>VZRX01010803.1:257056-327204 GCA_013398075.1 Notiomystis cincta
GCAGCAATTATCTGCATGAATAGGAATTATATTTTTTGGAATGCTTGGTTAAGATGGGTATAAATAGGAGGATGTATATTTTTTCTTATATAATAGTGACAGGGCATTCCTTGTTTTAAATAAAAAAATAAAGATGATTGTCTCTAAATGCTTTTGATTTGTAAATAATGGAAAGCCTTTGTTGGTCTCAGGAAGAATTCAAGGGACAGTATCTTGTGTTTGGCTCACTGGGAACTTGTGAGATTAGATGTGATATTGCTTTTTTTGCTAGGCAAAGGCAAAATGCATTTAGCAGTAACAGGCAAAAATAGCTTTACTCCAGTGTTTGGAGGGTAACAGCAGGAGCAGTTGTGTTGGCAAGTTGTAGTGGAGGATGTTGAGACCATGTCATAGAGTTGTTCCTTGGACATTGTCCATCTCTCAGTTGTTCATCTGGACCAAACAGACTTTACAGAACTGAATTAGAGGCCTAATCCAGCTCCCTTTTAAGAGAATAGGAATTTTCAGTGATTACATGGGATTTAGTACTTTTGGAGATTTATCTTTGATTTTACAAGGGTAGGACTGGAAGTTTTATGAACCTACACCTTTGTTTCTGATTTAATTCTATCTTTTAAATCGCCTTCTGTGTTAATTTGCCATACAAAATCCATTTCTTTTTGGCACTAATCACCTCCTGCTGATTCTACCATTTTGTGCTCTCAGTGTAAAAGCAATAATCCCTTTTTTTACCCTTAAAATTAGATGGTGTGTGCCCAGCTCTGAGCTCTGTGTGCTGATGGATGTTGATACTCTCTCAAAGAGGCATCTTTAAAGAGCATTAATAGGGAGAAATAAGGAATGTCATTCCTCCTCTGTTGTCTTCTCCTTGGCTTTAAGTTATTAACTATTAAATGTGCTCATGGTCTCCACATCTGTCTTTCAATAAGTAAATGACAAGCAAGTTATCCATGACTTTGACTCTGTTATGCAGCTTCCTTTGGGTGTGGAAATTGCTGTGCATGAAGTCCTCCATTAAGGTTAGTGAAGAACTAACAGGATTCTTAATGAAGATGGATGAGGATGGAATTTTTCAGAGTAAATCTGAGATTTCTGAGTAATTCTGGGGCATGCAGGGTGCATCAATGCTGTGCTGCCAGTCCCATGTCCTGGGGCAAACGCTGATGGCAGAAGGATTGGAGCAAGAATACCTAAAAAAGTAGTTTCAGGATGTGTTAAACCACCTCAGTGTTTGACTCCTAGAAGCTGCTTCCCCTGATAGCCCATAGGGTTCATGGTACTCTCCAAATTCACTTTTTTCATCTTTGCTTGTTATCCCAGAAGTGCAAATAAATGCCTCTTTTCCTGCTATGGAGATAAGAAAAAGTTTGCCTGGAATATGCACCTCTATGTCATGTACAGCTGCTGGGTGTATTTGACACTGGAGAGAAGCAGGAAAAGTTTGGGGTTTTGCAGAATTCCAGTTGAATTCTGTGCCTGGCAAAGGACTGTTTTGGTAACAGGACTTTTAGTGAAACCTTTAAAAAGGAAAAAGCAGTTGCATCTTATAAAACATTGCTTAGATTTTTTTTTTCTCTTTTCCTTTAAGAAAAGAAGAAACTGTTATTTCTGCTGCATATAAAAATCATCTTTAAATGTCCTATAAAACATGTTGAACTGGAGAAGTTGAAAACTTTACATACTCTAGCTTATTTGTTACTAAATCTTCCATCTGGAACCATAAATGAAGAGTAAATTTTAATACATGGGGTATTTAACCAGGGGAGAAACTTACCTCAGCATGTCATGGGTGATCTGCCACTTAGTCTTTGCATTAAAACTCAATGGCTTTATAATAGGTCTGCTTTAGCTTAGAAGTTTGTAGATGTAGTTGAAGAAATCTGTGTATGTTGATATGAAGGAACCAGAGTAGGTGTCTGTAGCCATACTTCTAAATCTAAAACCTATAATGAGTGTGAATGTGGGAAAATGTTTTGCTTGGATGTATCTGCACTCCTTGGGGTTTTCAAATAAGTTTATTTATTTTATTTTCTGGCTGAAGAGCCCACAATTCTGTCCAACCTGTATTTTTGTCACACATGGGATTTTGAAGTAGCAGGATGTTTCATTTGCAGGGAAACTCTTGCAGGACTTTTCTTTGTGAGCAGCCAGACACAAGAACTCTCATGTGTGCACATCAGAACACGAGGCAAAATCTGTCTCTCTCTTTAGTTGTTTTCATGGTTCTCGACTGATGTGTGAATAATGGATTGGGCTGTCTGGAACTGGACAGACTGAATCATGAAAGGGAAGCTTTTGTCCAAGGTTAGTCCCAGCTTTTCAGTTAAACATGAAAAATCATTGACAGGTGAGCTGATTTTTGTCAGTTCTGTCTCTGGCTTCTTATTGCCCTACATGTTTTCTTCTCACAGCACTGCTTTTCACAAGATATTTTCACTAGGACATTATTGGGTTTATTCCACTTAAGATATTATTTCTTTCAGAACAACTTCTTTTGCTCACTACTTGCTCTTTTGAAATTCAGCTACGAGCAGGTAGTAGTGGTGCTGCTCATGACTAGGCATCCTAACATCTGCTATCACTTTGTGATGCACTCTCATTCCCCAGAGTCTCATTTCCCCTACCCTTCCCTATTATTAAGCATTAGAAATAATAATAATAAAAAATCAGATTAGTCTATTTATGTCACACTAATGTGCTCTTCATCAAAACAACACAAATTTAGCTCCCTGCTGTCGACTTTGATTATATAACAACCCTATTATCCTATAATATTTCATATTATCATCAAAGGGAAAAATCAGTTTGATCAGTGAAGCACCAAAATAGCTTTGACTGAGCATGCTGTGATATGGAAACAAGAGGAAACTTAACAGAACAATGCAGGCACAAGTCTCCACTTGGTCTTCATTACTGTGTAAGGAATATCCTGACTGATCTAACAGGCACTGCTTTGCCAGAACTTTGTACGTGCACCTGCTTTACAGGGATGTCTGTAGTGGGGCTGTCCTGGAAGGGGTGTTTGGATGTTCCTTCAGGAGTCCAAAATAGCTTCTTGATTGTTAATGAATGGAGTAGATATACAGTGACCTTCAGCAATAAACTTCTGATTGAACTCTCTGTAAAATCTCATTAGGACGAAATAGACATTATTTAAAAAAAAAAAAANGAACACCTTCGTCAAGTACCTCTTGAAACGCATCAAAAAGTGCTGTGGCATGAGGAGCACCGAGGTCTCCATGGAAAACATGGTCACTGTGGGTTTCTTCTCCTGCATGGGGACACTCTGCATTGGAGCAGCAGCCTTTTCCCAGTACGAGGAATGGAGCTTTTTCCATGCTTACTATTACTGCTTTATAACATTGACTACGATAGGGTTTGGAGACTATGTGGCCCTGCAGACCAAAGGGGCCCTTCAAAAGAAGCCTCTCTACGTGGCTTTTAGCTTTATGTACATTCTAGTGGGGTTGACAGTCATTGGGGCATTTCTAAATCTGGTTGTTCTCAGGTTCTTGACCATGAACAGTGAGGATGAGAGGCGGGATGCCGAGGAACGGGCGTCCCTGGCAGGGAACCGCAACAGCATGATTATCCACATCCAAGAGGACTCCCAGCATGGTCGGCCACGGTACAAGGCCGAAGTAACAGACCTTCAGTCAGTTTGTTCCTGCATGTGTTACAGGTCCCACGAGTACACCAGCCGGGTGGTGTCCCACCAAAATTCGTTCAGCTCGAAGCTGAACCCCCAGTACTTTCACTCCATCTCTTACAAGATAGAGGAGATCTCGCCAAGCACATTAAAAAACAGCCTTTTCCCATCTCCTGTCAGCTCCATCTCACCTGGGTTGCACAGCTTTACAGATAACCACAGGCTGATGAAACGGCGAAAGTCCATTTAAAGGGATTTGTCTTATTTTGCTTTCCTTGTTTTTCCCAGTTCTTTGTTGTTTCGGGTTTTTTGTTCCTTGAGTGAGACGGAGCGAGGCCAAAGGGAGTAGAGCAAGCCAGTCCTCCTCTGAGACTCAGCTCTTGAGCATGAAGCATGGATTATTACTGTTCCAGCAAAGTATGCCTTACATTACCCCCTTGGTGGATGTCAGAGGATTCAAGGTGACGTGAAGTGGGTACCAAATCCAAAGTTGCACACACAGCTGGGAGCCTTCATGTGCCACTGGCACTCCTGACCTAACAAACTCTTTTCCTCACGAGCAGGTTGCAGTGTGTGTGCGTGTGCCTGTGTGAGTGCCGGGTGCGTGTGCGTGTGTGTGCGCGTGCAATTCCACAACCAGTGCCATGTGACAAAAATTAAAGCATCAGGTATTATTTTTTCTTTTGCCCTTGAAGCAATTGTGTTCCAGCCTGCTTTCTTAGATTGCTTCCAAAAGGAACGGGGAGGGTGGGAGGGGAGCCAATTTGTTTTGGGTTTTGGTTTTTTTNAGGGAAGTGACCAAGTTAATCTACTGAATTGTACATTTTCTCATTAGTTCCCTAGTGCTTTGATCAATGAAATGCCAGGGTAGTAATCAAGATTATTGTGAATCTGACCTAAGCAAGGTAATTCCTTGTTTTCTCTGACAGATTTGGAAGTTTTTGTTAAGGAAAAAAAAAAGCTTAATTTGTTGCTAAAAGCTTAAAAAGGAGCAGTCAGTGGAACCAAGATGAAGCATGAAAATGTTCCAAAGCTATTTGGTGTGTGCAGACAAGAGGGCAGGGGTTTGGGTAGAAGTAGCTTTCAGCTGAAGTTTATGTCCTCATTTAGCTTTATGTAATATTCCCGTTAATATTAAGATCTAATTAAGACAGTCATTTAAAATCTTTATGAGGAAGCTGGATGAGAGAGATGTGTTGGAGTGTGTCCATTACACTAATGTTATGGACTTTTTCATGCATATTTCAACAAGACCCTATTACTGACTGGAATATTGCACAAATTACAATGAGAATCGCACCACTGCTGCTTTCATCAACCAGAGATGTGTAACACTCACAGAACTGAAAAAGAAAATAATGCCTTTCTGACCAGCCTGCTGTCATCTAACTTTTATATAAAGCTTTATTTTGGGAACTTCAGCAAGATAAATTGTAGAAAAAGGATTAGCTGTCATAACAATTCACTAAAATTGAAACAAATGGAATAATGACGTTGGACACAGAGAAATTGATTACAGATGGAAGGTGCCCTGGGACTCTTATGCCAGTTAGTCTGAGCTCAGAGGCTGAATTAAAACCATGAAAAACTGATGAAACCCTTTGCCAAAATGCAGTTTTCAGTTCTTTAAGATGCATATAATGAATATGGCAGAGGAACTTTCACCCCTAAAAAACTATTAGGAAGACAAGACGACAGTTGGGAAAAAAGAAATTGTTCTCAGCAGCAGGAGTAGTTCTGTTATTTCCAGTTGAAACAACTGTGAGGTGATGCTGAAGGACTGTTCAGCTTTCATCTGTGTAGAATCAGACTGGGAGACTGACTGTCCTCTGCTCAGTCAAGGCCTGCCCCAGTGCTCCACTGCTGATGAGGAGATTCATGGAGTTCCTGACTGTTTTTGATTTTTGCTGCTGTCTCCATTTAAACCAAGATTTTATTCAGCCAGCCCATCCTAAGCAGTGCTGATCTCTGGGGTATATTATGTTCGTGATGCTGTTTCCTCCTCCTGGTGCTCCCAAGTGCAAGAGGACACGAGCAAATTCTCTCCTTGTCTAAGGCCTGGGTAGGCAGAGCCTTCCTCTGAAGCCAACTGATTTGGGTGCCATGAGATTAGTCCTGATTTATAACCTTCTCCTGAGACTGCAATGTGAACCTTTTTTCTATTTACTGCTAGATACTCTATCAGTGCCTCCAATTACTGCTCACCATGAACAGTCTTTCCTAAACCTAAGGGGCAGTAAGACCTAAACCCAAGAGTCAACCTGTATAATTTATGCAGCTGTATTTTGCTTTATGGAATACAGTCTTTGAAAGCTACCTGCTAATTTTAAGCTGGAAATATTATCCCTGGAGCCTTCAGCATTCATTTGTCACTCCTTCTGTGAATATTGTAATTAATAAATATCCCAAAGCCTTCCTTCACCTTGCTTTCTGACAGAGTAAGGAGTGCTGCCATGTATTAACACCCACAACAGATTGGGGGAAAAAAAAAAGGAGGGGGAACAGGGGAAAGATTAATGCTGGAATTTTATTGGTAATTAATATTCACAGTTCCAAACTGCGTTGTCTTTTAGTTCACTTTGAGAAATGCAGAGCAAACAACAGGATGATAACATTTATCATAGTTGGCAAATTCACAAGTGGAGCTGGCAAATATAATAATTGAAACTGTGCTCCATAATGTATCTTCCTTATGCATGAGTTCTGATACCACCATCCTGGCTTTGATTCATTGTTTATCTGGCCTGTGGAACAGCTTGCAGTAATTGCTGTATCCAGAGCACTACACTTGAGGCTAGGAGAGAGATCCATTTCACAGACAGCCACCCTCTGGCTTTCTCCATGCTCACTCCCCCCTTTCCCACCCAGACATTAACTCATTAGCTTGCCATTTCAGGGATGTATGTTCAGGCCCAAGATCACCACATTTTGTGCTCTGCCCTCTCATCTATTAATGAAAAGCATTATGCTACACAACTGCACCCTGGGGAAGGAAATGTTCCTCTCTAATTACGACTGACAAAAGAAATCTACAGATTGATTAAAAGCAATATGTAGGGAATTAAATAGGAAATGCAACGTGCATAACCTTGAATGGGTGAGATCCATTTCTTCCCTGGCTGGGCTGCAATGCATTAGCCTACGAGGAGAACTTTGGAGTGTGTTTGTCTGGGAGAAGGCCATCAGGAGAAGGGCCAGCACAAATTATATAAGCAAGTGAAGAGCCACAGTGGTTTGGCTCATTGTCTGTAGATCATTGGTGAGGTCCATGGCATAGTTTCAGATTAAGAAAGAGTCATGGCCTTCTGGCTTTAGTTTATTTTCTAGTCATCTGCCAGCATCCTCCCACGAAGGAGTGGCAGGAGGTGATGGACCAGGACTGGTTCATAGTGGAGCAGATTGTTGTGGTGAGACCACCTTACCAACACTGGAGTTAAAGGGAAAGTAGGGAAAATTGTGTCTTCTAGAGCACCTTTTCTCTGCTATTCCATGGGAGAGGTCAGTTACACCAACCCTCCTACTGCCTGCAGCAAATCCAAAAGACCTGAACCATGGTATCCTTGTACATCTTTGATAGCACCTCCCCAGAGCCATAGGAATATGTGGGTAATTCTAAGCTTCTCTAGCTAAGTTCCGGAGATCACAATATAGCAGAGAAACCTCTTCATATTGGCTGTGTTTAGAGGGTTTCTACGTGTCAAAATGTCATCAAAACTGAGCTTTAGAGAAATAACATTAATTCATTATTGCTGTCTCTCCTAACAGAGAGGGTATGAAGCCCCTTAATCATAATTATTGTTCAGAGGTTCATTAATCTGATAAAAGTATTTAATTAGATTATCTGAAGTAGACTATGAGTGATTTTGGCCTCCCAGAGTCTGAAACTGCAACTCTACAAAATGATTTCCAAAAGCCCTACTTGATAATATCACTTCTGACATGGGGGTCATGCCTCAGCTACCCTACTGACAAGCATCATCTTGGCATGTTGACTGGAGCTGGTGTTGGAAGAATCTGGGAAGGGATTTTAGCTCAGCACCAATGCAGTGAGGCTCTTAATTCCCACTGAATCCAGGGCTGATATCTGACTTGTACACTGGGCAAGAGCTCAGGGCAGCGTTCTCCTTAGAAACCAGGACTTTCAACTTGGGTGGCAGTGCCTTCAGACAGATCTACAGCTGTTTCTTTTCATGCTTCCTGTGAAGTATCTACCACATTTATCTCACCTCTCTGATTTGAAGCTCTTCTTCTCAGAACCTCTTCTGAATGGTGATGTGGGTGGTTTGAAGTTTCTTGTTCGGCATACAGCAGTGGGCACATCTCATTGTCTTCATTATGCCAGTCATCCAAATGGCTCTGGGGACCAGGTCACAGCAATTCATCGTGGTTGTGACCATCAAAACTTTGCCAAATTCTTCCAATTTCTCTAACAGCTGCTGTGTTCCCAGAAGGTTGGCCAAGTGGGGCAAAAGACGTGTGTGATCCTTCTAGCAATGCAATTAGTTGGGTTTTTATCTTCACTGTACATTCCTTTCAAGTTCTTCAGCATTAAAGCTCCAGCTGCTCTATGCTGACTGATATATCCACTTCTCTTTTCTTTGAAGAGTTCATTACTGCCATGTATGTTTTCCAGAAAAGATCCTTTTTAGCCCATCTTCTCAATGCCCAGCATGAATAGATGCTGCAGTCAGAGGCAGCAGTGGGAAATTCCTCCTGATTGTTGATATTGTGCCCTTTTTATTATCTTGGGAAGAGCAGAATCCTCTGTGGTCATCACTGACTGGTTTGTTCAGCACAACTTAATGATCTTCTAGTGGCAATTTCCCTCATTTTCAACTGTTCAGCTACATTTACATCCTGGTAGATACTTTTTGTATAAATTCTTAGTGCAGGAATATTATTCAGCTGATTGGAGGATAAATGTAATACCTGCATAGCAGGAAAGGGATCCCAGTGTCCAGGTCACAAGAGATTTAAGACAATTAATCTAGCAGCTGGGTTTATTAAGTAATTTCTTGGGTACCACTCTGAACCCTGCATTTTTGGACTTTGACAAATTTAGTTAATGCACACGAAGTTAGTTTGGGTGTAAGTACTGTTGGGTTGACCTTGTCTGGAAAGAAAACTAATATATGTTTCAGAAAGTGTCCTGTCTACTACAAAACTTGTGACAATTAAGAAATAAGCATAAATTATGAGGCAATGGCTTGTTCTTTAGAACAAAAACCTAATCTTTCTTTTCCAGAATGCAAATTTCCTATAATACAACCAATAATCCATTGTTTTTTTTTGTTTTTTTTTTTGCAAGGTCAGGAGTAAACTGTGGAAGAAAAAAAAATGCTTTATTTTTCCTCTTCCCTTGACTTGTTAAGATTTGTGTGGCTGTTTGTTGCCATTGAGGAGTATCAAGTAAAACTTTTGATCCTAGTGACACAATGGCAAAGGAAATGAATTGGAGCTGGATAGGTCAATGGGGAAAGGGAGGGGGGCTTAACAGTTGTTTCCAGTAGGCCAAAAGAATGTGGATACTGTCTCTTCAAGGTGCAATTTCTTACTTCAACAAACTGTTCATCTATGAGAAACAGGGATAAAAGTGTTCAATTTGGGACCTAAGGAGTTTATATGGAAATTCTTGGATTTCTTCCAAACACACATACATGTTGAAATTAAATTGTGAATCCTACTTTGGAGACTGAGCCTTCCTGCTCAGACAGAAGCGTGTGTGTATGTGTGTGTTTGTGAGTGTGTGTTGATGCTGTGTCTCTTTTGGATCTCTTGACACTTTTTGGTGCATTTTTGTACTTCTTTGAATGTGCATATGCGGACTTACCGACGGTGTATTGACGGCATTCTAAAGGCCCTCAACAGCCTGAGATAGAGCAAAAATCTAAATTTCTACCCTGGCTGATACATTTTCTGTGCAGCACACAGAGCATTAGGGGCATGGTCATCTAGAAAGAGGAGCTGCTTGGCTGTGGAGACTGCACTGGGAATTTACCTCCTGGAAGCTGTTTTCTCTGCTCATTTCAGACCTCTAAACTTCAACATAGTTGTTGAGCTGGTCCTAGCAAAGGAGAATGATCAGGTCATAAGCATCAAGATGTGATTTGTTAAACCAGTGATAACTTGATTACAAAGAACCAAATTAAAGACTCTTTTGTGTTTTCATTTCTTTTCCTGGCCTTCTCCGTCATGGGAGAGGAAGCCTTCACACATGGCCTTAGAATGCCGTACTGGAGTCAGAATGCAACAACAGTCAAATGAAAATAAGATGTATTGCAGCTTACTTAAAGAATGAAAACTGTATCACACAAATGTTTACAAGTCCAAGTAGACAGCGAACCCCTGTACAATATGTAATTTATGCAAGGGATTGCATCTTTTTTTTGTAATGAATGCACTACGCAACCCTGTATATATTTTACAATGTCTTTACAGAGAAAAAAAAAGAATCATTTACTGTAGTGTTGTAAAATAATGCACTTTTCTAATTTTTTCATTAAAAATCCTATGGCACGTTTTCAAATGTATATTGTTTCTTTTATATTGAATGTGGAAATGTTAACTTCCTGTAAAATTGCACTACAGAAGTAAAATCCACTGATGGAACTTATTTTGTTAAAGAAAAGTCCCTTGACAACCAACAGATGTTTATGATTATACAATATGTATGTGTGTGCATATATGTGTATATAGTGTATATGTAATGTATGTATATGTATATGCACACACACACATATATCCAGTGATATGTGTATATATAAAATGATATAGGTCCAGATTTATATATGATTGTATTAATATAATATCTATAGATTGATAGATATATAGATATGTATATATATTCATACATACACACAAGAATCACAATGTACAAACTCAGAAAGGATTACTCATTAAATTTAAGGGGGTTGGGGGGCAGAAAGATGTCATATACAGAAGATATTTTGCATTGCAATAAAAGCTTTTTTGACAAAAGTACGTGCAGAGTGAAGTATGAACCTTCATCAAATACCCAACGATGCTGTTCCCAAATGACTGCAGTTCAGAATAAACAAAAATAAACTGCTTAGAGGAGGCATAAGAGCAGAGTCAGTGTATGGTGGGCTGGAGTCAGCTGTTGAGACTCCCCCCATCTTAACTTTGTGGAGCTAAAGGGCAGGATCTTAGGATATCAAACTGAAAAGCAAGCATGACTTCTTCTGACTTGAGGAGGTCAGTGTTCCACTCATGAAATGATCAATGCAGTGCTGCCCAATAAAAGAGGGGAAGTGGGTCTCAGTGCTAATTTTAGCTGGCAGATATTGCCTTGAGGCACAAGCATGATTCCTTGTTTGGGATGGAGCATTGGGCAGCTTGTGCTGTTGTTGCCATCCAGGTAAGTCACAAGGGAAGCCAGGGACAGGCCCTCACTTGGTCCTTACAGTGTGATTTTGTCACAAATGAGTGCTTTAAGATCACTTAAAGAATCACCATCAAAGGTATCAGTAAAGACAGGTTTAATATAAAATGACAGCACAACAAAGTTCATTGACAAGATTCACTCTACCACTTCCTAGATGGTTAAATCACTCTGAGGAAAAGCAAACAAAAAAAATACAGAGTAAATCAATCCAAACCAAAATAAACCCAAAACTTTCCACGTGGAGGTGGGGTGGGGGGAGACACAAAAGGATAGAAAGGGTAAGGATAAAAAGGAATGTGCCTGAAGGCCCAACAGCACTTAACAGCATTTCAGCTTAATTTATAACTTGAGTTAAACAATTGTGCAAAGGATTCACATAGGATTTACTGTGCCACAACAGTAACTTACAGGCCTCACACACAAATCCAAAGTGTCTAGGAATCCAGGAGAGCAGCACTTCTCCCACATTTGCTGTGGCATATGCACACAGACATGAAGAGCTGTAAAAAATCCCCTTTGAAGGTAGTGAAATACTCACTTCAGATGCCTTGGTATGTTCTCAGCCAATGAAGGGTTGAGGAACTGGGGTACCAGGCCAGGATCTGTCATTGTTCAGTGATCCCCCACGTACAGCAAACTGGAGAGCTCTGTGTCTCAGAGAGGTGCCCACTCAGAGGGAGATGCTGGTCACAGCCCTCTGTGGCCCAGGAGACCTCAATGAGTCTCACTTTGGGCCACTCTTTACAGGGCCACCAGGGAGTCCTGGGCTTTGGTCATAACAGTGTTTCATCTTGCCTCCAATACAGGTCCAATACTTTTTTGAAAGCTTGAGAACAAAAATATCATCCCACTTGGGTTATTATTCAGGCAAAAAGAAGTTTCCAAGATTGTTCATTAAGGAAGAAGCAGGAGCTCATTAGCACAAGTTCCTGGGAGCAGACTGTGTTCTGATAAACTCAAGAGGGGCTCAGCCCAGGTGCTGTTCATCAATGCCTAATGAGCTTTTCTCTGATTATAATGTGGTCTGGGTGAGGAGGCATCACCACAACTGCGCCTACATGGGCTCCACCACACCCTGCTACTTATGGAAGGAAGGTAAAAGTTGCCAGAGTTAATATTTCATATTTGAGAAACATCTCACTAATGGGAAGAATCCCCTCTTTTTTCCTTTTTCTTGGTGATGATGTGGCCAGAAGCTGATGCCACCTGCACACTGACAGAGAGTGAAAGATTTTATATTTCCTTCCAGCAGCCTTGATGGAAGGAAACATCTGTATGAACAGTGAGAATAGTTAACCATTAGAATAAAAAGCTGGTTGCAGCAAATTTATCACAAACAGATAAAACACAGACCAACTACATGTTATGATATAATCATGGAATTGTTTGGATTGGATTGGATTTGGATTGGATTGGAAGATCATCTCATTCCAATCCCCTACTGTGGGCAGGGACACCTTCCACTAGACCAGGCTGCCCCAAGACTCATCCAGCCTGGCTTTGAACACTTCCAGGGATGGAACATCCACAACCTCCCTTGGCAACCTGTTCCAGTGCCTCACCACCAATTATAATGAGACATCACAGCAACATTAACACGAGTTTGTTGTCATGGCCTTCATCTGCTCTTGCTGTGTGTGAGTCTCACTTACAAATGAGTGAAGAGCCAAGAAGTCCTGTGTGTTGGTACACAGTCGGTGCTCTACACACCTTTATTTAGTGCCTGGCCTACATTAAAACAATAAAAAACTGTATGTGAAATCTTTATTTTCTGGTGAAGACAGGAATTCTTATGGCACAGAAAGGAGAAAAACAGCAGTAACCAGAGAAAGATACCCAAGCAATCTCACTGTTTTCTGGGCTGCATCAGATAACATTCTTTACTGAGACAGCAGTGAGTGGCACAGGTTGCCCAGAGAGGTTTTGGATGCCTCATCCCTGGAAATGTTCAAGGCCAGGTTGGATGGAGCTCTGAGGAACCAGGTCCAGAGAGTAGCATCCCTGCCCATGGCCTTTAAGGTCCATTCCAAACCAAATGATTCTGTGATTTCTATGAACATCTCTGTTAGCAGTTAAGAGAAACTATTTCTTTCTTTTTGGAGTGCTATTTGAAAACATATTTTATCACGCACAGAAAAGCTGAAGTGTTGTTTAACCCCATTTGCTCCTTTTCCTAAAACCTTTCAAAATAATTATTAAGCAATCAATAATATTAGACTAGAAGACAGCATTTTAAAGGGCTCCAGGTAGTGCAGGAGAATTTGAAGAAGATTTTGTATGTTGAGCTTTTCTTAACAACCACAGGAATGTCAGACCTCAGGGGATGGGAGTGGAAATGAAGGGGAAAACCTTCAACCTTTCATCTATAGGCTACAGATATCCCTATAAATTTGAATCAAAGTCTGATATTTTAGGGTTTGGCTGCTGTTATATATGTGGGTACTTTCTCAGAGGAGGAAAGGAATTCAGCATCCTGCAGCAAAATGCAAGAGCCTGCTCAGTACATATCAATTTTTTGGTTGACAGCAAACCAAATATTTCACTGAAAACAGGTTTGTGTCTGTAATCATGCTGGGACCAAATCCCTGCATCTTTCTCACCTAAGGCAATGTCTTTAGTTCAGCTTGTCCATTGTAAAAAACAGTGACTTTTGAGAGGGAACAAATGAGGGAGTTGTGCTGGAAGTGTACAAAATAATGAGCAATACAGAAGAGGTAAATGAGCTCTTCCCTGTTGTGCTCTCTCATTCTCCCAGCACAAAGCAATACACAATTAAACAGAAAGTAAAATATATAGAACTGAGAGAAGAAAATATTTTTATTACTGTTATTAAAAATAAAATAGCTTAGGGATTTTTAAAAAGTGTATTTCTAGGATCTTCAGAGCCAGGAAAAAAAAACCTGTTATTTGATTGAAAGGCAGGAAACAAAAGCTCTGGAAGACCTGGAATCAGGGTATGAGTGCAAATTCAGCCACTGAAGGAGGTATAAAAGACTATTTTGCTGCTAGGACATAATTCTTCCCCTCTACTCTGCTCTCATGGACCCCACCTGGAGCACTGTGTGCAGCTCTGGTGTCCCTCATAAGAGGGACAAGGATTTGCTGGAGTGAGCCCAGAGGAGGACACAAAGATGATCAAAGGGCTGGAGCACCTCTGCTGTGAATTCAGGTTAAGAGGGATTTGGGGTGGTTCAGCCTGGAGGACAAAAGGCTCCCGGGAGACTTTAGTGCCTCTTCCAGACCTAAAGGGGCTCCCAGGAGAGCTGGAGAGGAACAACGGGGTGATAGGACAGGGAATGGCTTTAAACTGAGAGGGATTTAAACTGATACTAGGAAGAAATTCTTCACTGTGAGGGTGCTGAGGCCCTGGCACAGGTTGCCCAGAGAAGCTGTGGATGTCCCATCCCTGGAAGTGTCCAAGGCCAGGTTGGATGGAGCTCTGAGCAACCTGGGATAGTGGAAGGTGTCCCTGNACACAAAGATGATCAAAGGGCTGGAGCACCTCTGCTGTGAATTCAGGTTAAGAGGGATTTGGGGTGGTTCAGCCTGGAGGACAAAAGGCTCCCGGGAGACTTTAGTGCCTCTTCCAGACCTAAAGGGGCTCCCAGGAGAGCTGGAGAGGAACAACGGGGTGATAGGACAGGGAATGGCTTTAAACTGAGAGGGATTTAAACTGATACTAGGAAGAAATTCTTCACTGTGAGGGTGCTGAGGCCCTGGCACAGGTTGCCCAGAGAAGCTGTGGATGTCCCATCCCTGGAAGTGTCCAAGGCCAGGTTGGATGGAGCTCTGAGCAACCTGGGATAGTGGAAGGTGTCCCTGCCCATGGCAGGCAGGCTGGAATTAGATGATCTTTAGGGTGCCTTCAAACACAACCATTTTATGATTTCATTATTATATTCAGACTATCCTGGGCTCCAGCATTTTACTGCTGGGAAATGCTGACTGTTGAAGAAAAGGAAGAAAATGTCTTTGTAGATGAAGCCAATCCACTGTGCCACTTTCATAGTGGCTGTTGATGAAAACTCTTAGCTTTAACACCTGTCATTGGTTCAGATAACCTGTCCTGACTTAGGTCTGGGGTTATTTCTTCCAGGTCTGGCTGAGGTCAGAATGTGTCACTTGGTTTCTAAGAAGGTTGAAATGCTAGAGATAGAAGCTACTGACATATACCACCCCAGTCCAGTTGATCTGGAGTTGATCTTTCCCTTCTTCCTTCTATTCAAGGTTGAGAGGCAGGAAAACAACCTACTTTAATATCCATTTTGCTCCTACACTAATGGTCTTGTGTCACCTCAGTTTCACTCTGGAAGTTCAGAATGAACTTGGAATTTCCAAAGGGAGCAACCAACAGCTGTGGCATTCAAACTCAGGTTTGAATAAAAGGAAAATATATGATATGTCTTGGTCTTTCTCTCCACAAAAACCAGCAGCTGATTTTTCAAGGAAGAAGAGTTTAGTCCATCCTCTGGTGTCCTGTGGATCAGAAGCAACAGCTTTTATCTTGTGCTTCGCTGCTGTAGTGTCTGATGAGTGTTTCCAGCTGCATTTTGAATAGTTGGGTGCAGAGGCAAACTGCAAGATGCTGACATCTGGGGAGTTGTAGGACAGAGGTTTGCTGTGTTATACACAGAAATGAGAGGGGGAAAGGCCAACTCTCAGCCTGAGTGACTTTGATCTCAAACAACAAGTTATGCCTCTTGATGGTTCATATTTAGTGAGCACAACTATTGCTGTGCTTTTCTTTTGTTATCTTCTTTTGTTATTTCATAAAAGGTAAGAAATTCCATGTATAAAAAGAGAGCTGCTAAGACAGTTGAAATAATTTTACCGAGAGATAAAAGGAGACAAGGAGCAGAGATGAAGCAGGAAGACAATGTCCCTCAATTCTAGATTCATGTTGCCATTGTGAAACACTGCACAGCAGAAGTGATCCCAGTTTGCATTCCTCTGTTAGTCTGTCTCTATGCTGTGCATGGGCTCTGACTAACGTGGTGTGGACTCTGCATTTCACAGTTATTCTGATAGCAATGCACTGAATTTATACCACCGTAAACAAGAGAAGTATTTGGACTGATGCATTAAAATAACCCATATTTTGGTGTAAGAGCCTGTGGGATGCTATGGGACAAACTGATGGGTGGTAGTGTAAAAGCCAACACCACTGAGATAGAACTCAGCTGAATACAGATATGGTGAAAAAGAAATGGGAGGGTAGAGCAGCAATTAAGAGTCTGATTCTCTTCTCCTTGGCTCTGATTTCGTGCTCACAACACACTTCTCTTCATAATGCTAATATAATTTTCCCTGTTATTCTTTCCTTCCAGTAATGTCTTCAGAAAAGTCTTTTCTACTCATGTTGTAAATTTACCTGCCCAGAAGTTGTGGTCATCCAGAAAGAACCCTCCTGTAACTACAAAACCTGTGGATGGTGGATGTGGATGCTAATAGCTTCTGTCTCATTAGCACAAGAGCAAGTNCCTAAAGGGGCTCCCAGGAGAGCTGGAGAGGAACAACGGGGTGATAGGACAGGGAATGGCTTTAAACTGAGAGGGATTTAAACTGATACTAGGAAGAAATTCTTCACTGTGAGGGTGCTGAGGCCCTGGCACAGGTTGCCCAGAGAAGCTGTGGATGTCCCATCCCTGGAAGTGTCCAAGGCCAGGTTGGATGGAGCTCTGAGCAACCTGGGATAGTGGAAGGTGTCCCTGCCCATGGCAGGCAGGCTGGAATTAGATGATCTTTAGGGTGCCTTCAAACACAACCATTTTATGATTTCATTATTATATTCAGACTATCCTGGGCTCCAGCATTTTACTGCTGGGAAATGCTGACTGTTGAAGAAAAGGAAGAAAATGTCTTTGTAGATGAAGCCAATCCACTGTGCCACTTTCATAGTGGCTGTTGATGAAAACTCTTAGCTTTAACACCTGTCATTGGTTCAGATAACCTGTCCTGACTTAGGTCTGGGGTTATTTCTTCCAGGTCTGGCTGAGGTCAGAATGTGTCACTTGGTTTCTAAGAAGGTTGAAATGCTAGAGATAGAAGCTACTGACATATACCACCCCAGTCCAGTTGATCTGGAGTTGATCTTTCCCTTCTTCCTTCTATTCAAGGTTGAGAGGCAGGAAAACAACCTACTTTAATATCCATTTTGCTCCTACACTAATGGTCTTGTGTCACCTCAGTTTCACTCTGGAAGTTCAGAATGAACTTGGAATTTCCAAAGGGAGCAACCAACAGCTGTGGCATTCAAACTCAGGTTTGAATAAAAGGAAAATATATGATATGTCTTGGTCTTTCTCTCCACAAAAACCAGCAGCTGATTTTTCAAGGAAGAAGAGTTTAGTCCATCCTCTGGTGTCCTGTGGATCAGAAGCAACAGCTTTTATCTTGTGCTTCGCTGCTGTAGTGTCTGATGAGTGTTTCCAGCTGCATTTTGAATAGTTGGGTGCAGAGGCAAACTGCAAGATGCTGACATCTGGGGAGTTGTAGGACAGAGGTTTGCTGTGTTATACACAGAAATGAGAGGGGGAAAGGCCAACTCTCAGCCTGAGTGACTTTGATCTCAAACAACAAGTTATGCCTCTTGATGGTTCATATTTAGTGAGCACAACTATTGCTGTGCTTTTCTTTTGTTATCTTCTTTTGTTATTTCATAAAAGGTAAGAAATTCCATGTATAAAAAGAGAGCTGCTAAGACAGTTGAAATAATTTTACCGAGAGATAAAAGGAGACAAGGAGCAGAGATGAAGCAGGAAGACAATGTCCCTCAATTCTAGATTCATGTTGCCATTGTGAAACACTGCACAGCAGAAGTGATCCCAGTTTGCATTCCTCTGTTAGTCTGTCTCTATGCTGTGCATGGGCTCTGACTAACGTGGTGTGGACTCTGCATTTCACAGTTATTCTGATAGCAATGCACTGAATTTATACCACCGTAAACAAGAGAAGTATTTGGACTGATGCATTAAAATAACCCATATTTTGGTGTAAGAGCCTGTGGGATGCTATGGGACAAACTGATGGGTGGTAGTGTAAAAGCCAACACCACTGAGATAGAACTCAGCTGAATACAGATATGGTGAAAAAGAAATGGGAGGGTAGAGCAGCAATTAAGAGTCTGATTCTCTTCTCCTTGGCTCTGATTTCGTGCTCACAACACACTTCTCTTCATAATGCTAATATAATTTTCCCTGTTATTCTTTCCTTCCAGTAATGTCTTCAGAAAAGTCTTTTCTACTCATGTTGTAAATTTACCTGCCCAGAAGTTGTGGTCATCCAGAAAGAACCCTCCTGTAACTACAAAACCTGTGGATGGTGGATGTGGATGCTAATAGCTTCTGTCTCATTAGCACAAGAGCAAGTATCTGTGGGAGGTAATTGCTGTAAGGGCAATAATGCAGGAAACAGCCAAAACATCGATCTCTGTGTGAAGGTTAATCCCCAGGTGCTAAATCATTTAAATTAATCACCCAGTGCTGCAGGCAATGATTAGTGTCTGCTCCCCCGAGGGAGAGGGATGGAGAGAGAGAGAGAGAGGAATCTAGAACGCAAATCAAGCTGTGTTTGTTGTCCTTTGGACATTCCCCACCTCCCTGCAACAGCCTGTAGGCCACAAGGGCTTTGCCAGACATGGCCTTGTCAGGAGTCCTAATGCAAACAAGCCAATCAAGTCTGGCAGATCTGCTAACAAGAAGAACAAGAGGTGACCAGATGCTGTTTAAGTGAAAGGGAGAGCTCTGGGAGCCCCCTTGGTGAGTGGAATCCCAGACACAATCTATGGTGATTGCACTTGGATAATTTTAAGATGATCTTAGCCTGCCTTTGATCATTTAAATCTATCTCATGTTGATAGTGGGGGCAAGGGTCTCACCATTGAGTGACCATGTAATTTCTTTTATCTTTTAGCAGATGAATTTTCAAATTTGCCATTTGTTCCCTGAGCTTCATTAGATAATCTGATGTGGCCCAGGGCTGAATGAGTTGTAGAGACAGAAGGATTCAGTCATCTTGCAGTAAAAAAAAAAATCATCGTATTTTGTATATCTTGGCCTTTAGAGGAGCAGCTGAAGGAAGTGATGATCTGGAGGTGTTCCTGAGCTCCCTCCAGACCTCCCACAACTGGAGAGACAGCACAAGGGTCCACATCCACCATGAGGTCAGGGTGTTACCAAGCTGTCGTGTAGCAGGTGAGCTGTAAAACCTGGACTCAGGTCTCTCCCCAGCCCCTGGCCATGCTGTGTTGAGTTTCCAGTCAGGTCTGATGGGGTGTGTGTTTCTGGACAAATACACAGGGGTGTTTATTCCACCTCAGATTTACTGGGGAGCCACCTGGCCTGCTCTGCTCCAGCTGATCCTCTGTAGGAAATTGGTGTATAAGAAATTACATTCCTTCAAAGATCTTTTCACAGGGTCAATCCTTACACAGGATCAAAACTCAAAGACAGTTTAACCAACCCAGCAGGCTCCTAGCAGGAGGACACATGAGGAGTGAAGGGTGGCTAAAAGGGGCTGTGATGGACTGACCTCTGCCCCATTCCCATTCCTCTCCTCAGGAGCTGGGAATGAAGAGGTGAAGGCAGGACTGGGAAAGGTATGGGGGGGAAAGTTCTGTTTCAGTTTGTTTCTCATAATCCAAATTGACTTTAACTTGCAATAAATAGTTACCTTGGTTTGAGTCTACTTTGCCCATGACAGCAACAGATGAGTGATCTCTCAGTCTTATCTCAATCCACAAGATTTCTGGTCTTTGGTTTTGGCTTTTTTTTTCCCCATCATGTCCTGTTGAGAAGTGGAAGAGCAGCTGAGTGGGAGTTTGTCTCCTAGCCAAGGTTAACCCACCAAAGCACCCACGTGGAAACAGCTGTAAACAACTTGGGCTAGAGACATCCTGAAGTATCCCCCAGCCTGAACAAGACTTTGACTCTGTGTTTGAATCAGTCTAACAAGAAGGAGACACCTGCAGTCAAGACTTGTCCCATAGATAGAACAGCAGTGACACAATGGATAGCAAAATACAGCCTCTCAATATCAACAACACATCTCCAGACACAACAGATCTGCCACTCCAAACAGACATAGTGGAAGATTTGACCTGATGCCCATGGAAGAGGAGTAGGCTTAAAAGAAGCATAGTCTAAGCACACTTAAAATAAATCTTGTGCAAAGCTTAGTCACATTTTTGTAGCATTCCAAACTTTTGCAGCATTCCAAACCCAGTAATGATCATTGACATGCCTCTTCCAGTGGGCCCAACACACTGCACTGCAGCAGCTCCAGTGCCTCCCAGGGAGAGCTGTGCAGGCTCAGGGAGGGGACATTAATCACTGAGGACGTGTGGTGATGGATGGCTGAGTGAGCAGGGCACAGCAGCCTTTCCTTCCCAGACAAGCCTGTGATAAGCAGGAGCCAGGGCTGTAAGGACATGATTATTAGTGTAGCTGTCTGATTACCAGAGGAACAGCAACAGAAAACACAATCTGGCTGCAACTGCTGCCTGAGCACCTTTCACCTGCAACAGCTCTGGGAGAGGCAGAGTCAGACAGGAGATGGATGGCCCTGCAAAGGCTGCAGCCCCGTGAGCTGCTTGTGAAGCAGAGCTATGTGCAGAGTGCAAGATCTAGGATGCTGTGCTGCTCTCTCTGCTTCTGGAGGAAGTGGTGACCTGGTACTTAAAGAAAAGCTGTTAGTCAGCCTCTCCTGGCCAACCTGAGTCCATGGAAATTCATAGAGAGATATGAGCTCTTTAACCACTGATCAGGGAAAGGGCTGTTGAGATCAGGGGCAAAGAAACAACTGCACTCATCAGCATTGCCACATCTTTTCCCTCCCCTGGAAAGCTGTCAGAGGTTCAGTGCTGTGCCTGGACTAACTCCCCCAGTGACAGGAAATTTCCTTGTGTAGCACAACACTGATGCCATTGCAATGAGCAAAACCTCACCTCAGAGAGACAGGTTGTTGACAGGCAAGTGTCTGGGTCATAAAACTAATATTCAAAATTATGACAATACAATGAGAGAGAGCAAGCATGTGAAGAGATGATCTTCCTTCTAGCCACTTCCTAAGATGGGCTTAGGTCTCTGCTGTGACACATAACATGAAGGGAATCTGAGATCCTGTATAGACCTCAGCAGGAAGAAATGGAGCCTTACACAGACCCATAATCTTCACCAGCTAGCTGAGTTAAGATGTTAGAGCTCCTTATCTCCATTGATTTTATCAAGAATCATAGTCTGGTGCCCCTTATTAGAAATCAATGTGAATAAATCAGAGTCACAGCAGCTGAGAGCCTCATGCTGCTGCAAACAGAGGACTCAGCCCTCCAGTTCAGTGGTGCTTGACTCAACTGATCACCAGGAAAAATGACCACAGGGGAAAAAAATTACAATGGTTGTTTGGGAAGACTCTCCTACACAGCCCTATCTATGTAAAAAATCACCTTTCCCCCGAAATAGCTGGGAGTGTGTGTGACTTATAGAGCCTAAATTCTGTTCCAGGAGCTGCTTGCAAGGCTCTGCTTGTCTCCAGTACATGTTGCCTTCCATTTGGGTTCAGTCTGTTCTTTATCTGCACCATCCCTGGCTGAAGGACAAGGATGTTTCTTATCACCTTAACTTCTGGACAGAAAGACACACAAAAATTCAGGCACCATCTCTAAGGATGCTTCTGAGGGGGTACACCGTGGCAGTGATTTATTGCTCCAGAAGAAAGAAAATAAACATTTGCATTCAATTTTCAATAAGCAGATGGCACACGGCTTGTTTTATACTGCAGTAAATTTTGAAGTCCCTACTGGAAAATAAGAAAAGCAAGTATATTCGCTTTTATTTCAAACTTCCCCTGTTTCCATGGCAATATCCCAGTGAGGTACCAAGAGTAGATGCTGGGATATGAGGTATTAAACAGTTCTTTCTCTCTGCATCATGAAAGGCAATGCTGAGATCCATGCGTAAAGAAAAGCGAGCTGGGAATGACATTGGGAACACTGTAGAATTATTACACAGAGGAGGAGAAAATTTCAACACCCTGTGAACCCACAGAAGGAAAAGGTAGATTTGTCCCTTTGTTTTAGCCCAGGGCAATTCAACTGATTTTCATTAGAGCTGTACCAGCACTTAAAAGATGGGACCATTCCCCTGTGGTTGGGTGGTTGGACGGAGCCAGACTCCAGCTGGAGCAGTGCAGCAAAAGGATGAGCAGCAGCAGGCATGAGCAGCAGAAAGTGAAATCCAGGGAAAAAGGCATCCCAAGGAGGATGGTCAAATCCTGGAACAGGTTGCCCCAGTGCTAACCTTGAAATAATCAAAGTCTGACTGGAAAAGCTCTTCAGCTTGGTCTAATTTTGAAGTTGGCTCTACTTTATTCAGAGGTTAGATGATCAAGTTCCCCTTCCACTCTAAATTGTTCCATTATTTTATGTTTCCCTGTCATGGGTGCTTCGAGAAGCTGTCTTTTCCCTTTCACTCTGTGTATTTAGCCTAGTCTGTAGGAAAGGTAAATTAAATGATCCTACTTTTGTTGCATCCTTTTGCAGATCACTCTGTTTCACAGATTTTGTTTGTAATGAGTAGGAAAGCCAAATTTCTCCACTGCTTCATTCTCCTCAGATTTAACGTTGCCCTTGGCTGACACATCAGAATGCACCTGACTGAGCTCTGTATTTACTGCTGAATTCAGTAACTGGAGGCCTTTGATACCACAACAACCAGAAATGTGTCACCCCTTCAGATGAAATGTGTCACCCAAGCACCATTAGCCAGTTGAGCAATAATATAACAGGATCATGTGATACTTTGGAAGGGACCTTAGGAGATCATCCAGTCCAGCCTTGTGCCTGGGACAGGACACAATGAAAGTTGATTTATACAGACCCACTGATTCAGGGAAGGGCGTGGAGTAGAATCAATGAATCAGAGGACCTGAATTACAATAAGCACTGATTATTTTCTTTAATAACAGTGAAAATATACATAGTGATCTGGTGGTGGTGGTAGTAGTAGTAGTAGTAGTATGCAATGAAGTCCTAAGCCTTTAGATAGAAAAATATTTCTTTGTTAAAATTTAGGTGAAGAAATAACAAAAAGAAGTATATTAGAATAATAAATTTACAAAATCACAAATCACATGGCATTTCTGAAAGATGCATCCTGATCACACAACTGGAAAACATTCACACTGCCCTCAATCCCAGGCTAGTTCCTTACAGCTAAGACCACTCTTCCCTCTGATGGTACTTTTTGTTTCCTTCTTTAGTTATTCTCTTTTTGTTTGCCCCAGCAGCATTCACAAATGCCTAGGATCCTTCAGGGGGAGAGATAATAAAAAGAGGATTTTGCCTATGACTTGGGAAAGAAATTGAGATCTCTTTTTAACCTGTTTCCATGTGGGACACCTGAAGATTATTCTTTAAGTGGGGTCAAACACATTAATGTATTTTTTTCCAACTTCCAAGTTGGGCCAAGATTTCAAGTGGCCAAGATTTCCGTAACACTGCCCCTGCTGTTAATGTGGGGGCAAATGGAAGTCTCCACAGCACAACATGAAGCCATCTGTAGCTCTCTCCTCACAGTAAAGTCCTTGGGTCAGACCTTACTTGGCCCTTACAAATTGACCTGATAGGCCACCTTTTGTAGTAACTCTGAACTGGCTACCAAGAGGAAAAGTAGCTGATTTTCTGAGTTCTACAAGTCAAAGTCTGTCCTGCTATGAGTCCCAAGAAGACTGGTGCATTCCCTTTGTTCTTGTTCTTACTGTACTTAATTTATTACTTTCATGTTTTCATTATTATATTCCCATCAGTCCCTCATGTAACAGCCACTTCTGTGTGCTTTGATCAGTGACTCTGATCACTGACCTTGTTTCCTTCTTTAGTTATTCCTGGAAGAGAGCTGGTTGGGATGCTCCCACCTTCCCTGGGCTTCTATCTAAGGGTTGACACAGGCTGGGAATGCTTCCTTTTGGAAGGGGATGCTAAAACAAATCATGGCATTGATTATAGTGAGCAGTGCAAGCATAATCTGAGTTTACTTTTGCAGAGAGGGAGGCATTAGCTGGGGTCTGAGGTCCTGCTTAGCCTTTTAACCCATCACAGGGTGCACTAAAGGATCCCCATGGGTCTAAAGCTCAGGGAGGGCAAAACATATCCTTGGCCTGCATAATGACCCATGAGAAAAGTGAGACTGAAACCCACTTGGTACAGCTCCATCTCCTGATAAAGGAACTTTGTCTTCATCTCCAGTGCACAAGAAAACCACAGCTTTTGAAGTGGGCAGTGATCAATGTCACTGGGAATATCTGAGTTCTGCAAATGACTTGCCTGAGACCACTTTATTTGTTGAGAAGAAATTTAGAAAGAGCACAAGTCTTGTTCTGGTTTCAGGAAAGGCATTTGTAGATTCAGCTGACATTCACTGTGATCCAGCCTGGTCTGGAGGCTGGGTGTGTTTTAGCAAAAAGAATGAAAGTGCCTGGCTAGACAGGTCCTGTTTGAACACTGACCACCCTCCAGGAGTACCCCAAACACCAGACAGCACCAACTGTTCTGTAACTACTCAGGAAAAGAAATGCTTGCAGCAAACACTATTTCTCTGTAGCAACAGATGGCTTGGAGCTGCCATGAGTAAGAATTCCTGATGAGGTCCTTCCAGAGGAGCTCCTGCAAAGGGCAGAGGAGGGAGAGAAATGTGTCCTAGATTCAAAAAAGTGCTTATCTGCCCTCATGCTGTCCTCCAGCTGTAAAGGAAGGAGCAGTCTCACTTCCTCCTTGCAGAGATTAATCTCTTGCAGTGAGCCAAGCCAATTAGACAATTACAAAACCAAAGAGTTTTTTTAAAAAGACATGAGCTGCAAGGTGGCTTGTGTTCAAAGTTTGTTGTTAGTATATTTTTGTGGCATGTGGAGGACTGGGATGGAGCTTTCATATTTGCAGGAGCAATGACATGTGAGTGGAGGGCTGTGCAGAGAGTGTGAGGCAGAGACACCTTTGCCATCTCTGCTGAAATCTCAGAATTTCAATACAAACAATATTAACACACATGGAAGCTGAAATAAAATGTATGCACCAGGGCTTTGATATTTAAATATGTTCTTTTCAGTGAGCAGTGGAGAATAATGAGATATGACAGGGAGTGCAGTTCTCAGAACCACAACTAATAAGAAATTTAGACCCCTGAAGTTACATTATGGGATACCTAATTTTCACTCTTCTGGCTCTAAGAGTAGAACTGAGATGTCCTGCCTGAGATATACAGGTGTCCTACATTATGTACACAAAATTGTGAGTTATATTTGAGAGACCAGAGGGTTCTGCTGCCTTTTAGAGTGACCTCAGCAGGCTGGAGAAATGGGCTGACAGTAAGTACAACAAAAGCAACACTAAGTCCTACCCCTTGGAGAGGAATAACCTCAGACACCAGTAAAGGCCAGGGAGCAAAGACTTGGAAAGCAGCTTTGTAGAAAACACCACAGAGGTCCTGGTGCACAAATTGCACAGGAGCTGGAAATGTGTCCTTGCAGGAAAAAGGCCAACAGCCCCCAGTGCTGCATCAGGCAGAGTGTTGCCAGCAGATAAAGGGAGGAGGTTCTTCACCTCCAACCAGCACTGGTGGGAACCTCCAGGAGTGCTGTGTCAGTGCTGGGCTTCTCAGCAGAGCAGAGACATGGACATGCTGGAGTCAGTCCAGTAAAGATGGGTCAGATGTTGGAGCACCTGAGACATGAGCACAAAATGAGAGGCATATTCAGCCTTGAGAAGAGAAGGTTCTGCATGTCTCCCGTGTGTACAGATATTTGATGAGGTGAAATAAAGAAGATGGGGGCATCTTGCAGGGTCCAAGATGTCCTCAGTGGTGTCTGGTGACAGGACAAATGAAAATGACAGAAACTGAAATGGAGGAAATTCCTTTTGAGTGTAAGAGAAAACATTTCTCTTGGAATGAGGGAAATTGAGGGAGCACAGACTCTGGAACAGGTCACCCAGTGAGTTTGTAGAGTCTCCATCCATGGAGATATTCAAAATCTAAAGGGACATGGCCCTGAGCAAATTCCTCTAGCAAAATCATACAAAATCTCATGGACTTAGAGAAATGAGCTTTTGAAAACACAAATGGACAGTAAAGTCCAAGATTTTAGAGAATAAATGCACTTTGAAAGAGGTGAGATATAAACTGTCCATTTGCAAATTACATGCCAAAAGAAGGAGTATTGCCCACAGAGACAGTAATGGGCTTCTCTGCAACACTCAATGTTCAAAGAACTGAATATCTGTCCAGTGAGAGTCCTGGTCAGAGTTTCTCTTCAGATATGGTATTTTCTGATGGCATTCCCATATTTGCCATAAAGAATGTCACCAGCTGGGCTGCCAAGTGATTAGGGGTAGAGTGGGACCAGAATGGTTCTGCTGATTTCCCTCAAAACTAGAATTCATGGATCATTTAATCACAAATTCCCTAATATCTCAGTGCAGTCTTGATCAAAATGCAACCGTAGGCTACACACATGAGTAACATTTATTTAGCTGGGTAAAATGTGATTGTCAATTTGCATGGCCCTGTGGGATCTGGAGATGAATGATGAGGCTTCACTCTGGCATTTGACTGTAGCTGTTCTGGGGTGGGGAGATCATTTTCTTTTGCAATGATTTAATAATTTATCCCCTGACCAGAGGAATATTCATTAAATAACTGTATTGTCCATCTGGGCAAACAGAAGTCACTGTAGGCTATATCCAAGGGACATTATCAAATGCTAGTGGGGCCAGGCCATGCTGGGGGGGGATGCTGCAACACTCTTCTTCAGTGAGAAATTGTTGGATCTGAAGAAACTACAAACTTAAATTATGAAAGAGCAAAGGGATCTATGCATGGGTTGCCTTTTGTGAGGCAGCCAGATGGTGAATGGGTTGTGCAAGTCCTTGAATAAGAAGCCTGAGAAGCATCTTTCAGCTTATTAGCTGAATCACAGAGTGTGAAAGAAACTTTGAAACCTGCTAGACTAGAAAGTAGCATATTTATAGAAATGTCTCTGTGAACTGCATTATCTATTCCTGCACTGCACACTATGTCTGGTATTACTACTATTTGTTCTTACCTTAGTGCAGCTTGAAATGAAGTGATTTAGAGATAATGGGCTAATACCAAGACTTTTCATCCTTTTGTCATGCCAGGCCTTAAAATGAAGATACTGAGATGGTCTAACAGTACTCAATTCATAGAAAATCTCAGAAAATGGGATGTACCCCCTCCTCCCCTTCCACAGGCTGCCTGGTAGCATGTACCTGGGAGAAAGGAGAATCGTCTCGTGGCCACCAATAAGCCAGAAGGTCTTTGATGTGTAGCAGACCCAGGAGCTTTGTCTTGGGACCACTGAGTCTGCAAGGGCTCTAAGTTAACACTGCAGAGACATAGAAAGCAGGCTGATATAGCAGGAAGAGACTCACTGCACTGAGGAAGTGTCCTGAGAAGATGGTCCTCTCCTGGGAAGAGCAGCTTGGCCCAGAGCCCAGCTGACTGGGTTACAGGAGAAGCCCATGAAAAGTCTGGGTTTAAGGAGGCTGCAGTTCATTTACTTCAATTTGCTGAGAAAAAATGTCAGTGAGTGCAGCACCTGCCACAGAGACAGTCCTGATTTTCCATAAGGCAGCTTTGGAGCAGATTCTGTTACCACTAAAACAAAAGTAGCTGGATATTTCAGGCCTGATTATGGATGCATATGCTGTGAGACTTTCAGCTCTTTCCCTGAGTGTCTCTGTACATTTCTGGGTGCCAAGGTTAAGAAGGTTGAGGATAGCATGAGAAACAGTTACATCCTTAATCAGTCAAAGCCAATTCACTGAGAAACACATCAGTGCAATGCAGAGGATTAGTCCTAGGAAAGGTCCACAGCACAGTAGAATAAATAGAGAAACCAGCTCCCATGGTCTTCAGGAGATGTGCAGATAACTGTCCCTGCAGTGAACCAAATGTCCTGGCACAGAGAATAATTCCCTGGAGCAGTATTCCCAGGGAAATGGAGCACTGGAGAGGTTATGGACTGTCTCCATGTCTGTCTCTCCTCACACAGGGAGGGATGGGTGGGACTCAGCACACAGGGTGATGAGTGGGGATGGGGAGGGACAAGGGAGGGATGTACCAGACCCAGAGCATCCCCTTTCTGGGTGGGGAACAGCTCAGTGCCAGTGCAGCTGGGTAGGCTCCTCCCAGGGAGCTCCTTGGTGGAGAACCCAGCCTTGCTCTGCACTGCTGGGATAGAGGGAGAAGGAACAGAGGAGAGGGCCCTTTGTGCAAGGGCTGGATTCATCACTAAAAAGCCTTTACTTCAAGCCTTTTCTCAGTGTGTGGTATCAATTAACACTTACCTGTGCCCTCTAGCAGAATGGTTCCTGCCCTTCTCCCCACATCCCACATCCACCAGCTGCTTTCAAAGTCACTGCTTCTCCCATCAAATTTGTGCCATGTGGAGTAGGGGAATCAGCATAACATGTGTAGCCTTTGGAGATGTTTTAAATCAGGTTTGTCTTGTGGCCACATCTTGTTGGGGGGAGGATCTGGGGGGATGAATGTGTTTCAGCACAGCAGTATGTTTTAATGACAATATAATGAGTGACTGCTTGGGGTGCTGCTCTGCTGCTGTCTTCTGTCACCACTCAGGGCTGGAGAATGAGTTTGATAAAGAATTAAGGTCTGCTATGGAAGTAGGAAGTATCTGGCCACTCTAGAGAACTATTACTCTATGGGGTTTTTTTTTTAAGATTGTTTCTTTTAAAGCAGTCGTGGTGCTTAAAATCAAGACAAAAGCTACTCCTTTTGGAAAAAAGGCTAGGAAAAAAACCAAACTAGTTTAAAACTCAGAATTGAGGGTATAAATCTCTACCTTACAGGCTTCCTCTGAAACCACATGGGACCCTGATCCCTTGGTTTTGAGAGTCTGCACTCTGCTGAAGACAAAAGCCAAAGCCAGACCTCCTGAGGCACAGGCAATGCTCACACATAACCCAGCCCTGCTGAGCACAGGGTCTCCATCCATCCCAAACACCAGATTCAACAGAAACAGGCATTCCTTGATGTCAGGAAACTCCCAAGTCACAAATTCTATGTCTGCCATGATTTTTGTGGGTCTCTGCAGGGACTAACACCTCCTGATCAGTCCCTTTGTCTCACATCACCTGCACCCATGCAAACAGCAGAGACTGAGCAGCCTGTTCCCTGCAGCTGGGTCTGGCTCCAGACTCTTCAATGTCAGGGTTGCAGCACTGGGTACTCTCTCTCCTCAGTTTCCCCACTTTACTATGTGATGCAAAGAGGGTTTGGAGAGGTGGTTTACCTTCAATGCTTTTCAAACCACTGAAGCAGCTGAGGTTTAGCTGCCTGAGAGGACAAAAATGCAACACTCAAAATCCTTAGAGCACTTTAAGTTAATAATTCAAGCAGCACTGTAAGCAGAGGGGAGCTAAACCCAAGACCTCACAGCCAAATTTTGGGTGTCTGGGCATGTAGAATTCTGGGCTATGTTGGATTTTTCTACCTCAGTGAGTATTTTATGGGTAGGGATGAGTTTTCTGCCTCAAAATTATTTTTTTACCCAGCCAGAATTTGGTCTAATTTGTTAAATGCAATACAGGTTGTCCAAGGAGTATCACGTGCCTCACCCAGACTTGTGCATTTGTACCTTGTTTATCTCCCTTCTGCAAGATAAATATTCAGCTTTTGCACTAGTAGGTGGATAAATTTTCCCCAAAAAGCCAAACTCAGCTCTGGGAAATGGACTTTCAGCAGCATCCCTGCATAGAGCTGACAGGGATGGGGAGGATGGCACCTTTCTGATTGAGAAGGTGTTTGAGTTATTGGGAAATTTAATTTCTTTTCCCTAAGCACTCCCTTCCTTTTTGTGGAAGTTATTTTTTCGCTTGCTATTTAAACTGATGCAAAGTGCCTAACATAGATATCAGTATCCAAGCCTGCTGCAAATATTAATGGGTAATTGAAGCACTAATGTGAGTGAATGGGAGCATCCTCCAGTGTGTAATTGACTGATGTCCTCAATTCTACAGAAACTCACAGATCACCAGCTGGTCCAAGGTCTACTGGGGAGGAGGAAAAACCCACCTACACACACAAACATAGATTCTGCCTTGTTTTAGGGCTTCCTGAAGCTTACAGTGACATTTGAATGAAAAATATTATTTCTGAAAATAATAACTTCAGTAGTTAAAAAGAAATATAGGAAGGCAATGCAATATCCCTGCAGGTGCAGATAACCTTCTGGGACTTACACCTGGGACAGAGAAGGTAAAGCATAACTCACAGACAATGGAGAAAGGATGAAAAAAAAAATCTCTGAAGAGCTTTCATCAAAGAAAATTGAATTTAGGGGATGAATTTGCCCCATAAATCTAGGAGTAAAAATAGCTGAGGCTGGCTGATAGTGGTCTGAAAAATGAGTTCAGTTAGAACGGTCACAGCTGTGATGGATAGGGGAGCTGCTTCTTATCAGGTCAGGCCAGTAATGGAAAGGCAATGGGATAATCATCAAATAATTCTTTTTACTACCTATCAGTTACACATAAGTGGTTGCCTTACAGAACCAGTTAACTGGTGACAGTAAATCTGAGCAGAGGCTGTATGCTCCAAATGAGGATCTTCTTGTGCTCCTCCCTTACTTGTCGGGGTGCATTTTGTTTTTCCATCTCTGATGTTGCTGGGTTAGCTCTGAGTGCTGCTGCTGTTTGATGCTGTCCTGGTGCCTATGGGAAATGTGGATGCCACAGTAGTTTCAAGCAGAAACATGCATCACCAGCAAGCCCCCCTCCCCAGACTGAACTGGCTTTGCCAGTGCAACCCAACTGGGATCCCTTCAGAGATTTATTTTTCAGATAAAAGCTGAAGTCCTGACTATGCCTCCTAAGAATAATGCTCTTTTTACTGTTGTTACTACTACTACCAATACTACCACTACTGCAGGTGTTACAGCATAACCAGCTGTGCTAGAGGTAAAAGCAACAAGGAATAATCATAGTAAAGACATTTCCCCCATTCTTCCTGAGCACTACAGCTTCCCTGGCAAAAATAAAAGGTATGGCACTGACTGCCCAGCACCATCTGACCTTGAATGGCTACAGTTTACCCACACAGGGGCTCCTTGGGGTGTCACCTTGGAGCTGGTGTCCTCCACGTTTGCTGTGGAGTTGCCTTTAAAATCAGATTGAAGAGGGTGGAGAAGGGGTGTGTGTGAAGATAAATCATCTGGTGGGAAAGGTGGTGCTGGGGCTGTAAGCAATTGCATCAAAGCATTAAGAGTTCATGATAAAGTTGTGACCAATTGTTCACAGAGATGTGGAATATGTCCCTGGGGATCATTTAAAATTTTCAGAGCAGAAATGATGCTCATATAGGCAATTACTTGGTAGCTCCCTGTGTTTCCAAGCTGAAATAGACTCCTGTTTTTAAAACATTGGCCTTTACAGTATTCTGAGTCACCCCTTGTGCTGAGATGTGGTGCACACATGTAACAGCAAGGTCAGTATCTTGTCTGACCCCGGACCCTGAGTGTTTTAACTTTAAAGGAGATAACCCCAGAACTGGGCAGCAGTGGCTACAGGTATGGGACAGTCACAGTTGTTTCTGGTACTTAGCAAAGTCTTCAGAAAATTTCAGGCTAATGAGCTGTTCTTGGTCATGAGAGGGTTTCATCCACCACTGAAGATACCAGGTAACTGTGAAACAAATGGAAACCTGCAGCCATGCTCTCCTCAGCTACAGAGAAGAAAGTACTGATTTTTCTTACTGAAAAGGGGCTGGGGTTTTTTATTGCTTAGTAGTTTCTTCAGTGGAGTCTTAATTTTATTTAGGTTTTTTTTTTTCATAAAAGAGAAGCACTGACTTCTTTGTATTTCCTTTTTTGAACACTAAAAAACAAATTACTGAAAGACAAATACTCACCATTTGCTTCCTAGCGATGTTGTCTTTCTACTCCTCATCAATCAATCCTCACCTTCAGAGTTTCAGCTATTCACAAAGCTTTGCAGTGTTCCTTCCCAAACACCACACCACTCAGAGAAGCTGGAGCTATCTCAGGAGTTGAATTAGTTCTGTGACTTAAAGGAAAACACGGTTGCAGTTTCCCACACGCGGTGTCACACTGCGCATCTGTCAAAGAGGCAGTGGGAGACTGCCAACAAATGCTTGCCCTATTATTCAGAAAGCCAAGGCCTTTTGTTCTCTTCAATGGCAGCTTGACTTAATAATTAATGCCTAGCACTGTGTAAACATGAGTTAATGAACCCTCACACTACCCTAAGGCTAAGGATTAGCATTTCCCTCACACGAAGTGGGAGACTGGGCCGCAGCAAACCCCGTTGAGTCTTTTCTGCTTACCATGGCCCAGGGAACTTCAGGACTCTGATGCCCCTGTAGAAGAAAGTGGCTTTAGGCAATGAACTGAAACAGGAGGTTTTTTCAGTCAGGAACAATATGAAAACACACTGAGTACAGTGGATCTGTGCTTCTGGACTCTGTGCTTGCTGGTGGACCAGAAGGCCAGAAACCGAAACAGGCAGGAATTCAAGCTGCTGTGAGTGGGGCTGGCTAATATAAATTCAGTTTCCACATCAAAATCATTCATAAGGGACCATGACTCTCATGGCCTCCTTGACCTTTCTGAAAGTTTGATGTCATAGACTGAGATACACAGAGATTGGTCTGGCTTGTCACTCCTTCTCATCTCAAAAATCAAGAGAAATGGAAGATCCTGGAAAAATTCAGTAGTGAAGTGCAGATGCCAAAGTGAAATAGGACTTGGGTCAAGGAAAAGAATCCTGGCTCAAATAATAAAAAAAAAAAAAAAACCTTCGTCAGATAATCAGCCCTTGAGCATTTCCTCTTAGGAATACAAGAATGCCAGAAGCAGGAATCTCCTGCTCCACAGAGTAACCCCATGGAGTTTAGAAAGGTGCAGATTATGCCAATGATGTTCCTTTTCTCTTCCCCTTTGTGCCTTCAAAAAGTCCTAAACATTCACCAATGTTCCTGTGCCATAAGGCTTTCAAAAAGATAATCCCACATCCAGGCTTCAAACCTACTGATAAGATGAACAGGACAAATCTGGTTTCAGACACCAGCTCCACAGTCTTGCTTTGGCCTAGCTCTGTGGATGACTCAACAGCTGAAGCTGATGGACAAATATCTGGGTTTTTGGAACACGTCTCTGGAGGAGACATCTTCCCAAGGCACATAGGTTAGGTGAGGCCTGATCAATGGTTTTCAGTATGTTGATGATGTCTGAACGAGAGCTAACAGTGCCTGCAAGAAAAGGGGGAAATGTCTCCTATCTTCTACAGCTTTGTTTCTGTGCCTGATCCCAGGAGGTTTATTTCCCTGGTTCACAGAGCATCACAGCTGCAGTCTTCGTCATCAAACCATTGCTGACATCGACATCTCAGGGTTCAAAGCTCTACCCAGCTCTGGTGTCTCTGCAAACAATATTCAGCCAAGGGGTTTTTGAATTGAAAGGATATTGTCACACTCATAAAAACAGGAGGCTTCTCTGTCAGAGTTTTGTTTCAGTATTTTCTGCAAAACGGTGTTCTCATCCATTAATGGGAGTCATGCAGACCTCTGTAAACACATTCCATAGCCTGGAGAAAAGAGACTTAGGGGAGACCTTATCACTCTCTACAACCACCTGAAAGGAGGTTGTAGCCACCTTGGTGTTGGCCTCTTCTCCCAGAAAATTAGTGACAGGACAAGAGGACATGGCCTCAAGCTGCACCAGGAGAGCTTCATACGGGACATCAGGAAGAATTTCTTTATGGAAAGAGTTGTCAAGCATTGGAATGGGCTGCCCAGGGTGGTGGTGAAATCACCAACCCTGAAGGTGTTCAAGAAATGACTGAATGTGGTACTTAGTGCCATGGTTTACTTCACATGGTGGTGATCAGTCAAAGGTTGGACTCAATGATCTTGGAGGTCTTTTCTAATTGTAATTATTCTGTGATTCTGATTCTATAAAGAAATGAGTGCCATTGGTTTAACCAAGTCAATCAAAGCTCTGGCAGCATCAATAACTGGATCCAAATCTTCCAATATCTTCCTGTGTTTGCACACATCTGGCTGGACATAAAATTGAACCAGGGTTGTGAGTCTGTGCACCTCTTCCTTCTTTTTAAATGGCATCAGAGGCTTAAATGCCACAGTCAAAACTCTCCTTTCTTATCAGGCTGTAGATGCAAAGCTTGGCAAGGAAGGGGCTACAGGGGAAGGAGAGATCTCTTCTTCAAAGCAGTTTAATCCCACCAGGGAATTACTTCTGAGCCCTGTGCTGAATGTCAGCCTGCCCTGCCTGCCTCAGCACTCTGGAGAGGAGTAACTCCATGGCTTAAGCCTCTCCCCGTGACTCGGGATTCTCCCCAGTGATTACAGCCATGACGCAGCAGCAGCAGCAGCACATCCCTGACTCATTCATCGACGTCCCTGAGAGAAGCAGGGGCAGGAGGGAGACCTGCATTTCCTTCATTAATATTCCAGAATTTCTGTGAAGCTGGCAAGGGATGCCTGAGACCGTCCTCACGTCGTGTGAGAGAAACCTTCACCTTTGCTTCCTGTGGGAAGCTGCCTGTGGCATCCCCCTTCCCTCTGACTCAGAGCTGGCAGCTCTTCTCCTTATTTGTTCTGCTGGACATAGGCAAATGCTTCATGTAGGAAAATGGGAAATGAAAATATGTTCAAAGGACGGTCACTGGCACAGTGGTGAATGCCATAGCTTTCCACACAGCACAAGGGAAAATAAAACTTTAAAATAGCAGCATTAATAATGTATATTTATTTGTGCCAAAGCACCATGAGCAACCATGAAGAGCCTCATGTTGCACAGCCTTCCCCAGTTCCATGTGGCAATTGTCTTGGGAGGTCTGATAGGTCACCTTTGTCTCAAGCTGAATTTAAAAGGGCCTCTTTTTCAAGTTCATGTGTTACTACAATGTTCCCAGCACCCTGGTTCCCTGCTGCAAAGCTACCATGCAGCAGAGCCTCCTGGAATACTTATCTTGGTGTCTGACACAGTNCAGCTGAAGCTGATGGACAAATATCTGGGTTTTTGGAACACGTCTCTGGAGGAGACATCTTCCCAAGGCACATAGGTTAGGTGAGGCCTGATCAATGGTTTTCAGTATGTTGATGATGTCTGAACGAGAGCTAACAGTGCCTGCAAGAAAAGGGGGAAATGTCTCCTATCTTCTACAGCTTTGTTTCTGTGCCTGATCCCAGGAGGTTTATTTCCCTGGTTCACAGAGCATCACAGCTGCAGTCCTCTTCATCAAACCATTGCTGACATCGACATCTCAGGGTTCAAAGCTCTACCCAGCTCTGGTGTCTCTGCAAACAATATTCAGCCAAGGGTTTTTTTTGAATAGANTATTGTCACACTCATAAAAACAGGAGGCTTCTCTGTCAGAGTTTTGTTTCAGTATTTTCTGCAAAACGGTGTTCTCATCCATTAATGGGAGTCATGCAGACCTCTGTAAACACATTCCATAGCCTGGAGAAAAGAGACTTAGGGGAGACCTTATCACTCTCTACAACCACCTGAAAGGAGGTTGTAGCCACCTTGGTGTTGGCCTCTTCTCCCAGAAAATTAGTGACAGGACAAGAGGACATGGCCTCAAGCTGCACCAGGAGAGCTTCATACGGGACATCAGGAAGAATTTCTTTATGGAAAGAGTTGTCAAGCATTGGAATGGGCTGCCCAGGGTGGTGGTGAAATCACCAACCCTGAAGGTGTTCAAGAAATGACTGAATGTGGTACTTAGTGCCATGGTTTACTTCACATGGTGGTGATCAGTCAAAGGTTGGACTCAATGATCTTGGAGGTCTTTTCTAATTGTAATTATTCTGTGATTCTGATTCTATAAAGAAATGAGTGCCATTGGTTTAACCAAGTCAATCAAAGCTCTGGCAGCATCAATAACTGGATCCAAATCTTCCAATATCTTCCTGTGTTTGCACACATCTGGCTGGACATAAAATTGAACCAGGGTTGTGAGTCTGTGCACCTCTTCCTTCTTTTTAAATGGCATCAGAGGCTTAAATGCCACAGTCAAAACTCTCCTTTCTTATCAGGCTGTAGATGCAAAGCTTGGCAAGGAAGGGGCTACAGGGGAAGGAGAGATCTCTTCTTCAAAGCAGTTTAATCCCACCAGGGAATTACTTCTGAGCCCTGTGCTGAATGTCAGCCTGCCCTGCCTGCCTCAGCACTCTGGAGAGGAGTAACTCCATGGCTTAAGCCTCTCCCCGTGACTCGGGATTCTCCCCAGTGATTACAGCCATGACGCAGCAGCAGCAGCAGCACATCCCTGACTCATTCATCGACGTCCCTGAGAGAAGCAGGGGCAGGAGGGAGACCTGCATTTCCTTCATTAATATTCCAGAATTTCTGTGAAGCTGGCAAGGGATGCCTGAGACCGTCCTCACGTCGTGTGAGAGAAACCTTCACCTTTGCTTCCTGTGGGAAGCTGCCTGTGGCATCCCCCTTCCCTCTGACTCAGAGCTGGCAGCTCTTCTCCTTATTTGTTCTGCTGGACATAGGCAAATGCTTCATGTAGGAAAATGGGAAATGAAAATATGTTCAAAGGACGGTCACTGGCACAGTGGTGAATGCCATAGCTTTCCACACAGCACAAGGGAAAATAAAACTTTAAAATAGCAGCATTAATAATGTATATTTATTTGTGCCAAAGCACCATGAGCAACCATGAAGAGCCTCATGTTGCACAGCCTTCCCCAGTTCCATGTGGCAATTGTCTTGGGAGGTCTGATAGGTCACCTTTGTCTCAAGCTGAATTTAAAAGGGCCTCTTTTTCAAGTTCATGTGTTACTACAATGTTCCCAGCACCCTGGTTCCCTGCTGCAAAGCTACCATGCAGCAGAGCCTCCTGGAATACTTATCTTGGTGTCTGACACAGTTTTGCCCTGAACATGTTGTGCCTCTGCAAATTATAATCCTATTTGAAAGTGATGCTTATCTAAAGTGGGCTAAATGACTTACAGTGCATAATCCTGGGCTCCAGTAAAAGAGAAGGCATCAGATGCACAGTATCTCTCTGTCCAGAATGTGGTGTTACAGTCTGTCAAGGGCCCTTTTTTGGGAGAAAGGATTGAATTCCTTGTGTGTAGCACAGACATCATCGCTTGCATGATCCCCAGGCTTTCAAGTCATTACACTACTGACTGCTCCACTTCTCAAGCAACTTCTCAGCTTCATTTCTGTGCCTGATCCCAGGAGGTTTATTTCCCTGGTTCACAGAGCATCACAGCTGCAGTCTTCGTCATCAAACCATTGCTGACATCGACATCTCAGGGTTCAAAGCTCTACCCAGCTCTGGTGTCTCTGCAAACAATATTCAGCCAAGGGTTTTTTTTGAATAGAAAGGTATTGCCACACTCATAAAAACAGGAGGCTTCTTGACCACAGGGTTTTTGTTTCAGTATTTTCTGCAGAGTGGTGTTCTCATCCATTAATGGGAATCATTCAGGCCTCCATACACACACTTTTGTTAGTACAGTGGTCAAACATCTGGAAAACAGCCTTGGTGTGCTGGTGATGACCTTCACTGTCTCTTTCTGTCACCTGGTGGATGATGCAGTGCCTAGGAGGGAAGACATTGTTAGTGGGGTGTTTCTGATAACTGAGCAGCAAGACCAGGCTGGATGAGGGTCTAGGCAACCTCATCTAGTGGAAGATGCCCCTGCCCATGGCAGGGGGTTGGAATGAGATGATCCTTAAGGTCCCTTCCAACCTAAATCATTCTTTAGTTATATGAGTCTATGACCTTTGCTGCTGTACAAGCTACTGTGGTAACAGTGACCCTGGGAAGAACCTGGAAGGGCAGCAGATAAATTGTGACTAAGTCTGTGTATGCAGCCATGCCCTGGCACTGCACACTTTTTACAGGTCTCAAAGGAGTTTTCTTCAGGGCAAGGAAATGCAAAATCTGTATTGTGAGCAGAATAAGTGCTTAGCACTAGAAGGCAGCACCAAGTGTATTTGGCTATGAAGACCTTGTGAATATAAAACAGGGGGACAGCAACTTGAGGAAGGAGCAGAGAGATGAAAAATGACTGAGGCATTTCTGGAGATTTGGGTTGAATGTGAGCTTTGCTGCATCCAGGCATCCTAGGGCTGTATGAGGCCCTGCCTGGCAGGAGTTCAAGGCCCCCTCACATTACTGAGTGCAGTCACCTGCAGACCCTGCTGAGCTGAGCTCAGTGAGTGCCTGGGCTTCAGAAAGACGCTGGATTAGCTGAGGACATTGAAATATTTTGCATAAAACAAACCCCTTCTCCAAAGCTGGACAACCTTGAATAACCTTTCCCAGGCTGCTCTCTGCCTGCTTTTGAGTCTTTTCATTCTGCAATCTGAAAAGAAGACAATTGTTTCTAGTCCTAGGCTGACAGTGTCCAGATGCATAACCACGTCCAGATGGAAACCACGTGCTTTGTTTCTGCTCCTCTGGTTGTGGCCCATAAAATGTATTGAAACAGGTCTCAAAAAAGCTGCATTGAGGAAAAGAAGAACAGAATGAATTTATTTTTTTTTTTGCTGCAAGAGGGTTCCTGACATGAATTTGTCTTCCTTTGCTTTGGGCACTGCCCTTGTGGCTTTCAGGGTATTTATACTCTGCTGCTTCAGGACATGGGAATGATGTAGTCTGCTTGTGAGACCAAATTTATTCATATTATCCAAAACTGCCTGAATCTCTGCAAGAATGACTTCCCTACCTCCTGCAGATCCCACCTCTGTTTTCTAGAGTTAGTGCTGTGCAAGACATCAGACTTCAAACTACCTCTTGCAGAAAGTCTTGTCCAATAATAGGTAACAATGGGATGAAATCTCAAATTGTATAGGGCTTAATTTTTATGGCAAGCAGATTTGATTCCTCCAAAGATATTTGTTTGACAATGATAAAATAGAATTTTAGAAATAAATTAGCTGGAGATTAACTCATTGTTTGAAGGCAGAATGATGTGAAATTACCAAATCTGAAGTAAGGCTGTCTCTGGAGATGGGAGATCTGTATCTGTAGGAAGATTTGGAGATTCCATTTAACCCAGTAAAGGTTTCATGGAGAAGTTCAGGTTAGCTGTATTATTCATGAATGGCTCTTATCCTCCTGGTTTGTTTATGTACAGATTCTTACAGAAATATTATGAGTTAGAGAGTTATAAAAGACTTTATGGTCTACACATCCCACTATAAATCCAGGTTGCCTTAGTTACCATCTGGCTAACTGCACAGGTGAGGAGAAAGGGAGAGACTGAAAGGGAAAGAGAGAGATTAGTGCTAATACATCGTTTAAATCTAGAAAGATCTGTGAATTCTAATGCTGTGATATGATGGAAAGCTTTCAAGACCTGCATAATACAAGAGGACTATGAAAGGAAGGATTCGGACTGGCAGCTCTTTGACAAGAACACTCTGATGGGCCTTTTTGCTAAGAACATCATGAACTGCCTAATCAAAAGCCTCAGCAAAGCTAATACTCAGTCTCTTCTTGATTTTTTTCTGTATTTGGGTTGAGGAGTTTTAGTTTGGTACTAAAATGTGCTTCAGACATGGGGTAACCAAGTGACCGGACTGAAGACCCTGGATGCAGAATGGTGTGATCTGGTCCTTGTCTGGTCTTATTTAGGGTACATGGAGGCACAGGAGGAAAACACATCTTCCCAATGTCTTCAAAAACAGGTCTGTCTGCTTGAACAATCAGGCTGGAAGGGCAGCACTGGTATTCCTGTGAAGTTTTGTCACACAGCTGTGAGTCACATATTAGTTGAATTTTCTTAGAGCAAGTCCCAGCTGACAGAAGCAACAGCAAACACTTGATATCCTCAGCCTTCATTTGAAAAGGAAAAAGAGAAGATGAAATCAAATACTCCTAGCACAGGTTGTTGTGAAGGAAAGTTTACATGAATGGAGGTCTCCTCCTGGGGGAAGAGGGACCAGCACTTCATAAAAGCTGTTATTAAAAGCCAAGCTCATAATCTTGTGAGAACAGAGTCATTTCTTTGTGAGCAGCACTGTAATAGGGTAGATGCCTCTGAGTCCTAGTGCTTTCCTCATTCCACTCCCCTATGCATGTAAATTTGCTCCTTTTTCTTTGTTTTGTATTTGAGGGTTTTTGTTTGTTTTGGGGTTTGTTTTTTGGTTTGTTGGTTCTTTTTTTCTTTTTTTTTTTCTTTTTTTGGTTTTTTTTTTGGTTGGTTGGTTGGTTGGTTGGTTGGTTTTTGTTTTGGGTTTGGGTTTTTTGTGTGCTTTTTTCGTGTTTTTTTTTTGTGTGTGTTTTTTTTTGTTGTTGTTGTTGTTTGCTTTTATTGTTTGTTTGTTTTGTTTTGTTTTGTTTTTTAATAAGGCAAAATGCACCTAAGCTGGAAGAAGCTTGTAAACAAAATCAGAAGTGTCTGTCCCATGACTGTTCTTCCCATACAGTCTGGAACAGTATTCATGGCTCATTAGGCCCATGGCTTGGCTTTTTGCTTAACTTCTAATGAGTAATATGATCACACAGGTTGAGAGTTGGGTATAGATTTTTGTAGGACTCTAAGCCTCCAGGGATGCTGAATACAGATGTTTGTAGTCACTCTTCTCTAAAAGATACCCTGGGGATCTTGGATTTTAGTGATGATAGCTCCTGTGTCCTGACAAAAATAGTTTCTCTAAATTGGGATGAGAAAAATGGGTAGAAATCGTGACGCCATTTTTTAGTCTGAATTTATACTGAAATGAGTAGGAAAGGTGGCTGTGTGGGCAGCCCTATAAGTTTTAACCTTATAGGTTAATAGATTCTCTTCCATCTTCTGCACTGGTGTGGCCTCACCTCGAGTCCTGTGTGCAGCTTTAGGCACCACAATATAAAGAAGACATTAAGCTATTAGAGAGTGTCCAAAGGAGAGCAGCAAGGATGGTCAAGGGTCTGGAGGAGTGGCTGGGGCAGCTTGGGCTGTTCACCCTGGAGGAGTCTGAGGAGAGACCCTGCTATGGCCTTCAACATCCTCATGAGGGGAAGTGGAGGGGCAAGTACTGATTTCCTCACTCTTGTGACCAGTGACAAGACTGGAGGGAACAGCATGAAGCTGAGTCAGGGGAGTTTAGGTTGGATAGCAGGAAAGTTTTCACCCAGAAGGTTGAGCACTGGAACAAGCTCCCCAGAGAAGTTCCAGTCCCAAGCCTGACAAAATTTTAGAGGAGTTTGGACAATGCTCTCAGGCACATGGTGTGACCCCTGGGCTGTCCTGCAGAGGGCCAGGAGTTGGACTTGATGATCCTGATGGGTTTCTTCCAGCTCAGCTTATCCTATGATCCCATGGCTCTAAAATTCTTCTGATTCTTCTGGTGCTCCTTGCTGAGCATGAAATCCATAGTGTGGGACCCTCCTTTGGTCAGTTGTTGTCCACTACCCTGGCTGTGTCCCATCCCAGCTTCCTGTGCACCCCAGACTCCTCACTGACAAGACAACAGGAAAAGCAGAAAAATCCTTGATGTTGTGTAATCACTACTCAGCAACAGCTAAAATACCCCTGTGTTATCAACAGTGTTTTCTTCATAAATCCAAAGTATCACCACATGAGCTACTGTGAAGAAAATTAACTCTATTCTAGCCCAAATCAGCATTAAGGAACTTGAATTTTGTGTGTTGACTAAAAAATGCCCCAGATCTCTTTCTGCTCTGGTAGTCATAGTAATGATCCATAAGTAAGAGGAGCAGGAGTGCTAAGTTGATGTGTTTCATGGAAGGAAGCAGGAACCTCCAGTCAGACCACAGAAAGTGAAAGGAGGACTTTGGCAGACACTAGCTCTTCCTGCAGGAGCTCTGGCTGCTTGGTGATATTAGTTTCCAACACAATGCTCTTTCACAAAACCTGCACTTGGTCAAGCATGTGCTTCTTGGGTAATAAGAGTAAACCAGGTATTTTGGCTTATTGAAGTGCATATTGAGGCAGAGTTATTGAGGTTCACCCACAGGTAGAACACTTGGACATCAATCTTTATTCCCAATTCTGGTATTGACAGAGTGGTTCTCAGGGCTTCTTTTTACCCTTCTCCATGGTGAATGTAATCATAACTTACCTGTCTCAGCTCTTGAGATTTCAAAGTGTAACTAAAAAATCTTTATTCTCGCTGGTCACTAACTAGGTGGGATCAAATACTAAATTGAAATACAGAGCTGAGTACAAAATAGCACTCCTTACTTTCCCCATGGTGCTCAGTTTCCTTTTTAGACTTGATGTCTGAAATATACTGGACACATAATTTTTCTAGCACTGCTAACTATAGATGAGTAATTCTGATGGTCTTTAAAAATAGCTCAGGCAAAAAACCACCAAACCACCACACAACTAATGCACTTACAACCACCACATCTTGAAATTCTCTGGTTTCTTTTAAGGGCTCCCTATTCCAATAGGGAACAATAAATATGGCAACAGTGCAATTTCTGATGGGGTCAGGAGCTCAGGACTGGTTAGTATTAATTTACTCCTTGAGGTGATTTGAATTTTGACAAAAATTATGGTGTTTTGCTGTTGCTGTTTCAGTTTGCTGGCTGAGCATCTTTTTAATGCCTACTGCCTCTGCTCAGCAGTATAAAAGCACGATTGCTTTTTATTGCCATTCTCTCCCAGCACAAGATTGTCTGTGTCTCTTACAGACTTGTCAGTCTGAAAACTTCATTTGTAATTTGCCAGAAGCCCTCAGGGCATATTTCTTGCAGTAGTCTACACTGTCTAGCAGGAGGAGAGAGAGATTCACCTTTGGCTGTGTGGGATGGCAGAGGACCAGCCTGCATCCCCCTGTGAGGGTTCTGCGGGGGCTGGTGATGATGTGGTAGGTGGGCTGCGTGTTTTCCCTTGTGTCCTACTTTCAGTGGGACTATGACAGCAAGCTGCAGCATCCCAGGGCAGTCCTATAGCCCAGGGANAGACTGGAGGGAACAGCATGAAGCTGAGTCAGGGGAGTTTAGGTTGGATAGCAGGAAAGTTTTCACCCAGAAGGTTGAGCACTGGAACAAGCTCCCCAGAGAAGTTCCAGTCCCAAGCCTGACAAAATTTTAGAGGAGTTTGGACAATGCTCTCAGGCACATGGTGTGACCCCTGGGCTGTCCTGCAGAGGGCCAGGAGTTGGACTTGATGATCCTGATGGGTTTCTTCCAGCTCAGCTTATCCTATGATCCCATGGCTCTAAAATTCTTCTGATTCTTCTGGTGCTCCTTGCTGAGCATGAAATCCATAGTGTGGGACCCTCCTTTGGTCAGTTGTTGTCCACTACCCTGGCTGTGTCCCATCCCAGCTTCCTGTGCACCCCAGACTCCTCACTGACAAGACAACAGGAAAAGCAGAAAAATCCTTGATGTTGTGTAATCACTACTCAGCAACAGCTAAAATACCCCTGTGTTATCAACAGTGTTTTCTTCATAAATCCAAAGTATCACCACATGAGCTACTGTGAAGAAAATTAACTCTATTCTAGCCCAAATCAGCATTAAGGAACTTGAATTTTGTGTGTTGACTAAAAAATGCCCCAGATCTCTTTCTGCTCTGGTAGTCATAGTAATGATCCATAAGTAAGAGGAGCAGGAGTGCTAAGTTGATGTGTTTCATGGAAGGAAGCAGGAACCTCCAGTCAGACCACAGAAAGTGAAAGGAGGACTTTGGCAGACACTAGCTCTTCCTGCAGGAGCTCTGGCTGCTTGGTGATATTAGTTTCCAACACAATGCTCTTTCACAAAACCTGCACTTGGTCAAGCATGTGCTTCTTGGGTAATAAGAGTAAACCAGGTATTTTGGCTTATTGAAGTGCATATTGAGGCAGAGTTATTGAGGTTCACCCACAGGTAGAACACTTGGACATCAATCTTTATTCCCAATTCTGGTATTGACAGAGTGGTTCTCAGGGCTTCTTTTTACCCTTCTCCATGGTGAATGTAATCATAACTTACCTGTCTCAGCTCTTGAGATTTCAAAGTGTAACTAAAAAATCTTTATTCTCGCTGGTCACTAACTAGGTGGGATCAAATACTAAATTGAAATACAGAGCTGAGTACAAAATAGCACTCCTTACTTTCCCCATGGTGCTCAGTTTCCTTTTTAGACTTGATGTCTGAAATATACTGGACACATAATTTTTCTAGCACTGCTAACTATAGATGAGTAATTCTGATGGTCTTTAAAAATAGCTCAGGCAAAAAACCACCAAACCACCACACAACTAATGCACTTACAACCACCACATCTTGAAATTCTCTGGTTTCTTTTAAGGGCTCCCTATTCCAATAGGGAACAATAAATATGGCAACAGTGCAATTTCTGATGGGGTCAGGAGCTCAGGACTGGTTAGTATTAATTTACTCCTTGAGGTGATTTGAATTTTGACAAAAATTATGGTGTTTTGCTGTTGCTGTTTCAGTTTGCTGGCTGAGCATCTTTTTAATGCCTACTGCCTCTGCTCAGCAGTATAAAAGCACGATTGCTTTTTATTGCCATTCTCTCCCAGCACAAGATTGTCTGTGTCTCTTACAGACTTGTCAGTCTGAAAACTTCATTTGTAATTTGCCAGAAGCCCTCAGGGCATATTTCTTGCAGTAGTCTACACTGTCTAGCAGGAGGAGAGAGAGATTCACCTTTGGCTGTGTGGGATGGCAGAGGACCAGCCTGCATCCCCCTGTGAGGGTTCTGCGGGGGCTGGTGATGATGTGGTAGGTGGGCTGCGTGTTTTCCCTTGTGTCCTACTTTCAGTGGGACTATGACAGCAAGCTGCAGCATCCCAGGGCAGTCCTATAGCCCAGGGAACTGTATTTGCTGTTCTGGGGACTGTGGCACTGCCTGAAATCAATCTTCTGCTCAGCCCAGTGCTTTTCCCTTCTTCCTTACAGTCCTTTGCTTCCTCATCACATTTTCACTCCTAGCTGGGTTCTGGGCCCTTCTGCTCTTCTTGGCTGCCTGGGCACCAGCCTATTTTCAGTCCCATAATTGTCCCTACCAGCCAACAGAAGCAACCTCAGGAAAAATTTGGCTCAAAACATGTGATGGAGTGTGCTCACTAAACTGAAAGTTCTAGAAGGGCTGAAAGACTTTGTGCAATATATTCTGCTAAAAGTGCAGCTCACCAGGCACAAGGAGAGTGGACAGGAAGGACACTGCTGGTCACTGAAGCATGGAGGTGAGCATGAGGGTGCTAGAGAATTGCCATGAAAATAGTGAAATAATTTAAGTTTATGGAAGATTTTCTTCCCTAGATTTACTTTAAATTACTTCATATCTGCTTCTTCCCTTTTTGTTATTCCTTCAAACAGCAGAAGCAATTTTGCTGAAATTTCCTAAGGACCCTGCTTTTCCACACTAAGAGCATACATTTGAGGGAAAAAGTTTAAACCTTCCAAGCCTCCTGTTTGCAAATAACAGGGTGTGACAAGAGATTTTCTGTTGGTCTCAGTGGAAGTTGAGGACAAAGAGAGAAGGCTGAGGCAGAAACACAGGGGCTGAAGAGGAGAGATCAGTTAAAATGTGTAAGATCAGTGAACATGTCCTGTCCTGCCTTGGTGGCTCACTTTTTCTTGCTTTCCTCCAGAAAAGAAAAGGTGCCTTTTTCTGCTCTGCAAGTACAGCCTGTGCCTCACTGAAGATGTTGAGATGGGGGAAGGGAAGGTTTGGAGAGCAGCTGAAAAGTGAAGGGAAAATTCTGCTCATGATTCATTTCTGTGCTTGAAACTTGAAATCTGAGGTTCAAATGTCATTTAAAGGATTGTGATTAAAGCCTGGGTGTTTCTGCATACAGAGATGGGGATGGGTGCCACCACAGCACTTGCAAAAGGACCAAAGAAGGATGGGTGCCTAATCCTTTACAATTCTCTTTTTAGATTCTTTTGTAGATCATACTGAGTACCTATCTCACATTTAATATGCCTTTGTAGACTTTATGCATTCCTGTATCCACCAAATTCCTTTACTTGGTTACAGAGCAGGCAGTTATTTTCAGCAATACCCAATGAGAACAGCAGATGCCTTTTTGATCAATATTTCCTCAGAAGAATTTTCATTCTATAAATTGCTTTATCTTCACACTAATTCCAGCAGACCTTCAGTGAAAGCAGAGCACCAGGGCATTGTTAATACTGAGCATTCCCTGTGTATGTTCTGCTCTGGGGTCAGTGTGGTATGAGCTGTCTCTCACTTTATCCAGAACAATTCCAAGCTGATACTCATTCACCAGCCACTGAAGCCTCTTTCTATGACATCTTCTCATCTTGCCACTTCTATTTCTCACTTCCCCTAAAAAATGAGCACTTCAGAACTCTGCTGTTCTGTACTTTTGGTAAGTCTGAATCTAGAAATCATGTAGGTGTATCCTTTTTTTTTCCCCCCTCCCAGATGCATTATTTGAAATAACAGGATAATGTTTTTTCTCAAGCTTTAGATATATCTATGCATCTGTATATCTATATATTTTTATATTTCCCCATTCTGTGGGCTATTTTTAGATGCTAATGCTGAGTACCATGAGCTGCTGTGCACAGGTTGATGAATACTGCCTTTCCTTGTTTCTCATCTTCTACTGCAGCTGTAAAGAAGAATGTGGCTTGAAATAAATCTGAGTTACTCACATTATGATTACTTGGTAGAGTCAGTTTTCCAAAAAAGTTTTGATTGATTTTATACAAGAAAGTAACTCTCTAGATAGAGGACTAAGTGGAGAGAAGTCAGATTTATCATTGTATTTGTATCTCTTTATAGAGCTGCCTGAGTCTCAGATACTGAAAAAAACCAAAGCAAACCCAAGCAAAATAATTGAAAACAATTGAACCAAAAAAGGTCTTGAGAAGCTACCCAATTACCCCTTTGAAGAAAATAAAGGCTAGTAGATGTTTCTTTAGCCTAACAGTTCTCAATCATTAGCAAAGTACCTAGTTTCTCTTGTACTCTGAAATGTGTAGAGGCCTTTGGTGATGAATATCCATGTGGGTTTTGCATTTTTACTGCATTTTTTTTCTGTTTGCCTCCCTCAAAGCTTCTTCCTCTTCCACATCCATGTAACAGCTGTGACTCTCCATTGGGAAGATAGGCTGAAACCTCATTATTCTGCTCTGTGCTGGTTTGGAGTTGGTTTTCTTCACAGTAGCTGGTTTGGTGTCATGTTTTGATTTGTGATGAAAACAGTGTAGGTTACACAGTGATGTTTTAGATATTAAACGTCCAGGGCAGGTGAACCCAACTATTACCTTTTACAACCACCTGAAAGGAGGTTGTAGCAGGGTGTGGGGTGGGCTCTTCTCCCAGGAAGTAAGTGAAAGAATGAGAGGAGATGGCCTCAGACTGCACCAGGAGAGGTTCAGGTTGGACATCAGGAAGAATTTTTTCACTGAAAAGGTGGTCAAACATTGGAATGGGCTGCCCAGGGAGGTGGTGGGGTCACTGCCCCTGGAGGTGTTTAAGGAAAGACTCAGTGCTGTTGTCTGGTTGACAAGGTGGTGTTTGGCCAAAGTTTGGACTTGATGACCTTAAAGATATTTTCCAACCTGAATGATTCCATGGCTCTATGCATTGTCCAAAGGAATATTCCATACCATATGGTGTCATGCTCAGCATGTGAAGCTGGAAAGAAAAAGGAGGAAGGAGGGGATGTTTGGAGTTATGACATTTGTCTTCCTCAGTCACCGCTATGTGAGATGAAGTTGTGCTGTCCTGGAACTGGCTGAGATGGGCTCAGCTGGCCAGAGCCTGGTGCTCATAACACCAACATTGTGGGTTTGATCCCTGTGTGGGCCATTCACTCAAGAGATGGACTCGATGATCCTTGTGGGTCCCTTCCAACTCAGAATATTCTGAGTGATTCTGAAATTCAAAAATTTGCCTGCTGATGGGACTTAGTGAACAAATTCCTTATTTTTCTCTGCCTGCACACACAGTTTTTTTCTGTTTGTCTGTTAAGCTGTCTTTATCTCAACCCACGAATTTTCTCACTTTCACCCTTCCGATTCTCTCCCCCATCCCACTGGAAGGGAGTGGCTGAGTGTCTCTGTAGTGCTCAGATGCCTACTGGGGTTAACCCAAGATATTTTTCCCATTCCCATGTGCTTTTACCCCTGTGCAGCTGAGCAAGCTCAGCTTGGCAAAAGAGCTCTGCTGGCTCTGAAGGTGGGAAGTGAAGGAAGGTTGGACAGCTGTAAGAGGAATGAAGGGCCACAGGAATCCTTGCTGGATGTTGTACTGGAACTTGAGTGTGGCTGTGAGTGTGTTATCAGAGGCTGTTTTGTAAGCAGCTGAGCTGAAAGTCTTTTTGGGGAGGAAATAAACAAATCACATGGTCACAAGAAGATAAACGGCTGAAGGACAGAAGGCCTGGAGCAACTGGAGGGTGCAAGTTATTTGTGTGGAAGAAGGTGGAACTGGATGTTCCCAAGTTACTAGAAAAAGAAGCTGGGGGATGTTGGTATGAAGCAGAGGTAAAAGAAGGTGGGATGAGTCTGCATAATCTGTACAGAAACCTCTCCCGCCTTCCAAGCCCACCCTAGATGTTCTCCTGTGGTGTTTCTCCATGTCATATCTGTCAGCCCCTGCTCTAATTATCCTAGAATGCAGACAAGAAAACTGCACTCAGCACTGCAGTGGTGGTTCCTCCAGTGCTAGTAAAAAATAGGCAATTCTTCACTTCTAGTGCTATTTATGTTCTCATATGAATGCATCTTATATCTGAGTGGGAAAAAAAAAAAGAGACACCCCCAAACATTGTAATCTCTCAGCAAAGTTCTTAATGAGTGTTCCTTGCAAAGAAAGAAAGAAATGAAGCCCACTATGTTCTGTTCCTTTGTTTCCTTCTGCAATTTTCCAAGAAGCATTGCTCTACACATTATCAGCACTATAAATCTAATAGTCCTTAGAAGCACTTGTTTAAGAGATAAGAACCAGAGACAAAAATATATAAAAACTTGATACTGGGTCTGCAACCACTGCTTTACAACAGATCATAGGAGGAATTTGTTTTTCTGTATTTCTCCTCTCAGGGAATTCATAGCTTTTTCTATGACAGATAAAAATATTTTTAATAATCTTGCAACAAGGAATTTGGCGTGTGATCCTTAAAACTAAGGGAAGACAAAATCTCCTCTGCTTCAGGAGCATGATTGATCAAAGAATGCATCTGAAACACCTCCTGTGCTGCCTGGTACAATTCCACTCGTTGGTGGCTCACTCTTTGCATGTGAGTGCAGAAAAACAAGCAACATTTAATGCATTCATATCCCATCCCTTTTTTACGCTTTGTTTCCTGCTCTTATTCTGAAGCATTGTCAGACAGCTGGATCTCTGTACTTCATGGTTCATTAGTCCCCTTGCTAAAGCACTCCCAGGATTATCAAAAGCCAAGGTAGATTCACTATTTGCACAAACACACACACAGACACACACACAGGCTATTCAGATGGAATTATTATTCATAAATTACTCTTAATTAGACTGTTCATCAGTCTGAGTGATTGTGCTCCCCTCTTATAAGTAGCACTAAATTACTTCTTGAAATTCATTACCATTGCTTGTTTTTCTATGTGTGTTTCCACCCACAGATTCAAAATAACATCTTCTTATTGCTGGAACAGTTGATAAGATTTTGATGTAGCTCAGCTTGGTGTTAACTCCATAATCCTGGCTGCTGCCCCAGTCAGGCTCTTCACTTTTCATAAGAGGGGAACAGTATGGAACAAGACCTTACCAGGAAAAAATGGCTCACAGGGAAATGAGAATATCAGGATCTGGCTTGGTTTGCATTCCCAGAGGTCTCATACATGTGGTTCTACATCTGCATTCCAGGCTGAGCCTTGCACTTCCATCAGCCTCTTTGAAAGGTGGCTCCTGTCTTAAGGAGGGTGGTTAAACGAATATTGCACTTAGACACCTAGATCCTGAAGATGAGAGGCATTAATCTGCTTTTGGCATTTCCCATCTCCTACCATGTGTGCTCTTGGCTTTCATGTGTGGCTTTTATAGATCCCTTTCAGAAAAATCCTTTCCCTGTGCTGACACCCTGAGCACCTTCCCAAGTGCAAGGTTTCTACTATAAAACCACCCACCAAAATAGGATTTGCCAATTTGAATCTCACTGTGGCTGAATGAACCTTTGGGAGGTCTTGGCTGGAGCCAGAGGGTCAATCCAGAGGGTGGGGGAAGTAATTTGTTTTTCCTATGAGCTGCCTCATAAAATTTAATGCCTTCTCTTCACAATGAAGTCTCTGCAAGCAGTCCAGGCTCCTGGGTCTGGAAATGAGTCTTTGGATCTGGCACCTGCAGAGGCAGCTGGATCTTTCCCACCTTTTTCACTAGAAAGTGCCTATACATGATGCCTTCATCTGGGCAGTCAGTTTGCCCTCTTCTCCATCTTCCTTAACATTCTGCACCATCAAATGTTTTATTGTTTTTTGCTTGTGACACAGTAAGGAAAGAGGCAAGAAATATCAGGGGAAAAAAAAAAAACAAGCAGCCAAGAAAAAGAAAAGGCAAAACAAATCCTCCCACCGAGGTAGAGATCTCAGAGCTCATTTATTTCAACTTTCAACTTACACTGAGATTTTCTAATTTGCTGACGTTGAAAAGTACATTTAATCTTGGCTGAAGCACAAGTTCTAGAACACTTATAATTTTTTTTTAAGCAGAATTTATATCCACAGTTGCACGGGAAAGATAAAAGTGCAGGCAGATGAAGCCTGCCCTATCCAGGGCAGAGAATTTGCAAGCAGTGTGATAAATTTCAGAGGAAAGTTGTTTTCTTTGAGTTTCAGTCGTACTGTGGTATTGAAAACCTTCAAAGCTAATTTCCTTGTTGTCAGAACTGTGAGGGAGCAAAGAGACATTGCTGGGCTATTCACTTCACTGCTACCTTTTCCTTCCTTGTGCTTTCAGCATCTGGAATCTTTCTTGATGATGTCCAGCTTGTCTTGATATTAAAGTGTTCTGCCAGTCTATTGCCTCTCATCAAATAGGGCTTCCAGGTGCAAGGAGAACCACAGATCTACTGTCAAAAGTGTGTTCTTCTCACTGCTGTGTTTTAAACTTGATTTTTCTCCACTTGAGAACTACTTCAGCCAGTTACCATGCATCCGACTCAGCTGAGCCCCAGCAGCACAGCAGGAACCAAACATTGGGCAAACCAAATTAAGGGTCTGACTCACAGCTGCTCTGAGGAGTGAGCTGAGAGGTTGTGACTGATCCTTGTGGCTTGGTTCAAGCAGTCTTTGTCCACATAAGGAAAAGGACTTGCTGTGCAGTGGCTGCCTACCTTGCCTCATTGTCATACTCTGGTGCTGGGCTTCACAGGATCAGTGAAGGGCAAAAGGCTCATTTCCCAGCTAAGGAGAAAATTTGTACTTGTGTTTGCTTAAGACACGTGGATTTTTCCTGACCTCCACCTGCTGAAGATGATTGGAGCTCTGCCACTGCCCTACCAAAACAAGGCACCTCTGGCATTCTCTGTGACACCACAGTTTGAAGAGATGAGGTTGAACCTACCCCACACTCCTGTCTTTAAACATCAAAGTTATGAATATCCTGTCAGACCCACAAAATGTAAATTTCCTCTAATGGTATAATTTTCCTGCAATTTGTTCTGCTGCTATCATATTCCTATAATTGATTTCAAAGCTCAATCAGATATACAGTGCTTCTTAAACTTGAAGGGCCTTAGCTCTGTTTTAAGATTTTTCTTCTCATGTGTACCAGGTGCACATGTCCAGGTGCTGGCAGTTGGGCTTTAGGGTGGTCTCTGTGAGGAGAGTTCAGAGCTGAACTCTCATATGCCCCATATCAGACACAAGTGGTCTCAGGGGGCTCCAGTAGTTCCACCTCAGCCAGTCCGGGGATGCTGCGGGAAAATAAATTTGGAAAGGGCCAAAGGCAGCAGTGCAGATCAGGAGGGAACAACAGCATGGAATTTCAGCCCTTAGCCAGGGCTAAGCTGACACATCATGACAAATCTATCATCTAATTAAAAATGCCTATTAATTTCCTCTGCTTCTTAGGCAATATCTTTCCTTATGATTGCGTGTGCACAACTCCAGTAGAACTGCTCAGTGTTGGCTCTTCTGTTGGCAGAAAAACCCCATCCTCTCAGTGCTGTAGGATGGAATGACTGAAGATTGTTACTGTATTGAGGCAAAAGCCCCAGGAGAAGTGAAAGTTTTCTGGTAAAGCAGTTTGTGTAGAGAGACACTCAGACATCTTGAGAAATGTTTAGCATCATCAATGGTTTTGAAAACATGAGTGACTGACAGACCTGACTGGTCTGACTGTCTCTGGGAAGTCTTACAAACTCTGTGATTTCTTCAGAGTGCCCTTTCATGACAGTATTCCCAAAGGAGAGCATATGTAGCATTACTGTGACCCTCTAAGGACTGGAACAGGTTAACTGCTGCAGCTCTCTCTGTTTCATGCTGATGCAATTTCTTTACCTGACTGCTCATGCTTTCAAGATCAAGGCATCACATCCTTTTACTGGCCATTTATCTTACTAATTTTTCCCTACAAGCCAGAAAAGGATCTGTGATGGCCAGAATTTCTCCTGAAAAGCCTAGAAAACATTCTGTCAGAATATGTTTTTCTTGCTCAGATCTCTACCCAGCTGGATGTATGGATGAGAGATGTTTTAAGACTGAGTTGTTGCTCCTCTACTGCAGCAGAAGTTAAGGGCAACTGAGGATGTAAGGGGCAGAGGGGTCTCAGTGATGTCACTTTGCTCCTTGCCAGCTATGCAGGAGATAAGAGAGTGGGAAATGTGATAAGCTAAGCTTGAAATTGTGCCCTGTTTTGGGCTCAGCAGGAGAGTGGCCACCATGCCTGATGAAAGGCATCCAGGACCACTTCAGAGCCCCTAACACATCCTGCCTGTCCTGCAGCTCCTGTGGCATAACTGCAGCAATCCTGGATGTCAGTGCCATATTAAAAGTCGCTACATGCTTTTTGGGCAACTGAATTGAGCCCAAAAATTCAAAATGTTATAAAGAAGCATGTATATTCCACTCAGGCTTTCCCCAGAACTCATGCTTCCACTTCCAAATGTTAGTGTAAAAGAAATAATGGTCTAAGCTTTTGCCAGTGGAGGCAGAAGAGTTTAGTATTGTTCAGATTCCTGGCAATCTCAATAATGGAAATATCTTCACGACCTTGCCATGAATATGATTTGAGAGGAGCCTGACTGGAGTTGCATATTTCATGGAAAGAGGATTGCATCAATAGCTGACAAAGGTCCAGTGCTGAGCAATAGGCTATAGTCCCCAAAAGAGTGACTGGACAATCTATTTAAAACCAAGTTAGACAGAGAATTGGAGCAAATACTATGGAAAGTCTAATGCATTGACAGTGGAGTGACTGTGCTATGCAGTCTATCTGGAATTTTGCTGGTCTCACACTGGTGGTTCTTTCCTTGGTTGTGTTCTGGACAAACATGGTCAAGAGCAACTTGAGACATGCAAACACTAAAGAAAATCTGAGGAAATGAAATCCACAGTGTTATTTTCACTGGAGGTCAGTAGCAGGAAAATACTTTAGTAAAGCAGAAAACAAAGTAGAAGAGCAGGAAGTCCAGGAAATTTCCCTAGGAGTGAGAGAAAGTCCCAGGAAAAAAGGGAATAGTATACCCATAGGAATAAATATGGAAGACAGACGAGGTCAGGGAGAACAAGACTAAGTGGTAGGATTAGTGGACATGGAGCTAAATTTTATGTTGGCACACCTAAGATCTGTCACCAGGTGAGCCATAATTTACTCTCCAGTAAATTACTTACTTACTCTGGACATCTAATTCCTTTTCTGCCCTTTATTTAAGGGCCTTAGGTGTAAGATTCACTACAGCAAGGCCCCTCTCATCTGGCTGTCTGAGGACTGGCCCATCAGAGTCCTGATCAGTGACAAAAATAACAAGGACAGAGGACAGCTGAAGGGAAGCCTGTTTCTTGGAGTGATCTGGGATCCAAAACAAGCAGGAGGAAGGTGGGAATGAACATGAACATCTTGTTATAAAGAGTCCCTACCTTGTTCAGTGCACCAGGATCCCTCATGACTTCATGAATCAAGAGTTATCTGGGGCTGTAAATGCATCTGTGACCCTTGGCAAAAACCCAGAAGGGTTCAGTTCTGCAGAGAGGATTCAGAAAGTCAGGAGGAAGAGACCCTACTCCTCACTTTCCTAGTCTTAGTCCAGCATGATTACTACACAAGAATCTGCAGTAGAGACATCAGAAAGTCACTGGATAAGGAGCAGCACCTTTACCAGAAGGAGTGGTGGAACTTACCTGTGGACCACACCTGACTAGGTGTGATCACAGATTTCTCTCTCATCTCTACTTGTTCCCTTTTCTGCATCCTTCATGCTGGAACTTGCTGCCCACCTGTATTCTAGGCATGCTCTGCCTGCCTGGATCATATGGTTTTAGAAACCTCCCAATGCAAAATAATAATAATAATAATATGAATGAGGTTATTGAAAACATTACAGGCCATAATTTTAATAAATGTTGGCTCCCATCACTATGTTCTCTAGTATTTATAGTTTTATATACTGCCAACAGATCCAAGTGTTTTGTCTTTTTGACAAACATTTCATGCAATCATAAATTAACTCATTTCTCAGCAAAATCTGACATCAGCAGTTAAGCTGTCAGCAAATAGAAGTCCTACATCTGGCAAATCCTCATCTCATAAAGAAATCAAAAAGCTTAAATGCAACCCAGACAGTGAGCTAAGTGTGCCTGAGCTGAGTCTGTCAGAGGGCACATTGGTCACAGAGCTGACAGGTGGTGATTCTGCAGCTCAGGCATCAGTTGAACTGGCTCTGGACATGTGGGCCTTATCAATAACCCTGCCCAGGTATGCAGGACCAGCTCCTGGGCTTTCAGTGGAGCAAGGGATGCTAAAGCCTCTTCATTGTTTTCTGGCTTGTGTTGAGCTCCATGTGTTACTGGATTGGATCTTAAGAGTTCTATACCTGGTGGGGTTTTTTTCAGATACAGTGCTGATAAAAACCCAGATGTAGACCAACAGAAAGTTAATTTATGTCTTTGATGCTGGGATTTCCCCCCTTTTTAATTGAGTAGGACACTTTGGGCAGATAGCTCTGCTGCCATGTCTTTTGAAGGAACTGCAGAGGAGGAGTCAAGCTCAGGAAGAGCTCAGTTTATAGCTATAATCTAGATGCATATTTCATTCTGAGCAGAGATGCACGCTTAAAAAATCCTGTAGCTGGGTCTCATTAGCTTTTCCATTTCTCACACTTCCTTGGGGGGACATCTTTCCTATGGAAACCAGTCTAAGCATAGTGCTGTTAAGGCACTCCTCAAAAAAGAGGAAAACACATATGTGTTCTGGAAAACACATATCTTATCTGCATAAAGAGGGTAAATGAATTTATAGCAATGAGTGACTCCTTGGAGGAACTGGAGTGGAAGGCAAGAGCAAGGAAAAGTACCCAGGCCACCCAGGCACAGTTGTAGCTGACATGGAGGTACAGAGGCTGCTGAAAGAGCACTCAGCAAGGTTGAGACAGAGCCACCTAAGGTCTTCCAGAAGCCTTGATATTAACAGGTACCACCCAAGCTCAGACTTGAAGTTCTGAGATTCAAGGTGAGCAGGCAGCTGTCACAGAAAATCTCTGCTGTTAATAGCAGGGAGTGATGTAGGGAGAGTCCAGCTGACACTGGCTGGACATCAAACTGGCCACCTGTGTGTCAGGTCCAGGATCTATGAGCGTGCTAAGGGGTTTACTGGGAGACTGATTTTCCTGCTGCAGCCCTGTCCCAGCACAGCTGCACATCTTCACCTGGCAACAGATTTGTACCAAGGTAACTGTGAGCAGGACAGAGCAAATTTTGTTTCCTGCTGTATGATGAAAGGAACTGATTTTTATTTGGAATGGGCAGTGTGAAGGGACCGTGACAAAACTCTGCTCGTAATTCACTGAGTGCCCTCTGTGTAAACTTCAGTACTTAGCACCATCTTAGACTTTTTGGCACATCCCACCTGGTCTCTGTTGGGTCATGAATCTCCCCCAGGACCCACATCACCTCTGGATGTCAAGTTTGTGGTGGGATATTTCACAATGTTTGCAGAACTGAACAAAACCTGAAGTTCTATGGAGACATCACCAAAAAACTTCGCTGTGTTTTGGAGCTGAGTTTTGAATGACTAAGGGATTTGTGACCCAGGAAAAGTGTCCACTGAGGAAAAGGTTTCCATTAACCTCTCTTGACTGCATGGAGAAGAAGAAAATGTTGGCTTCCTGTTTTGGGAGCCAGTATGGAGCGACTCCCTTGTGCATCTCAGGAACCAACCAACAACAGCCCCTGTATCTTTTGTGGTTTCCAGCCTGTTTATTTGGGGACTGGTGGGACAGAGATAGACATTTAATTAAAAATAGCCATCATTCAATCTACACAGAGTTAAGTATTAAATTTTAGAAAAAAAAGAGTGCTTATCTTTTAACAAGTGGCAGCCTTCACATTCTCTAGTGACAATACAAACAGTATCATGCCGATGCCTGACATTTTTTGTTCAGTGTTCCTGCTTCAGCTAATGTCTACACTCATTCATCATATCTTTTCAACATTTTGGCTTTCCTCCCAGGCAGGATATGTTTGATTTTTTTTTTTTTTCTAAAAGGAATAGAATATAATAGGAACCACTTTTGTTTAGTCGCAGGGAAGCATCCATGGACATAAATAGCACCTGAATCAATAAAAGGTGAGACCACAAGTCTTACTGTTTAAAGCTTTAAAAATCACTTATTTATCCATTCTTCCAAAGTGAAAAAATTGTGATTCTTTAATCATTTCACAATGGTTACAGACATATGTTCAGATAAGGCCTTTGTTTGTTTATCAATGTCTCTAGTGTGATGTGTTCCTCTTGTTTTCACTTATTTAATACAAAGCCTTTCAAGATCTTTTCTCTCAGCTACTTTGTTGAGGAGTGCATGGACTATTTAATACAGTATAATTCTCAAAGTGCCACTGACATCTTGTTTATATGATTATAAATGAAGAACTTTGATTTTTTTTTGCTTAGGGAACCAAAGGGAAGCCAGATGGAAAGCAGGGTGTAAGGGCAGGTAATAATTTCCTGTAGCAGAGCTAGGCTAAGCACAGATTTGGCAGGCCTTTGCAACTTTGGCTCCAGTGATTCTGGATCTTTTTTGACTTCAGACCCTGCTGAGAAATCTTCTTATCACCTGACTTGCACTCTGGGCTTCTGCTGTTTACTGCCTGAGAGGAAATAAAGAGGAGCATGAGAAAGATGTTACCAAGAACAATGTTTTGGCACTAAAGGAGTATAAAAATTTTAGTCTGGCTTGTGCCCTGTCTGCTCCTTAATAATTTCTGTTTTCTGGTAAATGAACTACAGCTCATTCTAACAATGCTGTGGATTCAAACCTCCCACTGGAGACTCCAGACATTGCCCAGGTATTAACCCAGTATCTTAAACGGTTAAAACAAGTGTAAAAATTTTAGCAGAAACCAAGAAAAAACCTACTATATTCATTTCCATTTCCCTCCACAATATATAGAGTGTGGGAGTATTTAGAAACAAAAGTGACTTTTATTCTTACAAACTGCTTTGTTTTTTACCACAGCTTGGTGGTGGGTAGAGTTTTGTGCTATTTCATAGTGTAGAAAAATAGAACTGAAAGAAATGAAGAGATTTGCCATGGTGTCACACAGCAGGAAAAATAAGACCATCCTTCAAACCGTGGGACCTTTAGCATTATGAAACTCATAAAAATTCAAAGATCTTCTTTCAGAATGAGTCTGAAAAACTCCAACACAGCTGGAAGTGACCATGGGGTGAGGCCAGATCCATCTGTGCTGTAAATTCATCAATTCAGATGATCAGCTAGAGTTACACCACAGCCAGGGGTATGAATTCTTTCTAAGGTAGTGCTTTTCCTTTTCCACCCAGTAAATCTATGCCTTGTTGCTTAATGAGTTCCCTACATTCTGATGTATCTGAGAGAAGTGTTGGTCACACAATTCCTTGGTGCTCCATTAACTGTAAACATGGGAGACCTTGGATGCATTATCCCAGTGTCCTGCTAGTCTTGGCAATCCTTGCAAATCCATCATAATCCCAGTCATATTGAGCAATTATTCTGTGTGTTTAAATGCTACCCTGAAATGGGATTGTTTCCACAGCTGGACTCAAGGGTCTTAGCTAAGTGCAGGCTGTACTGCAAGTTCCCCACTTCAACAAGTGGTTACCACTTGGACTTGTCCAGATTGTTGTATTTACACACAAATCAATTGCAGAAGGAGAGCTGAAAAATCCATTGAAAGTGTTTGGCTGATTAAAGAACTGGTCACACTAAAGTGAACATGCAAACACTGGACTGGATTAGCTGGTTCAACAAGTTCAATTCCTTACAATTATTAACAAGTGTATAATAAATGTGTAGTACAGAAAAGTCTATAAAAATTTATTTTACATTCCTTCACAGGCCAATAAAGCATTTATAACAGTCTGTGATAAGACTTATAATAAAAAAATCAATTGCCAGTGCTATAGTATGGCATGCAAAGAAGACCAAAGGCTTTGCCATGACATCTTCCAGTACTCATAGGAGGCAGGCAGTGCAAAATTATATGGATAAAAGCAAAAATCCCACTCCAGCTCTCTGCACCACTCTGATATATTGGGCATTCTGAACATGAGCAGGTGTATCCCCAGGTGGGCAATGAGGCCAGTGGCCTCCTGGCCTTCTGTGCCAGCCATAGTGTGGCCAGCAGGACCAGGGCAGTGATTGTCCCTTTATGCTGGGCACTGGGGAGGCCACAGCTCCAATCCTGTTCCTGTTCTGGGCCCCTTAATTCAGGCAGGACACTGAGGTGCTGCAACATGTCCAGAGAAGGGAACAGAGCTGGGGAAGGGTCAGGAGCACAGGTCTGATGAGGAGCAGCTGAGGGAGCTGGGGGGTCTCAGCCTGGAGAAAAGGAGGCTCAGGGGAGAACTCATCACTCTTACAACTCCCTGACAGGAGCCAGGTGGGGGTCAGTCTCTTCTCCCAGGCAGCCAGTGAGAGGAGGAGAGGAAATGCCTTCAAGGCATACCTGGGGAGGTTCAGGTTGGACATCAGGAGGAATTTCATCACAGAAAAGGTTGTCAAACCTTTGAATGGGCTGCTCAGGGGGGCAGTGGACTTTCCATCACTGGATGTGGCACTCAATGCCATGGTCTGGTGACATAGTGGTGTTCAGTCCAAGTTTGGACTTGTTGATCTTAGAGATCTTTTCCAGCCTAATTGATTCTGTGATTCTGAGATTATCACCTATGTCTATCTGTAGCAACCTGGAGTGATTCAGAGAGAGGCAAAATCTTCCTCTAAAATATCCCAAGGGACAAATTATCCCTAAGAAGGAAAGAGTTCTTTCGTCACCTCTCTAGGCAGCTGGCAGAAACCCTAAAGAATGATAATATTATATTTAATGATTTAGTCTTCATGTTCAAACCAATGACATCACCTGAAAGCATCAGGTATTTCAGAGGAAATTGAAAGGAATGAAGTTGATATCTAAACAGAAATTAGAGGATAAGAGGAGTGGGAAAAGCTACACTTGATTTGCAAGTCTGGATGCTCTCCAGTCCCCGTATAATATGAAAATACTATGGCCAGATGATCCATGAAATAGGGAGGAAATAAAAGAAGGAAAACAACAACATGCTGTCTGTTTTATGAAGGGATAAAATTGCTCCATGGTTCTGCAGTTAAGAGTATGGCATGGAGATTTGAAATGTTTATATATATGTATGTATATATGTTTGCAATTGCAAACATGCACCAAAGACTTTTAATCAGGGCAGAGGCAGTCTCAGAAAGTTCCCATTAGTGAAGTGTCTTCTGATTGCAGAGGCTTATAATGAAGTTAATGAGAACAACACTTTAATCATAGATAGCTGCTGCTGTGGAGAGTATAATAGTCACATTATTTAGGCTGGATTTTTCCTCTGACAAACACAAATTTAGATCATAATGGTCAGAGGTTTGGTTCCCAATTCTCAACTGAGTCAATTAAAAGTAGAGAGAGTAGGAGAGTTCTTGCTGAGAGATGAATGGACACAAACTCCTTTGAAAGACAAATCTTTTTTGTTCACATCTCGACATATTGATTTAGGAACTTAACATTGGCTACTGAATTTAAATTAGGAGCCAAAAGATTCTGTTCTGCTTTCTGAACACAGTTAATGAATTAATCTTTCCCAGTATGCCCTCAAGGTAAGTAACAATCATTATTTGAATTTCAGAAATGCAGATAGCTAAGGCCAAGTAATCTCTGAAGTATCCATCAATGTGTCTACTTGAGGATACCTGCCTTTTGATTTTCCAAAGACTTGTTCGGCATTCTTTTGATAGAAAGTGCACAAATTAAGCCAAAGATCTGGAAAAACATCATAAGCATTTCCAATCTGGGTGTCAGGGGATGAAAAACTGGATATCTCTACCCCCTAACCTGCTGCTTTGCATGATGAGTAAAAGGAAGCAGGTGACATCATTCTGAGCTGTTTGGAAACCAAAATATGATGAGAGGAAGGTTCTTTATCAGCCAGGAGGCCAGCCAATGTGGAAGAACTGCTGTACCCTCGGATCTGGGGTTGGGGTTGGTCCTGCTCATAGTTATGAATCCAACCTGAAGCTGTAATGTCTTCCACCAGAAGTCTTCTCCAAAAAGAAATGTAATGAAGATGTTGAGCTGGCAGAAGAGGGTCACCTTGCAACAGCAAACTTATTGTCTGGAAATTATAAATATATATTTTGACTTCTATGCATGGAATTCAGATTTCTAGGAGTATGGCAGCAATGGAAATTGAAGGTATAAGAAGAAAATTTGAGGAGAATTTGAAGAAAGTTGGAAGCCCCATGATTAGTGTCTTCCTCTTGGACGAGTCAGCTGTCAACACAGCCCAGAACTCACTTGAATGATGTCCATGGAATTGGGTTAAAACTACCAAAAATCCACTGGAAGGAAACATTTTCTTGCTATTCACAAGGTAGATGGAAAATATGAAAGTGCTCATTTCTCAACTTGTTTCTATAGCAGCAGCTAATGGTTTTCCCTTGCCTGAGTGATGAGGATACTGCACTGGAAAGAGTTATCTTTCCAGGGCCTCTGATTCCCTGCTAAGGTTTACAGCACTCCTTTGGTACCACAGACCATCCTAAGGACAGAAAATTTCATCCCTGTCAGATTCCATTACTTACATTTTCAAAATTATCTTTTAGTATTGCACGTTGCAGCTGCCTGCCTTCCCCACAAAATACTGCAACAAAAACCACTGACAAGATTTCAAAATCTTCTTCCAGAAATATGCCACTATTTGGAGGAGAGAGGGGAGCAGTACAAAGGACTCAGTGGTCCTCCACACATGTCTGGTTTTCGGCTTTAATTTTTGAGCTGACATCCAAACGTAAAGACCTTAATCTTGAAATTCAAGGTGAAAGTAAAAAGACACAAATTATTTCATTAGTAACTGCTTTAGGAATGAATCTTGAACTTAGCCTAGTTCAAACCAAATTTATTTTCTCTACATTTCAAAAGAAAGTCAAAGGAGAAGCAAACTTTCCTAAGATGATGTGCTCAGAGTATTTGGAAATGTTAAGGAGCATTTTAAGATGTCACTTTCTATCTTCAGCTACAACACACCTCTTTTCTAGTTTTGTGTCAGCTAGACTTCTATGCAGAATTCCTAATCAGATTGGAAGTGTCTTGAAAATAAATGTCAGTGAACTGGAATGGAAATCATAACCTTGCAAACAGATGTACAATTAAATGCACAACCACGACAATATTTTTAGCCATTACTGGAAAAACCTCAGCTTTCTCCTTCTGAGCAGAGATCCCTTTTGATTAAGTGCCTCTTTCAGGTCAACACATCTGACTGAAGCTTAAATTTCCACGATGAAAATATTGAAGTCCAAGTTCAGGTCTGTCTTGTCAGATGACCTCCTTAATGACTATAGACAAGTAGCAGTGACACATTACAAACCCTGAAACTTGGCTGAGAGTATGCAGTGCTGGAGTTCTCATTATTGCTTCTCTGAGAGCAATTTTTATGACACTGATGGCAGTGATATACCATTAGATCTGTGACTGCACTATATTTTTTAATATACTCTTATGAGGAATTTAAAATTATGAGGAGATGAGTTAGTTATTAGCCACATATTATTTTAACCTTTGATTTTTGTGCACGGTGCAGGTCTTACTGAAAAATCTCACCCTGGTGCTGGCCCTGAAGAACAGCACAGAGGAAGCACAACCCAGTCACACAACACAAGTCATAGAAGAAAATTAAATGTGGCCACAGATATTAGTGTTGAAATAGATTTATTTGTGATGGATCTGAACTGGCTTTTCCCCAAGCCCACAGGGGTTTGTGAACTTAACTGGTTTGCTCGGGAAACCTTTTTTCTGCAATACATTTTATGCTGTGTTTGCACCCAGGTCGGACCCAGGTGTCACTTGGTTAATAAATTTGTTTATTCTCCTAGTCTAGTTCTGTGGTTGGATGCAGTCAAGGGGTGGTGGGAGGGAATCCCTAAAAACCTGTGCTGTGAAGAGTCACTCAAGTGAGCAGTGCTGCCCTCCTGGAGCAAGCTGAGCTGGTCCTCAAGCAGTCAGGGGGCACATTTTGTGAGCATCTTTGAAAAGGTGGGATGGATCTGGAGGAGACAGAAGTGGTGACTTGCACAATTCCAAATGATGCTGTCTTTAGTAGAAAAATGTGATTTAGGAGGAGAAACAAGTATGACTTGGTTGGAGGATAGATGTGTGCAGCACAAATACCTGTGCCTTGATCACGGTGGCCTTTACCCCTCTTTGCTTTTCTCCATGGCCTGGGTGTGCAGCTCTCTCAGTTCTTCAGAACTTGGTTGAGGTGCACTGATACCATCTGCTCTGCTGACAGGTTTGAGGAGCCAGAGGCATCTATGGAGGTGGAAAGCCTGGATGGTGCAGGGGTGATAACCTCTATCCCTACCTGAGAGAGATGTTATTGAAGGTCACAGGAGAACAACAAAAACTTAAACTCCTCATGGCTTTCTTTATCAAGGAGAGTGGTTCAAAAACATAGTTTTATCCGTAAACAGGCATTTATATCTGTATCAACATCACCAGAACAAAAGCAAATGAAATAAACTTGAACTAAGACTAGTTTTATCTGTAAACAGGCATTTATATCTGTATCAACATCACCAGAACAAAAGCAAATGAAATGAACTTGAACTAAGACTCCTTTGGTGTCCTGAATGCAGAAGCTCTGCAGTCTGTTGTCAATGGCCTTCCAGTTTGACAGCAACTATTGTTCTCATGTAAGTACTTCATTAACTCAAATTTCTACCAAGCTGATGAGTCACTCTTGCCTTCTTCTTTATGATTTGTATGAGATTAAAAATGCCTCAGTAATAAACACCTGATTTTAATCTCAGTGCTGCAATAAAGTATTGTGAACTACATTAGAAACTATTGCACAATGTATTTACAACATCAAGCAGCTTTACAATGAATTATGGAACAGCCCTGTCATAAAACATATAAATAATAATTCTTCAGATGAATATGCCATTGATATTTTGTCATTGTTCATTATGCTTTATAGCACAATACACAGTCATAAATATTGCTCAAAAGACTAGCACTGCACGTGACAGGTTGTACAGTAATCTCATTGATATAATTCTTTTCCTGCACATGGATTAGAAAACATTTATAAGCACTTGAGCTTGCAGAAGGTCAGTCCAAGTAGGGAAGTCATTCTAATGTGAGCAGGGCTTTGGGTAGATGCCTGCTGAATGGGAAATTCCTGTGGGACAAAAAACCTTTGAAAGATGTGATGTGAGTGGCTGTTTTTTCCAAGCCAGATCTAATGCAGTGTTCCAACTGTGTGGTAATGGTGAATGTATATCACTGAGCAGTACACATTGTGTATGTTGTGTGCAACGGGCAAAGCGAAGGTCAAGGCAGCAAAATCCCTTGGGCTTTCTGCAGGAACAGCTCTTGGCTGTTCTGTGCTGATGAAATTCCAAAGTTTTGTTACAAACAAGCAAGAGGAATGGAAAGTAGTTTCTGCAGCTTCCTAGCATTAAAGCATGCCTGTCCCCAGTATGACTCTCCCTAGGTACTGGCATGTTTTCCTTCTGGTGCGGCGTGCCCTGCATTATTAAAAGGCTTCTTGTTTGACTTCATCATTAGGGTTTTATTTTACTTTTTGATTGTAGTGACTAAATATAATAATAAATGATTTAAAGAGGAGACAGAAATAAGTGTTAGAGAAAACAAACAGCCTCCCCCCTGCCAAAATGCTGAGTGGCGTAGCAGCGAATGGTTGAAAGAATCAGATTTAATTAGGGTTCCTTTCAGCACTGAAAATTCCATTTATGCACACTATTAAAATAATCTTCTGCATTAATACTAATTTACATCATCAAAATAGCACTTCATCTATTATTCATATGGCATTGTAATTTCTCCCGACTGAGAGGCTGAAGCGTGGTAAGACTCTTCTGCTAAATACTGAGCAGATATTAAGATACCAGTAATAGCTTCAGTTTTCTTTCTACCACGTTAGATATCCCACAGTTTCCTTTCTTCTCTTCTTTATGAGTAATGGCCACTGAAAAGGCCATAATAATTATTATGCTCTTTCTCTGCCCCCTGTGGCCAAAGGGTCTCCCCGTCACGGGCATCATGTAAAATCAGTCTCCCCTTACCTGCTGTCCAAGTGCAGCCTCATTCAGAAGAGGTGTAAGAGCTGCTTAATCAAGAGAATAGCTCTTGAAGGAGAACAAACAAAAATCTCCTTTTCCTCAAGTTTGAAGGGCGATGGGAAGAATTGATGTGCAACACAGCTCGAGTTTCATGCGCTCTTGCCTTAGAGATGGCAAACTCTTGCCTTCTGTAGAAGAAAAAGTGCTGGGTGCTATTCTGCAGCTTTTATTCTCTGTGCCATGTTCTCCATGTCTCTGTGTGTGTAGGATGCTGGTGCAGCTCCCTGTTCCAAATGGGCCTCATGGTCCCAGTAGAAGCCAGGCTGGGGCCTCTGGCTTTAGGACATTCATGATTTCTGAGCCTGACTCCTATTACGCTAAAAAGACAGACCAAAGCTGTCTTTGAGACTTCTCTGGCAATATAGAAGGGTCTTTCATCAGTGTAGTTTTCATCTACTTGAAATTATGATTCTCTGAAATGCTCATTTATCCATTTCTAGAAGTGAAAATGAGAGCTTCTAAGTCATCCGTTAAGGAGAAAATTCCCTGATAACTTGCCTATTAAGCTGAGAAAAAGAGTAGATAGAGATATTTGAGCATCAAGAATTGAGCCAGTTGAGAATAGACTTATACCTTCTGCTCCAGTGGAGGGAAGGGCAGATGACCTAGCAGGACTTTGGTGTTTGTTGGTGGAGTGAGTCACTCTGCTCCTAGTGATTAATGTAAAGGAAGAAATAATTGTCTGCAAAGACTGCTGTTAATCACTGAACAGCATGCTGGAAGGAGGAAGGGAGGTAGGTGGGACGTAATTTTACTTTTGAGAAAGAAAAGGGGCCTAAATGCAAGTTTCACATGTCAGTTGAGGATGGAAAAAAGACCTCACATGGAATGTTGTGGGTTTAGGACTCCAGTGGCCTTTCAGCTGTTTGTTGGTTTAGAGTCTGCAGCAAAGCATTTTGACTTTGCAAAGTATGACTTTGTGATGTTTAAAGAACAGTAATCATGAGGGCTTGGAAATCAATAACTAAGACAAAGTAATTCCAGCCTCAATAACCCTAAATATCAGAAATGTTATAAAAGGCATTATTATTTTCCCATGAGTTGAAAGGGAAGTTTATTACCCTTGTAGTTTTATTAATCTCTATAAAGCTTTTTTTGCACCTAGGCTGGTAGTATTTAATAATTGTTGTTTGTCATATTCTTGGCTTTTTAGAATATGTTAAGCACTGTAGAGGAGATGTACAGCAAAGTTTGACTAAACTGGTCATCATACTTTGATTTAGATTTAAATGTTAAGGCGCTATAAACCTCTGGAAGCAGATTGAGTTTTCAATACACTTAGAAAACCATTAACTAACATGTGTTATGTATAGATTTACATCATTGATTTCATGCTGCTACATGTGATCATAATAACATAATAAAAGACCTCTGACAGAGTCAAAATTACGTTTTAGAGTGGATTTATTTGATTTAAATGAATATATGTGGGGAAAAAAAGAGATATGTTAATGTGCTCTGCATTATTTCTCACAGTGTGAGTTCTATGAACTTCCCAAGATCTTTGTTGAGTTACTGATGCTTGGCAATACAACAGCAATGTGCACTTGAAAGCCAACTGAATCCTGGGCTGCAGCAAAAGAAGGGTGACCAGCAGGCTGTGGGAAGGGATTCTCCCCCAATGCTCTGTCCTAGTGAGACTCCACCTTGGTCCTCAGCACAGGAATGACATTCACTTACTGGAGTGAGTCCAGAGGAGGCCACGAGATTATCACAGGATATTGCAGGAGAACTTCTCCTGCAAAGACAGGCTGAGAGAGCTGGGGTTATTTGGTCTGGAGAAAATAAGGCTCCAGGGAAAACTTTTTGCAGCCTGCCAGTACTTAAAGGGGGACCTACAAGATTTCTGGAGAGACTTTTGGCAAGGGGATGTAGTGAGGGACAAGAGAGAATGGCTTTGAACTGAAAGAGGATAGATTTAGATTGGATATAAGGAAGAAATTCTTCCCTGTGAGGGTGAAGCACTGGCTGCCCAAAGATGTGGAAGCCCCATCCATGGAAGAGTTCATGGCCAGGTTGGATGGGGCATCCAAGATTCTTGCAACCTGGTCTAGTGGAAGGTGTCCCTGCCCGTGGTAGAGGCCTTGGAATGACATAATCTTTAATGTCCCTTCCAACCCAAACAATGCTATGATTCTATGAATTAAACCAGGGTCCTCACAGTAAAATATCCTGCATTGGTTGATTGGTTAATTTGTCTTTACAGCCAAGACCTTCCCATTTCAAGAGTAAAGATAAGTAGAGATAAGTAAAGGTAGAAGTTGTGTGAAATTAATTTAGAGAAACAGTTGGGTATCTGTAGCGGAAGATACACAATTACCTTTTTCCCAAGGTCTCGGGCGATATTTGTGGAAACCAGAAGTGGCTGCTTGGGAAAGAGATCCAGATGATATGGTAAGGATGAGTTAAGCAACTGGGCTTCACAAGGTTTGGTTGGCTTGTAATGACTGGACAGTGGGGAGCTGTTTGGGAAAAGTAGAGCTGCCTTTAGCCAATGTCAATATCTGTAACACAGAAACTTGAACAGATGGTTAAGCTTTCTCTAGGCCATTTTCAGAACTTTCAACGAGAAGCTGAAGGACCATGACTTCACATTATATTCAAGATTCTCTGTTAAACTAAGAATTCTAGTTTCCAGCCTTTCAAAAAATTCAGCATCAGGTTACTAATGTAAGATAAGCTGAACAGTAATAGATCCCCCTATATAAACATACTGAAAACAGTGACTATGACAGAAGTCATTGTCTCATCATGGATATCCAAGTCATCCTCTCAAGTATTAAATAGGAAGATGCTAAATTCTAGCCCTCAAACTCTAGTTAAAACCCTTGAAAATCTTGCTCTTTTCTACTGCAGCAGCTTTTAAAGCCTGAAGAAACTATAGCAATTATCCAGTGTAAAATGCATAAAGCAAGCCATAGGACATGCTTTAACTGATTCCTTTTTCAAGACCATTAACTCTCCTTGAGTTGTGGTGGAGCTTTCAGGAAAACATTCAATATTTATTTAAAATTTTCCAGGGATATAAAATCCATCATAGCTGTTGATAAGTTGTTCTGATAGTTAAGTACCTTGCCTATTGACAGTTCATGCCTTATTTTTTGTCTGAGCTTTTTAATCTAGGTTAGATCTTTCTATGTGATTACCTGAAAGACAGAGAAATCTTTCATTCACTTTTCAGATCTGTCTGTGATAACTGATGGGCAGCATAAGTTACCCCTGTGACCTTTCTAATATTTTGATATCCATCCTGAAATGGATAAGTAGACACTAGAATTAGAAGGTGCAATCCTACAGCTGCCATACTTTCTCAAGTTAAGAGGCTGTGTATTTTCTGTTCATGTACTCAAAAATCCTCAAGTTGTGTATCCAAGAGTCATATTTTAATTTCTCACTATGTTATACTCAGAAGTCATGATTTTTTTCTAAATTTGCTAATTTCCAAGAGGAAAGGGGCCAATATATTATTCCTTATTCTTTCATAAATAGCTTGACAGTTGATAAAAGCACACTTTTTGTGTGTCTCAGTAACCTCTCTTTTCAGTGTTTTCTGCTTAGAAACCCAACTAAATATACACTCTGTTTGCAATTTCATGTCAAAAACTATCAGTCAACGGGTTGTAAAAAGTTCATCATCTACATATTCGTTTCCTATCCTCCTAGTTCTTGTACAAGTTGTTTCTGGTGTAAAGTCAAATACCATAGTGATTTCTACTGTTTTGACATAATTGTCTTTCATCCAACCTGCTGTCTTAAGAAAAAAATACACTATATTCTTTTAAAAGATCTATTCTCACACTTAGAAAAAGGTTCTTCACCCAGAGGTTGATTGGGCACTGAACAGGCTCCCCAGGGAAGGGGTCACAGCACTAAGCCTGGCAGAGTTCAAGAAGAGTTTGGAGAACTCTCTCAGGCACAGGGTGTGAGTCTTGAGGCTGCCCTGTGCAGGGCCAGGGTCTGGACTTGATGACCCTCGTGGGTCCCTTCCAACTCTGATTCTGTGACTGAACTCTGATTTACAAACTGCCATTTAAATTCGTTGTTAATCAATTCACATATTGTTCAGGCTATTTTTTTTTTCCCAGGCTAGATGTCACACAAAAATTTAGTCCTGCAATTACTGCTACTCACCCTTTTCTTTTAAAATATTGGGTCATAAGAATCTTACTCTTGTTCATTGGAATTTTCCCTGTATTCTAAAATATTTTTGCTTGGCCAAACATCTCTATTAAGAAGGTTGGAGGCAACAAATATAAACCAACAGATTGAAAATGTTTTAATTTTGTAGCTCATATTCCAATAATCCACTCAAAACAATAATGCACTTATGTATATGAATAAATTGACCATTCATAGCTTTTAAGTATAATAACTTTGGATAGATGAATTAACATATGTATCACTCTTTAATGCCAGGGAAGATGGGTTATTATGGCATTAATAGTTTGTAATCATAATGGTTTAATGATCAGGTGTTCTGCTATATTTCTCTTGTATTCCTAGTACTTTGTTCATTAGGAATAGGCTGCAGTTTGATGTACTTTCTTACAGCAGTGAAGGTAAAAAGGAACTATGGGTTAATAGGAAATTAATAGACATTTATGTGTTTTTTCATTGTTAATGCACTTTTTATTTTATTGATCAAGTATAAATCAGAATAAAGTAATAGGGTTTTAAATGGTAGGTAATGAAAATCTAGTTTGCAGAATGTACACTTTAATTCCTGAAAGAACAAGGGCAACAGAGATCAGCTGGTCTAGGCACTAGCCTGAGTTTTTAATAGTTTGTGTTTTCTAACTGCTAGGAAATGGAGGGTCAGATGCTCCTAAATGTAATATTTCTTTTTTTTACTTCAGCAGATCCATTAAATCATTTGTTTTCTCTTTGGTTGCTTAGTATCTTGAAGACAGTTAGTGCCTTGTATAAGCAAGGAAAGATATATCCTTGATCAGAATGGTAGAAATGTGGAACTGTGTGGGAGCTCCCACATGATGTGACAGGGAATGTGTTTGCTGAAGAGAAAATAAATAGATACTATTAGACAAGTTCCTCTGATTTAGACCAACTCATCATTTGCCTCTGATTGTGTTTTCCTCCTCTTCTTCTTCCTCCTCATCTTCTTCTTCTTCTTTTTCTTCTTCTTCTTTTTCTTCTTCTTTCTTGTTCTTCTTTCTTCTTCTTTTTCTTCTTTTTTTTCTTTTTCTTTTTCTTTTTCTTTTTCTTTTTCTTTTTCTTTTTCTTTTTCTTTTTCTTTTTCTTTTTCTTTTTCTTTTT
>VZRX01010803.1:334208-406696 GCA_013398075.1 Notiomystis cincta
GCCTAACTTCCACCCACATCATAAAAACTCCTTTGTATTGCATTACTTACAATCAAATTATTTGAATATACTCTGCCCAGGCAAAGCCTTCAATATTTGACAAAGTAGGTGATTTCTAACTGAGATATTAGGTGCAGCAAGCATTTATTATTTGGTAGCAAACATACCTCATTAAAATTTGCTGTGCTAAAAAGTCTGATCCTGTTCATATTTAGTACAAAAACTTGGCCTTAAGTAGGGGTGTCTGCTCTGAAAAGTAGGCTAAAATTGGCTGTGTGCCTGACTCTTTTTCTGTCTTTTAAACTACATCCATCCTGAAATCATGAGCTCCTGGGCATAAAACACCCCTATCTTCAAACAAGCAAAAATTGGGCATAACTTTAAAGAAACTTTTGGCTTTTATACAAATGATATTCCACAGTGCTTTACTGCTCTAAGGGAAGACACCTGGTATTGAAGAAGAGAAAAGTAAAAAAGAGGGAAATTTAGAGTAGTGGTGGAAAGTATTTGCAGCTAAGATTGGAGATGAGAGGTCGCAGGGGATACATGAAGGTCTATATGGAATGGGAGTCTTACAAATGAGTGTTTGAGATCATTTAAACAATCATTGGCAAGGGTATGAGCAACAACCAGATTTAATATGAAGTGTCAGCACAACAAAGCTCGCTGGCAAGATTCACTCTACAATTTACAGGACACTTCAGGCACACTAAAGAAAATCAAGCAACAACAAAACCAAATAAAATCCAGGTAATCAAAGCAGAAATGAACTGAGAACTATCTAAACTATCTAGGGGTGTGTGTATATATGTGTGTGTGTGTGTTTAGGTCCCTCTGAGAAAACAAGGATAAAAAGGAATGTGGCCTAAAAAGCTTAACAGCACTCAACAGTATTTTAACTTAACTTATACCTTAAGCCTAACAATTCAACAAAGAAATAACACTTAACTTGTACCTAACTAATAATGAGTAACACTTAACAGCACTTAACAGAACATGACTTAGAAGTCAAACTCAGTACTTAACAAAAGAACAACACTTAGCAGCCCTTAAGACTTAGGTTGAACTTAACAACTTAGCAAAAGAAAAATAATTTAAGTAAGATTAAGTCATAAATCACCAGCTTACTTACAGGCCTAATTTACCTCAATATCCAAGGTATTTAAATATCTAAGAAAGGTGTATTTCTCCCAGGTTTGGTATAGCATATGCACAAGTTTNCAAGGTATTTAAATATCTAAGAAAGGTGTATTTCTCCCAGGTTTGGTATAGCATATGCACAAGTTTATGCACACAGATATAAACAGTCAGTTCAAACTAGGTACCTGTGAAAAATTCCCTTTGGAGGTCAGTGAAATACTCACTTTGGATATTTTGCATCTCCTCACAGGTGAAGGGTCTGGCCTCCAAGAGTGAGGTATCAGCCCAGGACTCATTGTTTTTTAGAGGTCCTCCAAGTACAGCAAACTTGAGAGTTCAGTGGCTCTGAGAGACCCCACTCAGAGGGAGGTTGTTGGTCACAGCCTCCTTTGGCTCCAGCACAGCCCAAAGGGTCTCATTTTGGACCACTCTCATAGGATCACAATGGGCTTTAGTCACAGCATTTCGTCCTGGCCACAGTTTAGGGTGGCACTTTCTTTGAAAACATGAGAACAGAAATATTATGCTGTTCAGGCAAAAAAAAATATTTTCCAAGGTTATTCATAAGGAAAAGTGCTAATTAGACAGCAGCAGTTTCTGGGTGTTTCTGATAAGCCTGAGAAGAGCTGAGCCCAGGTGAGATTTTTCAAGGCTGAGACCTAAAAAGCATTTCTCAGACCACAGAGCAGCCTGTACAGGACAGGAGGGGAATGCACCACCACAGGGAGCTCGGGGTGCTGCTATGGAAGAGCTATGGTATTCCAGAGGGAATAGTGGCACTGGGGAGGAGAGGCTCTGAGTGAAAGAACTGCTGGGGCAAGTGGATGATTGATTTGAAATTCTAAAGAGAAATGATTGAGATGGAAATGCCTGGTTACAGGGAAGGTCTTAATGAGATGATATGGAGAGGTGCAATGAAAAACAAAATGAAACAAACCAAACAAACAACCCCTGCCAAAACAAAAACAAAAGAAATTCAGTATGATTGTAATTTTTGAGGAAAATGCATCAAATCTGATGACATATTTTTGGACCTAAAGATGTGGAAAAAAACCCCCAGGATTAAAAAATTACCACAGTACGAGTAGACAGTGGAAATACCATAGTAATTCTGATGATATGGGATTAGTCTGTCTGTAGGTTTTTATGCACATGGTTGAAACCAAGTCAACATAGTTGGCAACTGCCATAAAACCCACCTATGTGACAGCTACAAGGAAAGGTGGTCCTTTCCAATGTGAGCTGTTCCCAGGTGTCTGATTCCATGTTTTTCTCACAGCCACACTGTGGGGAAGAGTAAAGAAGCCTTATGAGGAGCACTTGAGGTCACTTGGTCTGTTCAACATGGAGAAGAGAAGACTGAGGGGAGACCTTGTTGTGAGTACAATTTCCTCACAGAGGAAGCAGAGGGGCAGCACTGACCTCTTCTCTTTGGTGACCAGTGACAGCACCTGGAGGAATGCCATGAAGCAGCATCAGTGAAGGCTGAGGTTGGTTAATAGGAAGAGATTTTTCACCCAGAGAGTGGTTGGGCACTGGAACAAGGCCCCCAGGGCAGTGGTCACAGCACCAAGCCTGACAGAGTTCAAGAACTGTTTGGACAGTGCTCTCAGGCACATGGTGGGATTCTTGGGAATGGAGCTGTGCAGAGCAAGGAGTTGGACTTGATGAATCTGGTGGGTGTCTTCTAACTCAGGATATAAAAAAACCTATTAATAAACCTAAAAAAGCCCCAAAAGACCAACAAAATAAACCCCCCACAGATTCAAGACTTCAGTGGGAATTATACTGGAACTGTGTTACCATCTTTGGGATTTTTTTCTTAGTTGATCTCAATCTAGTTGTTCCATGGTGCATTTGGGCCCAATCCCAAAGCATGAAAAGTGAAATTGAATATTTGTATGAATTCAACAGATTTTAAGTCATACCTTCAATGACATGAAAAAGGGATTTGGGATCACCTTCACTGTTGGTTCATGGGACGAGGCTGAGGGAATGACAGATTTCTTACTGTGTTCCCAAGGTCAAGCTACAAGACACTTACTAAAATTTTGCCCAATAATTCAGTGCCAGTACTTTGGTTTGTTTCCATGCTTTTTTGTTTGTTGTTTTACTTTTCTCTCTGGATTAGAAGGATCTGCAGGAAACTTAGGGCAAGTCACCGAAAAATGAAGTGACTCATCCAATAAGGCAGTAAGAGATTTAATTAGATTCCAAAATGAGCAAATCTGGTTGGTTGGTGGCAGTGTGGAGCAGGTGCCAAGCATGGCAGTCATCTTTGTGGGGGTGGAAAGCCCCTTTCTGTTGGTACAGAACAAGGAGGTTGGGGGATGGAGGGTGCCAAATATCTGTCGATTACTCTGCAGAGGGAACACATAAGGGGAGGAAGAGACATGCCATCAATAACTACAGCTCACTGTGCCTGCCATGATCCCTGGAGCAGAAACTTGCTGTGAAAGTCCCAGCATGCAGTGTACCATGGGATCCTTCTCCAGGGCTAGTAATTTATCTTTCTCTGTGGAGACCAGGCGAAAAAGAAATGAAAATTTTTAAACAATGACAAGTGGAAAATTCAGGAAACTGGAATGTTTGACAAATATCAGTTCAAAGACATCTAATGAACTGTGATTAAATATTTAATGTTTCAATTAGGGCCTGAATGAAATAGAATCCAGGTCCACACAAAAGCTACCAGTGTCTTCTGTTCTGGTCCCTACTTTAACTTTTAGGGTTAATCCATACTTTCTGTTGTGTAGGAAAGCTTCATGCTGGGTTCTGGCCTGGAGGTTTGCTAACTTTGTTTTGCACATTGGTGTCAGAGGAAGTGAAGAAAGATGGTTACATGGTGCCTTTCAGGTACTGCCTCTTGGTGGAAGGAACAGGTTTCCCATGGTTTGCTCATACAAAGCCCTTCCTGAAAAAGCCCTGGAAAAAGTCATGTATGAATAAGGTAGAAACTGCAGGTTGATGTCCTAATAAAAAATAGAGTGATTAAATGCAGGCTGGAACAATGGGGACCCTGAAAAATTCTGTAAACTTAAACACAATTTCCCTTATTTTTTGCTTTGGTGAGAGGAGTGAATAGCTCTCCATTTCATATGGCTTGGTTAAATCTATGTTTACAGCAGGGGCCACTTGAGGCTTATCCGACTCAGAGGCTTTTGCTTTGTTCCTCTCCCTGCCATGGCACTGAGGTGCATTCCATGACTGCTCTATTTCCATTACAGGCTTGATCAGCCTTTCACTTCCTGAAACAGCTGCCACCAGTTAAAATGAAATATCTGCACATATTGTGCCTTTTAAAATTTAGTCCTGTTCAGTTTGCAATTTCTTCTTTTCTAAAAAGCTGTACTGTCAAAAATTACATATTGGAATGTGTAAGATACAAATTTATTGTAAAAGGAAAGTGATTTAGAAATTTCAGTATAATTTAATGTAATTCCAAACAATATTCTGTATCATTCTACCTATAATAGCTTCTTTTTGATGATGGAAAGTTTTCTGTAATTCTGTCCTGCTCTCTGACAATAATTCATATCCTAATTGAAACAATTTCCATACCTATTACTGTAATCTTTTACATTTATAATTTACCCATCAACTACCCAGTAATATTTTATAGAGATATCTTTCTCATTCTACAAAATTCCTTCCTGCCTTTTATAACTATACAGAAACCAAAGAGCATAAAATATGCCATTTGGAAAGGAACTTGTTGATACTCCTCACTGACTGGGGAGATTGTCATCCGGAAGTTCCCCAAAAGTGACAACAACCTTCATTTCATAACACACCATTAGCCTCAGATACAAAGGCACCGAAACCAGGATGCAGTTAATTTCTTTGTGGAGCCAAAGATTTCAAAAATAGATACTGGAATGGTTACTTGTTCACAAGTATTTTGAAAACAGCTGAAAGCTGTTTGGGGCACCTATGCTTACAAGGACAAAAGGCCAAGAAGAGGTCACTTGTCCTGCTTTGGTTGTCACTAATGAGATTTTTTTTCTCATTGCAAATGACTTTGCACTTGCTGAAAAACAGAGTTAAAGAGGACTAATAGGCAAGCTTCTAATGAGTCACTGTCTCTACATGACTTCAAAACCTGTCAGGCACAGTGCACAATGAGTCTTGATGTTGCTTGGTGTTCATCTTGTTTTCACTGGTGGAAAGGAGAGCAGTGTACACTGGTTTGGGATGTTCCATCCATGCTGGTTCCAAAACAATTGTTAGGGGAACCATTTTTTTTTCTCCTTCCTGAAGGGATTTCTGCTTGTGGACCTTGGCATTGATGTAACAGAATTATTTTATTTGGAGATACTGAGTACCTGGGGTGAAGGTGAAGCTTCCTTCAACTTGAAGTTTTGTGTCCTTTATGGGACCATGCTGGTAAGCACTGCCTAGAAATGCTTGGAGAATGGCACAAATGAGCAGCTTCTCCAAACATGGTGCATCAAAGTTATTAATTGCATGAGCCTGTGTCCTAAAAGTTCCTCTTCCAACAGATCAATCAGACTGAGTGAAAAAAGGAACTTTAACACTTCATAGAGTTGTTGAAATAATAACATCATAGTCTAACCAAATATAATCACTTGTATTTCAAATAAAGTAACATCCTTCCTATAAATGGCAGCTCATTTTTTCAGTCTCTCATACTCAGTGGAAGAGAAAATTGTTCCACTCTTGTAACAATTCTGTTAAGCAGTAATTCAGTATGGTTTTTCTACCCCTTCAGGACAGAAAGGCATTTCAAATATACAAGTGCAAAACAGAGTCAGACCCATTTGCCAAGGCTGGGGAAGAGGACAACATGACACTTTGCAGAGGAGTCGTAACTTAATTTTTCCCCATTCACGTTTGTGTTCTTCGAAAGTGATTCAAGTTATGTAGTAATCAATGAAGGATTCAGAGAAAATTCCAGTTACTGATTTTCCTGGTAGTTAAGAACATCTCCTCTTTCTTTTACCATGCTTCTAACCTCACAGGCTGTTTTCTTCCCTCCCAGTGCCACAGCTGCAATACTCATGGCATTTCTGATTTAATCATGCACTGTAGTGCACAAGGAGCTAAACTTATGCATTTATACCTTATTATGAGGAACAGGATCAGCGACAGGTTCACAGATTCCAGGATAAAAACATCCAAGGGAACCACTGAGTTCAGTCGGCCTGACCTGTGGTGTAGTACATGCCTATGGACCTCCCTGAATTTTCTGTGTTAGAAGAAGATAATATAGTTTCTAGGTCACTGTGATTTTCTGTAAATGCTTTAGAATCCTCTGCAATTGCTATTCCAATCTTTCTGTACTAAAACTGTGGGTCTCAGCCTAGCTTGGTTGTCCAACTACAGACTTTAGTCTTTAACATTTGTCTGCATGATCAAAGATCTCATTATCCACGAGCATGTTCAATTCCTACCCATCACTGCAGGTGAGAAAGATTAGTACTCAGCTGGAGAAGGGGAATATTTGAAATAATAGGCACAACACTTATTCCAATATTGCAATGAAAGTTTTGTGACTCCCCAAAGCAGCCAGAACTATAAATTTTACCAGGTGTTCACACTTATTCATTCTCAATTTTTTAACCTAGAAAGGACAATTATGCTTTTGTAATTTGTCTATTTCCCTAAATACTAGGAACTGCAATTAAGTGATTTGTACTTACAAGAACTTTTCTGTTGGATACATGTCCTCTTGACTGAAGAAAGAATAGAAGAGAATGATTGGGATATTGGAAAATGGAAAAATTAAAGCAGAAGTCCTATATCTTCTATGTCCTGTAGCCTAAGGGTCTGGAAGTGGTTATGTGAGAGGGTAAAAAAACAGGAAGTTCTTTAACATGCTCCAAATGTGTCACTTCCAAGAATGAGGTCATTATCAGCAAAGTAAGCCATGATATTGCAACCCAGAAATCCAGCCAGGACTGGGCTGCTTACAAAGCACTCCAGGTAGCAGGAGGTGAGGGAGGGGGTTCCTCCCTCCAGGTGAGGGAGAGGGTTCTGCCTCTCTGCTCTGCTCTGCTGAGACCCCACCTGAAGGCTGGAGAGGGACTTTTGACAAGGGTGTGGAGAGACAGGACAAAGGGGAATGGGTTTAAACTGAGAGTAGGTTTAGACTGGATATTAGGATGAAATTCTTTCCTGTAAGGGTGGTGAGGCAGTGGCACAGGTTACCCAGAGAAGCTGTGGCTGGGCTGCCCCATCCCTGGAATTGTTCAAGGCCAGGTTGGATGATACTTGGAGCTGCCTGGTCAAGTGGAAAGTGTCCCTGCCCATGGAAGAAGTTTGAAATGAAATGATCTTAAAAGGTCCCTTTTAACCCAAACCATTTTGTGATTCTATGATTACCCATAGAAATTCTCTTTAAGATTTACAGCATTTCATACTATAATGAAAAATAAAAAGATAATGAGTGTATCTGGACTCTGCTTCTCTTTGATTTTGGGGTATCTTTGTTCCAAGCAGTTTTCTTCTGTCAATAGAGCACCCAAGAATTTCCAAAGGACAAGAGATACAAGACAATGAAAGTAAGTGAGTGTAATATCCTCCTACTTTTATGTAAATCAGTCCTTCATTAAGGTTTGAAACAGGTGAGGATGATGGAATAGGAAAAACTGACACCCATTTATTGCCATGAGGACTGTGGTAAGTGTAGGTGCCTCTTCTGGAGACCTCAATTGCCAGGTTGTCCTTTCTAAACAGAGCAAACAAGAAATGAGACACAAACTTATTTTATGTCAGGAAAGAAAAAAAGTGTTGGGTCTCAGTTTCACATCGAAACTTGTATTTAATCATGCCAATGAAAATCAAAAATTAAAGGGGAATAAAGATGTTTAGCATCCAGGAAAAATAGAATCTCTGAAGTCTCATGCTGGAAAGTGTTTGGCTTTTATCCTGTGCCAGTTAGCAAACAGTGGATGTTATTTTAACTTACACTGAGTTTATAATTTTACACTGCAACAACAACAGTATCAAATGAAAAGTTCAGACAATACCTGTTCTTCCTTTAAGGACTTCATTGTATCTGATAATGCTCAAAAGCATGGAACTTGGAAAACTCTCATCTTCGAGCACAGGGGTTTCAAAGTTTCTAAAAGGCCATAAAAATATCTATTAAAATTCCCCATAAATCATGTGAAGCCTGATGATGAATTTTTCATGCTTGATGTCAGATGTTCATCTTGTCCCTTGTGAGCTTGTGATACACATGCCTTTCTGGTTTTCACTCCAGCAAAAGTTGATCCACTGCATGCAGGATGGTTCTGTGGATCTGGCTTAAAATACTGACTTAAATATGACTTAAAATACTACTGAAACATCATGACCTCCTTTAGCTGTAAAAATGCTAAATGTATATTATACCTCATGAAAGGTAATATAAAAGGCAGGAGGAGCATTCCAGAAGTCCCTTTTTACCTCTGGAGCCACACGAGCCTTGGCCTTCACATTTTCAGGTTGCTGTGAGGATACCACATGGTCATGGACATCTCCAGAAAACCCTGATGTGTCATTTCTGGCATCAGCCAAATGTATCTATTGAATATGCATAGGCTCCAAGACATTTCAAAGACATATGGGAATAAAACAAGCCCAACACAAACAGGAAAAAAACCCAGGAAATGCTTATTCCACACTTCTCACAGTTGATAAGAATGGTGTGGAAGGGAGAGTGCTTGTTTAGGAATTTTGCACTGAAGAAAAGTCTTCTCAATGGATTTTTTGGGGCATTTCTCTGAAAAATCCACAGGTTTGCTGCATCTCAGGGATTTCAGCTGTATTGCTGTCTAAGTAGTTTGTGATGGAAAAGGTCCTGTCTGCCCAGTTCCTCTCTGAGACAGCTCATGAGCCACTCTGCAGGGGCCTGTGGTGTTGCACCAATTAATTTTTGTGCAAATAGGCTCAGTATCTGCATTCCCTCCATGAGTTTAACATGATGAACAAGTACAATGCAAACAAGCAACACTTTTGCAATGGCATTTTTATTTTCTTTATCCAACCACCTGTGGTAAAGCTGGGTGGAACTCTTCACTGATTGCCTTTCATTCCAAACCAAACTCACCTCCAGCTGGGAGTGCTGCAGGGGTCAACAAATCCATAAGACCCTCACTGGAGTGAGTCTGATAGAGCACATACCAGGCTTAGTATTGAGCAGGAAACTGGATAAACAAGGAGTACCTGGGATCAATGAAAAGACCTTTCAAACTATCAAGTTACACAACAGCTTTTACTGAAGTGAGGTACATGGATTTATTCCCAGGAGGAGTTGCTGGGAAGTCTAAGCTAAGCAAGAAAGGAAAGGTCTCTGGAGATGCCATGGAACTCCTGGGGCTCCTCTGAAATACTTTGGGATGTTGCTACCAGAAAGCAATTCTGACTTCACCAAGCAGGGATGGACAGGGAGAAAAAATGGGACAGCATCAGCCGTAAGGTTGTTTGATGGATCTGTGAAATACTTAGCAGTGTAGTACACAGGTACTCTACTTTTGACATGAAAAGGAGCCTTTTGAATGGATGAATGACAAACCTGCTTATCTCCAATCTCATTAATAAACCTGAAATTTAGCAATTGTTATCATATCTGTTCCTCTCTTGTCCCTGAGATCCCTTGAAACCCATGTGCTGTGGGAAGGGTAGAAGGAAAATGAAGTCCTGGCTGCAAAATAAAAACCATAATTCACAATGTGTCAAGGATCTCATGGCTTTCTTTTCTCTAGTCTTTTGAAAACCAGTCTTTTATAAATTTCTCTCAAAGGAATTGTGTGAAAGAGATGCATCTTAGAATATCAGCTTGGCTATAGCAGTAAATTGCAGCTTCACACACTTTTACAGTGAATTTCCTACCCACCAAGCAATTAGTTATCTGGTAATGTTTCCCCTTTGTCTCACTTGTACCCTGATATGATACCTTTGTGTTTACTCATTGACTCACAACTGAGACCTGGCAAACATTATTGAAGAGTAACTGTACAAAGCAGACCATTAAAGAAATCCTGACCAGTTCTTGCACATTCATTTTTAAGAGTAAAACACTCCTTTCATCCTCCTCTGTGCTTTGTTGTCTAGAAGGTCTCCAAAGATGTCCTCTTTTGAAGACTAAAGAGGTAATTTATTTGTTTCTCTTTGGCTTGATAGAAAATAATTAGTTATAATAGTGTGCATAGAAATTGGGTGCTGAAATTGCAATACAGGCAGGAATAAATGTAGAAGCAGCAGTATTTTCCATGCAGTTTTTCTTTCCAAGGGAAGATTGGTTGTATTTCCAGGTGATATGTGAAGTATATTACACTCAATTCTTTGTTCTCCAGTTGTGGCAGCTTCTCCTCTGTAAGGCTGGTGTGAGAAGCTACAAACAGGTGGGATAAAATCTGGTTTAAAATGTTATGAAAGAGTTCACTAAAAGGGAAGCAAAGATGGGCTCCAAAAGCTTTGCCCTCAACTGGGCTTGCCAATTCCAACCCAACCAATGGGTTTGAACTCACTTTTTCATATAGGCCTTGTCTCTCCTTGGACCTTCATAAAAGATGGGATAAAATGAGACCAATTTGCATTTTAACCTCCCTCGAGGAGGGGTTCCTTCATTATATGAAGTGCCATGCCAGTGGCTTCACTGTTCTCAAAAAAACTCATAATGGATTTGGATTAGAGTTTAGGATTATAAATATTGTATTTCAGGATAAAAAGTAAAGTATTATCTGTGCCTAACAAGACATTTTTTATTTAGAAAATAAAGCTAAGAAATAAAGTAGATATAAAAGGTTGGAGAAGAGTTAAAAAGGGATATTTTTCATGAAGACAAATAATTTCTTTTTTCTCCTTAGCATTTAATTCTCCTTCTCCCTTGGGTGTGACCTCTTCCATCCTAGTATCAACAATCCACAGCATTAATATGATGTTTGCTCCCTTTTCTAGATGATTAATGAAAGTACTCAATCTCCAGATCACTAATTAAAGTTGACCTTGATAAGGACAGCCTAGATGGACGTTAGAGAGTGGAAAGTAAGCAGGAGGAAATTCTCCTTGGTGAGGACTTCAGGGTAGGAGAGGTTTACGTGATGAAAATGGAATATCTGAAGTAAGAGAAAGTGCTGAAGTTCCTAAAAATTTAGTAATGTGTCACAATCCACCAGAAACCAAACGGTTTAACCTGTGGAAAGCAAAGAAGATGTGGACACACATCATGAAATTGTGTTTACCAGACAGGAGTATCTGGGATTCCACACCCTGAATCTGCCAGAAAAATGATTGCAAGTTTTCCAGTAAATCTCAGTTTACCTAAAAGCATGGTCTTATAATACACAGTGCATGTGAATAGTGATTAAAAGAGTCTTCATTTAGATGACCATATATATTCAGGAAAGTAAAATAGGATTTGTGGGTAAAGTAGGGTCTTTGCCCAGAAAGTCAGACAATTGGATTTGTAATTTGATAATTTTTCATCTGAAGTTTTCATTACTTAGACACAAAATGTTACAATTTCTAAGCAGAGTAAGAGTAAACAGAGCAATGCTGAAATAAAATCATTGATTTGAAGGATGGCATAAGAAAAAGAAAAAAATAATATTTATCAGGGTGAGGAACACACTGGTGAGGAAGAATAGGAGCCCTTTACCCCACATTCAAGGACAAGAGTACACGGCCTCAGGTTGTGCCAGGAGAGGTTTAGATATTAGAAAAAACTCCATTCCTGAAAGAGTTGTCAACCACTGGAAGCAGCTGCCCAGTCACCATTCCTGGAGGTGTTTCAAAGATGTGTAGATGTGGCTCTCAGGGACGTGGTTTAGTGGTGGGATTGGCAGAGCTGGGATAATGGTTAGACTAAATGTTCTCATTTTTGTTTTGCAATATAAAGCCTTCTTTGATTCCGTGATCCTATGACTGATATTTTTTGTCTGCTACTTTTCTCCCATAGTTTTGCAAATGTTGCCTGCTGTTCTCAAAAGCATAAAACACATAATGAAGCTTAATATCTTGCAGCAAGTTATTAGCAGACTTGAACTCCAAAAGCCAATACATCAGCACCAGATAAGAAAGTGAAGAGAGTATGTCTGGATTGAGTGATAATAATTAAGAAGAAAATCTTAAGAATTAACCAGATGATTTTGTGGCAATGAAACGATACAATCAATCTCCAGCACAACCTCTGCAGTGTGCTGACACAGGTTCTGTAGCCTCAGGTCAGCCTTGGTTTGCTCAGTTGCAGATCCATCTGGCCAGCAAGTTTCCTAGCTCGAATCATAAATCATTAAAAAGTTATTGTGTTATTCTGAGCACTGATGTTCCAGTTTGTTTGTGCTCTCCTCATGGGCACAGCACAGCTAAACAGGTCATTGTTTGACTTATGCAGCACTTCTGTGAGAGGCTGGTAAAACGCTCAGAATTACTAATGTCCATTTTCTGACCACTGGCAATGACCTCTCTGTGAGAGGCTCAGAAAAGCACAGCTTGTGCTGAGATGCACCACTAGGAGCAGCTGGAATCTCTGCTGTTGCTAGCTAGATGTTATGGATGAAGACAATGTTGCCTGTTAGTTAAGCAAGAAATGTTCAGGGTGACCACATCTCTGATATTTAATCTTTTCCACCCATTCCCAAGAGGCATTGCAGATGTGTGCTGAAATTTTCTGGAGACATTCTTGCAGCCTCCCTTTTCTGGCAAGCACTTACTGTGGCCTTCATTGTAGTGGCTCCTGGCACCAAGCACTTCTCTGTCACAGAAATTCCCAGGTATATATGTAGGAATACAAGTGGGACATGGGAAACAGGAGCAACGACATTGTCTGTAGCAGAAAAAAGCAGTCTGGAATGAATGTCCTGGACATCTGGCCAGTGTTCATTTCCAGAGAATCTGGCTACCACGTCCTAATGTTGTGCTGAAGTTTCATCAAGGTGTTTTTGGTCCTGGGGTGGAAGATGAAGGAGGTGAGCACACAAGTTGCCGTGGACATCGACCTTCACAGGTCTGAAGTAATCTGCTAGAACTTTCCCTCCAGCTGTTGGTGTTAATTGGTGCTGTTTCTACAGATGATTCAGTGAGCTGCTGTTCAGGGTCAGCTGGCTGTGTGGGGGACATTGAGGGATGAGAAAGAAATGGCAGGGTTGTACACACATCAGAGAGTAAGGTGGGCCTCATGTCTTAAAAATGGGTCCAAACAAATGAGGACCTCTACCTTCATTGGCCTGCCTAAGAAATAGGGCTGAGTTGTTTAGCATGGCTGGGTTGTAGAAGACTGCAGGAAAACCTTGGACATACATCAGTAGTGAATAGTTTCCTATGCAAGGGGAATGGAGGGACTTTCAGCCATGATATATTTGGAGAAGCCAGTGAGTGACTAATGGATGAGTAACTGCATGCTGGCTTAATTACAGTGTCTGGATTTGTGCATGTTGACTCTCTGTGGAGACCTTTAATATGTACCTTCAGCTTTCAACCTACTTCTAAACCTCCCCTTTGACTATTCACATCCTCCCTCTACCTCTAGTCCTCTGAAGTACATGCAAATAGAACACAGGAAGCACCCTGGGCCATGAGAGGGGAAAGCTTGGCTAAATCTGCAATTTGTCCCTCAATAAAATTCAGAGTCAGTGACTTTGTCAAGCTCCCTTCTCTTTTGCTTTGTTCCAAACACATCTACATCAGAGTTGCATTTTGCATCATGTCTCTGGGGCAAGTTTCATCCTTAAATTACTCCCTGGAGATAAAAAATGAGCAATGCCACAAAGAGAGCTGGGACTGCAGAGAAAATCTGAAAGTAAATGGGAAAACTTAATAGGTGGCTGCAAAGCTGCAGTACCTGCTTCAAGTGTGTGACATCAGCCAGCACTGAAAAACCCCAGCTCAGAGTGGCACTGCTGTCAGCTCATGTACTTCAGAAGACCAGTTTTCTCTTGGATCACAGTTTTTAACAGTAAATCACAGTGTATAAAGCTAACTCTGCCATTAAATCAAGAGTCAAATAATCCAGCTATTCATTTAGAAGGAAACTTTCTTGATAATTAACATAAATAAAGCCTTTGAGGCTTGTAGGTGTCATAACCAAGGCTCAAGGGACAAAGTGATAAAGGCAGGCAACTGTGGATGGCAAAACAGGAGAATCATTAAAGGGGTTGGAAACAGACCTGTCATATTTAGTTTTGTTGGCAATTTGGTTATTAAAGGAATTAAAGTTTGAGGATGTTAGAGAATAAATGACTTGTTTAACAGTGCTGTGAAGGGAGCTGCAGACTCCATTATGTCATACTCATCTCTTTTCAGAAAACTAGAGGAAAGGCTGTCCTGTTGGTGACTGCAGTTTGCTCACTAGGCTTCATCTTTGGAAGTGAAAATTGTCTCATAAATGGCTCCAATTTTTTTGTTCTTGCTCCACCACACTACTTCTGTGTCATAAAAATAACACCTGGGACTTGTTCGAGCAACAGTGAAATTCCCTGCTGAGGAACATGATCAGTGATGTTTTCCTGGGGGAAAAAAATGGTGGAAAAAAATAGAGACTGATCCCACAGTGGTGGAGGGTAGTGGGGCAGGGCAGGTTTAGTGCACCTGAAGCAATGAGAGGCAATGGGGAGCAGTCCCTCACTCAGACCTCTCCTCTCCACATGGAAAGTGATGTTGATATGCACAGACACCATCTGGGTGAGATACCTGTACTCTAGTTTGGGAACACCAGTTTGGATGACACCAACTTGCAAGAGCAGCTCTGCTCAGGAAGGATGTTTTTAAATATCTCCTGCAGCTGCAGATTTGCAATGAAGGGAGCAGCAGCTGTTTCAGTCCCTCTGAGGACTTCTGCTGCTGTATAATTCTCCCAGTGTGAATACCTGAGATGACTATGTTTTTGGGGTGCTTAGAGACACCATGGATACAGAAAAGTGTTACTGTGACCTTCAAAAATCAAGTGAGAAACTCAGTCAAAATTGACATTCTTGTGCTTCTAAATATTGCCTGAAGATTTGTGAGCCTTTGATGGGAGACAAAAGATATTTTTCCCCTTCTTGAAATTGTAAAACACCACCCAAGGGCTCTGGATATAGTCAAGAACTCATGAAGACAGAGAGGTAATAGAGCTGAATGTAAGCAGCCTTAGTAGCTGGAAAGAAAACCCATGAAGAAGGGCTCCACTCACAGATGCCTGACAGCCTCCAGGTTCTGTCTCATCTGGCTTTGGAAGCAATCCAATTCAAGGGCAAAACTGGCAGAAAGAGCTTGGGAAGGCACCCAGAAGCAAAAGACTGGTGCCAGCACCATCACCAAGACATGGCAGGGAGGTACCAGGCTAAGCTGAGGCACAAGTGTATAGGTGAGAATCACACAAGAGTTTGCCTGGCTTTTCTTTTACTTTTTTTTTCCTTTCATTTCTTTGTTTTCAAAGAAATCCTAGGAATCATTAAAGAGAAAAATGAAATTTCTTGACCTAAAAGTCCCAGAGAGAATCGATTTTTTTTTTCCTTCTTTGAGAGAGGTTGCTGGTGCTGGCAAGTGACTCATTAAATAATATACTTCTCTCTGAAGCATTGCTGTGCCTGTGAGAGGAGTAAAGGAGAGTTTTCCTAGAAGAAAGTAATTTGATTTTTTTCACTCAATGTGTTATGAGTTTCCTTTCTTTCATTTTTTTCTTGGTGTACTTCAAACTCTTTCCAGGGATTGCTATCCAACAGCTACTATGGGAGAAATTAGACTCTTTTTCTAATTAATTTTTAAATCAGTTAATTATTTATTATTTTAACAGTGGAGAAACTCATCTTTTAGAGAGAAAATAATGCCCTTTCTTGAGAGGCTTTTTTCTGTTAAGCCTCTGAAAATGGACAGAAGATGGAAAGCTTGAAACCAAAACCTTACCTATGAAACAAGGAAAAGTTCTGCAGTTAATTTCTATGTTGAATTGCCTCTGTTTTCTCCTCCATGATATTCATCATGGTGTGATTTTGCTTGAAACCATTTGGTTAATTCAGAGTGACAGCATCCCAGAGCTTTAATTTCAATTCGTTCCTTGGAGGACTCTGGGTGACCTCTCCTTTTATAAACCTGAACTTACCTGGAGTGAAGGTCTGTCAAACTGTCCTTCTTCATCCAGCAAGAGGCCTTCAAAAGAGTTTATTGCTGCTCTTCACAGTGGAAGAAGTGACACCTTCATTACAAGGTGGCTGTAGCCATTAGGTAACATTATCAGAAAAGCCAATTAATAAATGCTCTCATAATGGCAAAAAATGTTAATGTTCCACTTTTTTTTCTCAATGCTCCAAAACACTGAATAGAGAAAGATCTGAAAATTGTTTTCTCTCTAAGATTTCACTCTGCCAGGGAAGTCTTTTCCAGGACAAGAGAGGGCTTTTTGCAATCCTGAAACTCTAAGCAGTAAAAGAAAGGAGGGTAATATAAGCAGAGTGTAAGGGAAGTGTCTCCTTATGGACTAAATGGGTTATTTAATTGTTGCTTGGAAAATCTCAAATCTCTTTGAGTGCATGTCCTGTTTGAAGCACGACTTATGCTCCAAGTTTCTCAGGTTAGGAAGTTGTTGGTGTGCTCCCAGAGGGAAAAACTGGGTATTAAGGTCCTCCCCAGCCACTGCTCAGAAACAGGATGTCTCAAAATGTCTGTAAAGCACTGACCTGATTTAGGTGGTCTTGGTCTCACTTAAACTGTTTTGCTTCATGTTTTCTACCAGCTTGATGTGTCTGAGCTCTGGACTCAGCCCATGGGGAGCATTAAGCCCTAAACCAGGCTCAGTCACATGAACTGGGGCTGCAAGACACCAGCAGGTTTGGACCCCAAACGCCAGGACCCAAAAGGGACAGACAGTTAACAACTGCCTTTCTAACTTGATGAAAAACTATCACAGAAGTAATTTCACTGTGGACCCCAAAATCTGTGGCAGTGGTGTGAAAAAATAAGATAATCATTGTCACACAGGGATTTGTTCCAGGGATATGTGCATCATCATAAATGCCTGGGCCCAGCATGAAACAGCACCTGCAATTGTAATGTCTGATTGCAGCTGTATCAATTCAACATTCTCAGCTTGAAAGATGAGAAACAGAAATGTACAGGTGGAGGAGCCTGGGCCTCAACAGGTGAGGAGAGAAGGGGAAAGGACCAGGAAGGTCCTGGGTGCTGAAGATGAGGAGATTTCACTCCTGAAATGATTGTGGTGTGAAATGTGCTAATTTAAAGGGAGAAGTTCAGGTATGCACATAGTGAGAAAATTAAGGACGCAATTCCTCGTGCATCCTTGAGCATCACAAATGAAGATTTAATTTATTGCAGCCACTCTGTGTGAGCTAAATTGATTTTACAAGAAGGTCTCCAACAGACATTTCACTGACTTTCCTCTATGCATTGAAGGACAGTGGCATGAAAACCTTTGAAGGTAGATGCAGGAAAGAGATTCTCATTTGAGGTCGGAGTTTGGTTCAGATTTACCTTTGAAATGAAAAAAGACTTTTAAAAGCCTTTAGTCAGAGTAGGTGGGGTAGAGAAAGCAAATAAATATTGATGAAGAATTAAACTGAGCATATAACACCACATTCATTAGGTTGCTCTCTCCTGAGCTTCTGGGATGTTTTATGCATTTTAAATTAACCAGTTTAGCAGAGGCCAGATTAATTCCTACCACCTGGAAATGTGCACATATGTATGTACCTATTGAAGGTCTTTCTGGAAGCAGGAGGTATTCATCAAGTGTATAATTTGCTCTGTAAATTTTCATTTTAAATTGAAAAATGTCTCATAAATAATGATTTGAAGCCTCAAGAACATGAAGCCCACAGTGATATAAAAAAACATGAGGAAAATAAACGTACTCACACGCAGAGAGAAACACCACAACAAAGTCTATAGAATGCATTAAGGCAACCTTATGGCAACCCTGTTGTACCATTTATGTCCCAGTCTGCAGAGAAGGTAATCCATCCAAAGTCTTCTGTTGAGTTCTCTGACAATTTTTATGGCAAATTTCTGTTGAAGGATGTTCTAAGCACTTTTACCACAGATATGCTTTTATGCCAGCTTTGACACCGACTCCTTCTGTTGCCTTAGGCTAATTCCATCCCTTGATTAAAACTTTGAGCTTTTCTAGGGTCAGTTTGCTGCTTTATGAAGACTGTCACATTTATGGAATAAAGTGGTTGGGTTGTATTCAAACTGCATGCAATGGAAAGTTATCCGTGAGACTCCTTGTACCCACAACTGTCTTTGTTCCTTGATAAACGAGGGGTGTGCCTGCTGTTCATGTGTTGATTTCATGATCAGTGCTCTGAGCTCACGTGCAGTGATGCTCTCTGGGTCTCTCTGTTCCTTTGTGGGTTTCTTGGAGTTACTGGCCTGGCTGTGGCTCAGGCTTTACCTCCTTTGGAGCCTGCACCAAACTGCCCTGTTTGGTTAAGGGGGTCAAGTGCATCCATCTGAGGCCTGCTCAACTGATAGTACACACTTACAGTCTGTCTTGATATCATCCATTCCTAAGCCTAATTAAAAATCAGAGGTTTTTCTGACCAGCTTTCCAGTAAGAACTAATTTGGGCTCTAGATGCACACTGTGACAGTGTTAGAAGCCCTTGAATGCTTTACCAGTTTGACTGCTAGCATTACTCTTGGCACATCAGTCCCCACATTATTGTGAGACCAAACTGAAGTCAGTTCTGACAGAGTCCTGCTCGTTGCTTTCACCTTGAAATGAAAGTCAAGTTGGAAAACTGCCCAAATCAGCTGTTTGTTGCAGCTTTCTCACAGTGCCTGATTGCTTCCTGGATGCCTGTGACGGTAGAGTTGGCACATTGGCCTGGTCCTGCCTCCTCAGCATCGGGCCTGGGGGAGAGCACAGCAAAACTTAACATGAAAGGGACACCACCACTTACATCCTGTGATATCTCAGGCTTCTGTTTGCCTTCATTCACCTGGTTTTCAGCCTCAGTGGTCTGTTTCAAGCAGCAGAGCAATCCCTAAAATTAAAGGGGATTTGTGTGCCCGGAATTGCTGCCTGTTGCAGTGTTATCATGGCTGGCTCCTGCCCTGCTTTCACATTCATGCAGCATTGTCACTCTACAACTCCCTGACAGGAGGTTGTAGCAGCTGGGGCTTCTTCTCCCAGACAGCCAGTGACAGGACAAAAGGAAATGTCCTCAGGCTGTGCCAGGGGAGGTTCAGGTTGGACATCAGGAAGAATTTTTTCACTGAGAAGGTTATAAAGCATTGGAATGAACTGCCCAGGGAAGTGGTGGGGAGCATAGAAATGACTGGACATGTCACTTAGTGCCATGGTTTGGGCTTGATGATGGTGGGGATCTTTTCTGTCCTTAATGGTTTTATGACTCTAAAGTTCTAAGAAAAGCCAGGCTACACAAACCTGTAATTAACACTGGCTGTTGCTCTGACTTCTTTCTTTCTGTTGGCATTTATGAATTCCATGTGCTTTCCATTAGGAAAGGAGGTGTTAGATACCAGAATGATGGGATATCCTGCATTGTACAATCACTCTCACTTCCCTATGTTATGCACAAAAAGAAATTTACCCTTTGGCATGAAATGATAATATTTAGTCACCACAAAGAGTACAGAGATCCAGCGATGTTAAAGGTACAGACATTTAAGGATGAGATTCCAGCTGAGAGCTTCATGTGTTTAAATCCCATTTTAATTCAGATATGTTTCCTGACTGTCATGAATATCTGTGTTATTTATAAGCTTTTGCTAAATACCGTTGATGAAAACTTTCCAATCTGTGCACTGTTTGCAAACTGTTCCTTTCAAATCATCACTATTCATCATATGTGTAAGCTCACGTGGCCTGGTTCTCTGCAACCTGCTTGGATGCCTGAGAGACATTCATGGAAAATAATGAGCAGCATTTCTTCAGTGCAATCTGTTTAACATTCAGAAATGTTTTCAAACCAGGAAACAGTTCTTCAATTCACAACTAAACAGGAGAAGACTGAGACCTGTTGAATAGAAGAGCTCCAAGTTAGAATCTAAATCAGATTCATTTATTCTGAAATATATTCATGAATATTTTACTTAGTCAAAAGTACGCAGTGAAATATTTAAAAAGGTAGGCCTGACCCAAGAAAGAAATAACTTCAATGTTCAGTATGAATAATGACAGAGACTTTATGTGGCTGGATTTCTCTCTGCATTCATATTATGCCCTTGGACAATACCAGGATTTTTCATTATTGCAACACCTGACACCACAGAGATGGATAATATTTACCAGTGAATGTGCTTGAAGACTCAAAATCCAACAGCAACAAAACATGTGGGTGTCTTTCTCACTTATGTTAGGTTTAAAATAAAGTAAAGATTAGCCTGACCAGATCCAAATTTTACCCTACTACTCTTTCACAGAATACCAGAACTTGAACCAGGTTCCTCGATTCCCAACACCATGCTCTGAATTTGTTTTAAATGGTACCTTCTCAAAGTTATTAATTCCAATTGAACTCAATCTAAAATATGGGAGGTGTGTGTTAATATTTGAAATTATAATTTTCTTAAGACTTAAAATGATGTAATTGAATTTTGTTAACTTTCATTTTCTTGCAGTCATTTAATTTCATGCATAAATTGCACAAAAGATTTTGACATAATAATTTTGTAGTGGCAATAATGTGGAATACCAAACATATATTTGTTTGAAGGAATTTGAATTTACTCAATTTTCAAAAGAACTGCATTTATGCAGTACTTTTGCAATTCTTTTTTACCAAAAGCAGTTTGTGTAGAAATTCTATAACAAAACAAAAAAAACAACCTCCCCCAAAAAAACCAGAAAAGGGATTTCAGAAGGGAAGAATTATGTTTTGACAGTTGCTTGAAAAGAAGAAAGAGAGCATAGTGCCAGAAAATGAGAGTTGTGAAGTGCTGAGCTTTCAAAAATGACATGGAGATCGTATTGAAGAGGGTGATACAAGAGTACAAGAGACACAGAGCTGAAGAGAGGAAGCTGGACAGAAAGTGTGCTTTGGTATGTTAATCCATTGAAATCCTCAAGAAGTGAACCAGGGCTCTATTTTAATAGAATATAAATGATTTATACATATCTCACAACCTACTCTCAAAAAACATAAGCAAAAAAAAAACCCAAAATGTTTTTAACCTTTTGACACGATCAACTCCCCATCACATCTCTGCTGTGAGACTTTAATGTTCTTTCAGGCTTAGCTCCATCTGCAGAATGATTATGGCAAGTACCTGAACCTCTTTAGCAAGTCTTACAACAGCTCTTTTTATTTGTTCCACTTGGTGGTTTCTGCAAGTAAAGTACACAGTCAGCACCATTTAAGGGGCCGTTGGAAGTTGGATGCCTTGCACTTTTTTTTTGGTGGCAATAACTATACATACTCTAGTAAATAGAAGATATAAAAGCAGAAGTGTAAGTGGAAAACCTTGATCTATGCAGGCTTCTGAGAAGCACTTAGGCATTAACTCAGGAAGGAATAGTGTGGAAATCCTGCATATTCTTTCACTGTTCATTTCCTCAGTACCTAAAAATACTCTTTTGCTTCATCATTAAGCCAGGCATGATGAGGGCAAGGTAAGCCAGCATGAGGGCAGAGGCTGCTCTTCTTTTTCAGGGTGAAAATATCCAAATAAATCAGTATATACTGACATAGATAACCAAGGATCTGGGTTGTGTTCAAGGAAGTTGTGAGCTGGGGGTGGTTTCTTGGAAGTGGAAGAGGATTTGTGTAACTTTGGGGAAGAAGCACTATTTTTGGAAATGGCTCTTTCAACTGCAAGGAGCAGAGAATTTGGAGACTCCCAGTGCTCCAATTAGCAAATCCTTGTTAGAAGCTTTTTCTCTGAATATTTTCTGCTTGTTTGTATCTTCTGTTTTATTCACGTACAAACGAAGACTACAAAGATTATTCTCTTTTTCTATTCCTTTTTTTTTTCAGTGAAACAAGTTAATCAGAACTATTTTTAAAATTTATTTTTTCCCCTTCACTGTTCCCTCTCAGCTTCAGTTGATAGGTTTCCAAGCCTGCTTTCTCATGTCCTGTAAATAAAACAAAGGGATGCGAGTTGGAATATTTCTGATACACTTATATAAGATGCACGGGAACAAATTCCAAAGAAGACAATCACAGATGTCCTCAGTATGGAAGACTACATTTGGCTCAAGTTCCAGAATTAATGACTGTGCAGTTAGTTATTGTTGAAATTGGATTTACTGCCAAGTTTTTAAAAAGCACTAGTAATTAATATTGAAAATATTTTCTTCCTATATAAGCTAAAGCAGTCATATCTTGGGAGTCAACTTGCATCATGATTTGATTGCTACAGCCCAGATTTTATTGGCATCTTCGGTTATTCTTTTCAAAAAATTGTCTTGGTGTTTTCATTTGATCAGTTAAATTTTTAGTTACTGAAAAAATAAAAAAGTTATTCTGATGCCAAGTAGAAGTAGCTCATGTATAACAGAAACTGATAATTTAGTGGAATGACTGTTCTGGATGATGAGCAGAGCTTGGAGAGAAAAGCTAAGGACCACGACAGTCAAAGCTGCTCTTTGGAGTACAAATGAGGCTCCTTCACCACTGAATAATGAAAGAAATGGGACTTGAAATTATTCAAAGAAACCCTTCCTATTGAGATCAATTTATTACACTTGAATCAGATGCTAACAAAGAAAAAAATGTCTCCTTTTCAAACTAGTTTCTCAGGAAATTATAGAAATTGTAGAGCCAGGGAGTCATAGAATATTCTGAGTTGGATGGGACCAAAAGGATCATCCAAGTCCAGTTCCTGGCCCTGCACAGGACAGTCCCCAAAAATCAAACCCTTTATCTGAGAGTGTTGTCCAAAGACTTTTTGAGCTCAGTCAAGTTTGATGCTGTGACCACTGCCCTGGGGAGCCTGTTCAGTGCCCAACCACGCTCTGGGTAAAGAGCCTTTCCCTAATATCCAACCTAAACCTTCACTGCCAGGATTGGACTCCTCAGATTCCTATCCATGATCACCAGAGAGGAGAGATCAGTGCTGCTCCTCCTCTTCTCCTAGTTAGAGAGCCCTCAACTGCTACAAGGACTCCCCTCAGTCTCCTTTTCTCCAGGTTGAACAGACCAACTGACCTCAGCTTGACCTCATGAGCTTCCCCTCAAGGCCCTTCACCATATTCATAGCTCTTCTTTGTATGCTAAAGGAATTAAATGGTCTGCAAGGCTGTTAAACACTGATATTGGGATATGCAGAGAAAGCCACACCAGGCTTTGTTAGCCACAGAAGGACTCAACTCAACCTCAGTCAAGATTACAACGATGGCAGAAACTGTAGATCCCCTCCTCCTTTCTCTGTCTGCTCACATGAGGAAAATAAGACACTTGCTTGAAAGACATCCTTGCTATATCCTGAGAGGGGCACGTGGGATCATCAGCTTCAAACTGACAGATTTTGTAGCTGAGTTTCAGTCTTTTGTTTTGGTTTTTATTTTCATTGCTGCTGTTGTTGCAAAACTGGGTGATTTTATGACTGTCTGCTGTAAGGGGAAGACTCGAGTCCCAGGTCCATCAGTCAGAGACTCTGTGGTCTAATAATTCCCAAGAGTCAGCCAAAACTCTTTATTGAACCTCATCTTCTGATTTGAATTGTATAGTCATGTTTCTCTTCCTGTTAGGACTTTGATGAACTTCCCCTCAACAGCTGCATGGAAGAAATATTTGATGGAAGGCTCCATTTCAAATTGATGCAATAGACTGCAAACTATCTTTCCAGAACCAAGGTCTTGCTAATTGCCCTATAGCTTCTTCTTAATGTCTGCAAATAAAACATTTACACAGGTTTCAAATTGCTTCTCTTGAAAGCTGGATATTAATTAAGTTTTTTCCTATGAAAGCACCTTAAGCATCTTTGCCCACTCAGTTTATTTGTTTATGCACTTGCACTATAAAAATAGTTCATTAAAAGAAAAATGGAAATCATGTTCAGATGCAGAATAAAGTCTCCTCAGTAACTGAGCTTGAAATGCTGCCATAAAAAGCAATGCCTTCTGATGAGACACATTTTGTAATGTTTAATGAAAGGTAAAATGAAGACTTTAAAATATGATAGATCATAAAACATCCCATACTTAATGCAGCACAAGGGAGAGAGATGATTATGGTGTATGTACATTTAGGAAGGGTTTTCTGTGGCATATCTGCTTTAACTCCATCAACTTTGCAAAATCTGTTTTAGGTGCAGAGTAGCAGTAATTGATTTTTTTTTTCTCCCTCATGTTACCATTTAATTGTCTCCCTTTTGAAATCTTTATATACATATACACATGACGTGTGTGATATGCATATGTAGTTGTCATTCAAGTAGACAGCTAGACTGAGCCTTCTCTGTCCTAGCGTCCTCTAAATTTCTAAAATTTTGTGGTTTTTTCCCCTGGATTTTGTTTTTCTTTTTGATTCTTTGTTTATTTAGCCAATGACTATGATTTTATTTGAGATCCACTGAACAGGCCATCTCAGAGATCCCATGGCCACTATAGGTAAAAGGTGCTTGCAGTCATTCAGAACTTGACTTGACATGAACAACCTGGTCTAGCCTAACCACCTTTGAGTAGAAGCTGGGATTAGAGACCTCCACAGGTCCTTCCCAAATCAAATGATCTTGTGATTCTGTGATGCTTTATTTTCTGTGTGTCAGCTGGGACAATGCTAGTATAAAGTTGTTACCAAAAATAGATTACCTGTATTTAGTTTGGAGGGAAGGAACTCAGCAGCCTTTACCCCAAATGGAAAGTAAGGCAAATCAACTCTTCTGTAGAAAAGACATGAATGGATTATCTCAATCATTTTAATTTAAAATTAATAAGAAAATGATGACATTTAAATTGTTCAAGGGATATTAAAAATGAGTGGACTTCAGAGACAAGTGATTGATGATAAAAGGAGGCAATAATAAGATTATGAATAGTGAAGTAGGTTTTTTTTTGCTCAGAAAGTCTTTTGGTGAAACTGAGTGAAGTGTGAGAGCAAGATTTTGGATCTAGGTTAGCAGACTAGATAGTTAGACTTATTATTTGACTGCAAAAGATATATATCTAATCTTGTTTTGGATAACTAGTGACAAATTTATTCATTCTCTCTTATTCCAGTCACCAGAATAGAAAAACATTTCAATATAAAACATCTGCTCAATTAAATAAATTGATCTGTGTCACACACTGGAAAGGTCAGAGTTCCTATGTCACCCATATGAACATTTTCCTCTAGTATAGCATGTGAAAAACCCATGTAACTTTTCTAAGTAGCTATAGGCTCCACATTAAAATTCATCTCCTAAAAGTTCAGTGCAAAATTAACTTAGAATATTGCAAAAACATTTCTGTGAATTTAATGTCTATTAAGTAAACATGATCTGGTAGTCTCAAAGTCTAGATTCTTTCCAGAAGAGAACTTCTCAGGGAGAGATTTGAGAAGTCTGGATACAAAACTATGAAGGGGAGATAAAGATTTTTAGAGGAACTAATAGGTCTAGGAAATTAATGCAATGGAATTTTAGAACTTTACAACTTATAATTAAAAGTTATAGCTTAAACTTTATAATTAAAAGAGAATCATCAGATTAAGAAGAATATTTCTGTAGCTATTCAAAGCTAATTCTTGCAGCTCATTGCATCTGTTGTTTTCACCAAAGATAAAAAATATAAGATCATATCAGCAGAATAAGTGATGACAAAAGAATTGGGGTTTATTATCAAGGTAGAGGAGTATTGGATTAGAATACAAAAGGATTTTCTTCTCATGAAGACTAGAAAAACTGCCATAGGAGGAAAAAATGTCACAGGATGAAATTTGGAGAAACATTTAGAAGTTTTAAAGGTCTGTTGTAAAACCAAGTCTTAGAAGAAAACAAAAGAGAGGGAAGATGCACACCTTTAATTGGCTCACAATGACTGTGACCCACCAGAGCCAGGCTGCCAGCTGAAAATTACTGGAGTGGTTTAGGTGGGATTTCTCCAGATCCAGAGGAAAATTTTAGTGCCATAGTAACTGACCTGGAATACAATTTAAATCTCTCACAAGAATTATTCAAGAGGGCTATTAAATTTAGAATATGGTTTAGAATACTAGAATGGAAGAATAGATATACTATGTTAAAAAAAAAATTTAAAAGCATCCTTTCTTCTGACTAGCAAAATGAAAGCTAGAGGGGATGTAATTATTGCTTATAAATATCTACAAGCAGGTAAATTCCAGGAAGAGATAGAAGCCAAAGGACAAATGGAGTATAAATTGATCATAAATATGGTTAGGCAGGGAATTAGAAGCAGCCTTGGAGGAAGGAGATTAATGCAGATCAGCTGATTTCTTGGAGCAGTAGGTACAGATCACATAACTAATTTTAGGAGGGAGTTTGATACATGCTTGACTAGTGTGATATGACATGACTTCCTGTGATGATTGAGGGCTGGAAGTGATTACCCAGGAGATCAGTTCCTAAGTGCATAGGTAATTGGTGGAGAGAAGAGGGGAAAAGCCAAGCAGCACATAGAATTGGGACCTGGATAGAGAGAAAGCCAGAGACTGGAATTAATTTACTCATTCAGGAGGTAGATATATGGCTTAAGAGAGTCTTTTAGGCTCACCCTGTAGACAGCTCAGAGGAATCAGGACTTTCAAAGGGCAGTTTATTCCACCAAAACAGCAGCATATGAAACCAGGGTATTTATCCTGTGCAACCTGCTCTAGGTGAACCTCATTAACTCAAAGAATCATAGAAATGGTTGGGGTTGAAAAAGACCTCAGGGACCACCTAGACCAACCACTTCTATGATTCTGTGAGTTATCTTGTGAAGAGAATTATCTTCTTCTAAGTCCTTCTTTGTTGAAAATAGCAAGAACATAAAAGGCAAGATTTTCAATGGCTGTAGTCACTTGAAATGAATCTTGCCATATCTAAAGGCAAATGTGTGAATAAATGGGGATATATAGAGGGAGATGTGAGAAATTCTTCTGCAGAGAGGAAAACGAGGGCAGTGATTTAACCTAATTTCTGTAGTTTTATAATAACCTTGATATTTATTCAACATATAAATTACATTTGCAAGTGATTTCTTTGGCAATAGAAGTAAATTGATAATGACAGTGTGTGCCTCAGAGAAGTCCTGTTAAAGTTGTGCGTTGGAAGAGTTGAAAGGTGAACACTTCATCTAAGCTTATAAAAATCATTCTGTTCTAATTTTCTGTCAATGCTTCTTAAAGTTACAAAGCTGTTGCTACCTAATTTTCAGCGCATTTGGTCTGAGGAGAAATGGGAGCTTATACATATATTTTAAGAAATTAAGTTTTGAACCAACTAACTGTCCTCTACCATATTTACTATAAATTCACACTTGTTTCTTATGTTAATTTGGGTGCTGAATTCTACAAAATTCTGCAATTTGTCCTCTGGTATATTCATAGAGTTATGGGTTGTATTGGAAAGGACCTTAAGGATCATCTAGTTCCAACTTCTCTGGGATACTTGAAGGGGATCAACAAGAGACATGGAGAGGGACTTTTGACATGGGCATATAGGGGTAGAACAAGAGGTGATGGATTTACAAAGAAAGAGAACAGGTTTAGATTGGACATTTGGAAAAAATTCCTACTGTGAGCATGGTGAGACACAGGAAAATGTTGCCCAGATAAACTGAGGATGTCTTATCCCTGGAAATGTTCAAGATCAGGCTGAATGGGCCTTTGAGCAACCTGGTCTAGTGGAGGATGTCCCTGTCCATGGCAAAATGGTTGGAACTGGATGGTTTTTAAGATCCTTTCCAATCCAAACCATTCTACAATGATTCTGTGACTCTTGTTGCCCTTAACATCTCTGGCCGGAATTATTTCTCTATGGGCATTACTGTTTCTAACCTAATCCCTGGCTGCCTGGAAAATTTCTCAGTATTCTTTCCAGATTATCTATACTCACTTCAACCCTCTGCAGGCTCCCTGTTTTTCCAGGGGTACCTTGTTGATCCATACATTTGTGTCCTGGCATTTTTGCCCAACTTCTTCATCAGGATGTGTTGCTCCCAAGGTTGGACAAGGTGATCCTTAAATACTCACGAGCTTTCTTGGGCCCCTCTTCCCTCCAGGGTTTTATTCCATGGTACTCTACTGAGCAGGTTCCTGAAGTGGCCAAAGTCTGCTCCCCAGAGGTCCATGGCAGTGAGCTTGTGCACCCTCCATGCTGTCCTAAGGGTCTTGAACTCCACAATTTCATGGTCACTGCAGCCAAGGATAGCCTTGAGCTTCACATTCCCCACCAGCCCCTCCAGTGCATTTCAGGAACCTCCTGCATTGCTTATGCCCTTCTGTGTTGTCCCTCCAACAGATATGAGAGTGTTTGAAGTCCCCCATGAGGACCAGGGCTTGTGAACGTGAGGCTTCTCCTGCATCTGCTTGATCTTTCTGTTTGGGTGGCCTGTAGCAGATCCCACTGTAATGTCACCTGTCCCTGCCTTCCCTTTAATCCTGACCCATAGGCTCTGTTATCTCCTCATCCATCCCCAGGTGAGCTCCATGCACTCCAGCAGGTCACTGGCATAGAGGCAACACTGCCTCCTCATCTCCCCTGCCTGTTCCTCCTCAAGAGCCTATGTCCTTCCACTCTAACACTCCATTTCCACAGGAGTCATCCCACCACAGCCCCAGCCCTGCAGGACTGTGCATGTCTCTATCTCCTCTTGTTTATTCCCTGTGCCAACTTCCTGGCTGCAGTGGCTGGAATTCCTTTGTGCTGCTCTTCAGGGCCTCCTGTTGTCTTCTCCAGTCTCTGGGCATCTCCTGCTGGCACTGGCACCCAACTGGTGGGATGGATTGAGGCCCTTTTCCCCTGCAATTACTGCAATACAGAAAGTGCACTTACAGCAGTGATTTGCAATTTCCTCCAAGCCACACAGACATCAAAGCTTGTGAGACACATGAATGAACAATTTCAAATGCATGCCAAATTGGGCAAAAAGACAAGGGGCAAGATCAATAGCAAATACCAAAGAAAAGGAAAGTGTTTCTTTCTTATGTAAAGGAACAGTGATTCTTAGCAAAGATCATTAAACATTGTATTGTTCCTGCCATGCCATGCAGATGAAAGAATTCTATTTAATTTCTGCAGGGAGTTGTTTTTCTGGGAGTATTCTTTTCTTAGCTGTGGCCAAAAGCCAATTCAAAGTTAGTTTGAAAATACCTGTCACACAAGCACACTCATGCACACCCTTTGTCTTTTCTCTTCTTCTAGAGGTCACACAATTCACCTGCATCTTCCCACCTCCCACACTGAGCTTATGCAAATGATTACAATGGAAGAACTACTGATACCTCCAGGCTGAAACACAGATATCAGCTGTTACCCTCTCCCAAGACAGATGTTCAGGCAGTGGTTCTCTCTTGTGTCAGAAGCCAGTGAATAAAACTTGCCCCATTGTCTTCTACGGTTGCGGTTGCCGTCACCTCTTCACAAACTCTGTGTAGTCCCAGATGAAGTGGTACAATCCCTCCTTGTTGAGTGGGCTCTTCTCACCAAGAAGGTTAAAAACCACAAACCTCATGTTCTGACTGCCACAAGAGATGTCTCAACTATATCACTCTTCCTTCCAGTGAACAAAGCTTGGGGATTTAGAGATGAAGGAATTGAATAGAGATGTGAGAGGTACTGTTGTTATATCTACCCATGTTGCTATTTCCATTTCCCGAGCAAGCAATAATTGATGGATAGAATCAATATAAAACTCATTCTTATGCCCCATGTTTCAAGGACTCAAACTACAGCAGGAAACACACTGGGCTATCTCAGCCAGAGTTACTTGTCCTTAAAGAAGTGGATGTCCACTGCCTCCCTAGCAATTGGCCATTTCAAGGGAATATTCACTGCATTTGAATTTACTGAGCCTGGGCAAAGTTGGCTTGGTTGGGTTAGTTTGTTGGCACATTTGCATTCTGCAGCAGACAGAGGTTTGTTTTAATTACTTAGAAGTGTTGCATACACACAAATCATTACCAACCATTTGCTTGTAATGCAGACACACTAGGGGCAGAGCTTCTGCCAAGCCAGTATGACTGGACCAGTATTTTACTGTGATTGATATCTTGCAACTGAAAAATCAGAGGGTTTTATTACTTTTTTTGATTGTTTTTGGCCTCCCATTGCCCCTAGCATTCTGGCTTATATATTTGACCTGAACATCTGCAACAGAATGAGAAAATGAGAGGACTCCCTTCACACAAGCCACCCTCCCTCCAGCACTGGAGCTGCATTGCATTTTAAATGTTTAGAGTGAAGGAAGACAGATTAGGTAGAGTTACTATAAAAAAAAAGAATACAGCTAGTGTTTAAAGTACTCCTAAAGCTTTGTCCAGTGTTCATTAATACCTAGTTAGAGTCATAGAATATCTTAGGTTGAAAAAGACCTTCAGGAAGATCAAGCCCAGCTGCTAACCCAGCATTGCCAAACCAGCTGCAAAACCATGTCCATAAGTGCCACATTTACACGCCTTCCAAATAGCTCCAGGGATGGTCACTCAACCACCTACCTAGGCACCCTCTTCCAGTGCTTGACAACACTTCCAGGGATGAAATTATTTTCCAATATCTGATCTATAGCTCCCCTGTCACGACTTGATCTCAACTCCTCTTGCCCTATCACTTGTTACTTGGAAGAAGAGGCCAACCCCCACCTGGCTATAACCTCATTTCAGGGAATTGTAGAGAGCAATAATGTCCCCCCTGAGCATCCTTTTCTCTAGGCTAAACACTCTTAGCACTCTCAGACTCTCTTTAGATCCTTCCCCAGCTCTGTTGCTCCTCTTTGGACATGCTCCAGCACCTCAAAACCTTTCTTTAATTGAGGAACTCAGAAGTAAACTCAGGATTTAAGATGTGGCCTCACCAGTTCCAAGTCCAGGGTGGGTGATCACTGTTCCTGCTGGTTCCACAGTTGCTGATACAAACCAGGATGCCACTGCCTTTTTTGGCAACCTGGGACCTCTGCTGGTTGGAGATACCTGTGGTTGGGCAGTGCCTGAGGCAACCACCAGTAATAACTGATATCTGAAGAGAGTCTCTGTTCAGGCATCTTATCGGCAGTCATGCCAATTGTACAAATAAAATGTAAATAGTTGTGCCCACTCAGAGCCATGTAAGTGGCTCTGACTTCTTTCTTGATGGATGAGACATAAAAGTTGGCTGACACAAACAGGAGGACTAGATGGAAGAGAAAAGGAAAGGCTTTTGGCTGTCACAAGCTGCAATAATCCACCCCAGCTGTGTGCTCAGTTTTCAGTCCGTCGGTAGCACAAAGCAACACCATCTCAGTTTACTGCATAGGCAATCTCTGATGTGATAGTCATGAATTTCACAGCCTCATACAGTTTTTTTCTCACAGCCTGCCTTTTTGTAGGATTTGTGCCACTTTGGAGAGTGGTTGAGGCCAGACTTGGTGCAGAGCCGGAGGAGATGGAGTCATTTGGGCTGGGCCACTTCACTGTTTTTGGGGAGATGGAAATGGTCAGACTTAGCTCTGCATAATGGATTACTGCAAGTCCTTGCAACTGTGGTAGCTGACTGTGTGCATCCTCTTAATCCATTGCATTTTGTCCTTGCTGGAATTCAGGTTTGGTTAAATCACTGTGGGTTAAGAGCATGAACAGACTGCTGCTGCAGGCAGGAAATGTGTTGTACCAAATCTGACTGGCAGAGGAGATGCTCTGATCTGGAGCAGCAGCAGGATGATCCACAGCACCCAAAGTGACTCAGGAGGTTGTGTTTGGGCAAATGAATTTTATTCTCAAAGTAACTGAGTCACAGCAAAATAACTTGGCTTGCTTGAAGCACCTCACAGCATGAAAGACATCAGGGAAGATTGGAGACTTTTGATTGCCCAGTGGTGGTTTAAAAGCAGCCAGAACACGGTAGGACTGAGTATCTGGAAATGTCCTGTGTGTCATGATGTTTAATGTGATGTACAACATGTTTCAAAATGTAAATCCTCAAATGAAACCAGATGTGTCTGGCTATTTCAGATCTTAAATCTTTAGATGACTTATCTTTGCCCTCTCACCATATTTTAGCACTTCAAGCTTACTCCTCCTCATTGTCCCAAATACTTTCAATGATGTGACAGGCATGAAAACACCCAGCTAATTCTATGTAAGTCTTTCCACTAATTCCAATAAAAATGTAAATCACCATTAGCAATTTCTTTGCATGATTATATATGAAAAAGGAGCAGAATGGCACTGCTGTTTTAATAGACTAGAGTGAAAACAAGGGTGTTCTATGCTGATCAGGGGTCTAAAATAAATGTACCTACTCTAAAATCTAGGCAGCAGTTCACTGTACAAGTATGATATTTAATCACAGCAGGGTGGTCAGGCTTCTGGGGATGTTATAGCTGTGTTAAGACTAAAAATAGAGATGAGTTAGTACCAAAGTACCAACCTGCTTTTTCAATGATGTGTGCTCAAATGTTAAGCACCTTAACCTAGTGCCTTAGAGACATGTGGCTTGAATATTTATTATATGCAAAGTGATAACAACATTTCATGTAGTGAAAGATAGATAGATAGAGCATTAGCTGGTGGTAGAGCTCTTGTTCACCTGGGGAAACAAACTCTTTAGATCACTTTGAGCTGGGTTTTATACTCATGCAATCTGCCTGTCCTTGGGTGGCCTCCAAGCTTTGTGAAGAGCTCGAGGGAAGAATGGATGGGAAGCTTGGAAGAGGGAGGGCTGAGGTTGGCTGGGATGGTTCCCAAACTTGCTTTTCATCAAGCAGGGACAGGAGAGCCACAATGTGCTGCTGCCCAGGGACAAGCATGCCTGTAGGCTCTCTGATCTGCCTCCTTCAGCCACTACCTCTGTGCAGCTTTGGCAGGACCACAGGCTGCACAGAGGTAATGCAGGAAGGGCAGGGAAGACATCCTTAAGGGCTGGAGCTGACTGCAGCAATAATCCTCCTCCAGGGAGGATAGAAGTACTTTTGCCCCCTGTTCTCTGAGGCAATCCTTAAACCTCTGTGTGCTCTCCTCCCTGCCATGGTAGCAGAACGTTTGGGCTGCCTGACTGTAATTAGCATTTCGCTGCCAATACAAAGTGAGGAGCAGCACTTTGTTGATGGCTCATGAAATCATGTGGGATAGAGCAGAGCCATGTAGGTGGTTCTGACTGGAGCTGCCAGGACCAACTAGCAAAATGACTCTTTCTGCAGAAAATGAGGAAAGGGGGGTTTATTCCATGCTAAAAACCAAATTACGAAACCCAAATTGCTCTTTTTTGGAGACTTCATCTGGTATGTTCTGGTGAAAACAAAATTATACGTGTTCTGTCTGGCAAGAAATAATTTCATTTTACCACTCTACTTTTTATGAGAGCTGGAGATAGGACTTGATTTGAGAATATCTTGAGGAAACTTCCAGGCCTTGGACATATGAGTCCTCATATTTATGCAACGGGAAGCCCAAGGAGCATGCTTTAGTAGCAGTTTTTTACATCTTTCCAGAGGCACTACTGGAGTTTCAGAAATATTAATACTATTAATTACTTGTGTGACCTGAGTTCAACACATTTACTGGGGAAATAGAGTGCTGAATTCACTTCTGCTGTGATCATCCCCTTTTGTGTTTGTTTTGGCAGACCTTTCAGGCCTTAAGCACATCACCACCTTGTTACAGGATGACAGTTTTCTCCTAAATTCCTTTTAACTCAATATTCACACTTAAGAGGCACTTTAGCATTTCCAAAGAACCACAAACATATTTAACTTGGGCCTGAATATCAGTTTTTCTGCCTGGGTTTGTTTGTTGCTTAATACCTAATTTTTTTTAATTTCTATGATATGTCTTGTTGAGGGAAGGGAGGTTTTATGTCTTCAATTGCATTTCAAAATGAAGGTTCATGATCTCCAGTTGCATCTTTTTTGTGCCTGTTGCTTTGCCTCATCCCTTGTTGAGGACCACTCTATGGTTCCTGCAGGTTAATTCTGTTTTGGTGTTGGGCTTGCTCCATTCTGTCCAGAATTTCCTACAGATCCTGATAATTCCCTAACCTTCTTCCCACAGCTCTTTTCAGCTTGGTTTTGGGACTTTACTTCTCGTCATGTGTGTGGCTGACATGGGGAATGGTTCAGAGGATGCTCCTGTGGAGTCCTGCTCTATAATTCTTACTGGCTACTTAGAGTTTGCTTTCAAAACCATATTTTTCCCCCTCCCATAATTTGTGAGCCTTTACAGATTAAATAGAATAGAATAGACTGTTTCACTCATAAATGAGGGACCTACAATGATCACCTAGTCCAAATATCATCCCTGACCCAGCATGCCTGCTAACATAGTGAAATATGTTTATATACACATAGGAATGTATGCAGGAAAATGAAGCTTCCTGTTGGACTTCCACCCTTATTCTGGTTCACTATGAGGTTTCCTGTGATGGCTTTTCAGTCTATTTGTTCCCCCCACCTCATCCCTCTTACCTGTGTGGACTGGGGCAGAGAGGAAGGGAGAGGAGTATTTTTCATGAGTAATGAACAGTTCTGAAAGCTCATCCCACAGCAGCTGAACTCCCAGCTGGGAATCAAACACCAACAGCATGCAGTGTCCCAAAAGCATCACTGGAGAGACAGGAGTGCTGTAGCTGACTCTGAACTCCCCTCATGAGGTGTTTAATCCTCTCTGTAGACCTGCACTGACTTGATTGTTGCCTAACTTAGGTGGTTGAAAACATTCTGCTCTTGTTAAGCATTACAATGGATGCCCAAAGTAATCATTTTATACATGGCCCTTTCTTCCACAGCAATAAGTGGGTATTTTAGAATTCCTGTGTCTAATGGATGTTATTAGGATACCATGAGGTGCTTTGCTGCCTGTCTTAGAGGAGCTGTACAATAGCTGAGATTGATGTATGTTGACAAAAGAGATCATACCCTGAATTATTATTCATATTACAGTGAGATGTAGAGTGCTCAGCTCCATTGTGTTAAATCATGCATGAAGTTAAAACAAGAGAAGATTGCTGCTTTTTGCAGTCTTGGAATAAAACAAGCAAAGGCTACAACAAAGATAGGAGGAATGTTACCTGGTGATCATGTGATAATCATGGTCACTGTGATTACTGGACTGTTGAAAGAATGTCCTCATTTTTCACATCAGAGACTCTGCAGAAATTATGCAGCAGAATATTAAACATAAAGAATTAAAATGGAGTTCTTCTGTACTCACAGAGAACAATTCATGGAAGGGAACTATCTAAGTTTGTTAAATAAATTATTCACTTGGAAGTAATTGACAGCCTGAATTTTTTCTGATGTCCTTCACGGCACTGAGGTATGAACTCATAGCTCAAAACCACTCAGGAGCAAATTTAGGCAAATTTAGCTGAAGAACAGCATTCCCCACTTATAAAGGGTGGTTCAGTGCATCTTCCAGCATGACCTCACTCACATCAACGCAATGGCACTGATCACTTCTCAAATTAACTTTGTAATGAGCAGATGAACAATAAAGACTAGTTTCCAGTGGATTAGTAAGGGGAAGTGTATTCCTTAATTTTCAGTAAGAATGAAGCCAGGTAGCAATGACTGGTGGGTCTCATTCAAAGGCTTTCTAGACAGGCAATTTAGACATGAATTTGTTCTTGTATTGACTCACACAGCACATTGGCTTTAGCCTTGTTTTCTCAAGAAATCAGAGAGAAAATATCAAAATTTCCCCACTATTTCTTCTAGTCCTCACAATTTTATTCCTTTCCTGTGCATGCCTGGTAGTGATTTGAGTGACTGAATTTCTGACCTTCTTTCTAAGCTCTCTTACAATGAGAAGTACAGATTTCATGTCTTGCATTCACATTCATCCTGTGTTTTTGCAATATGCTTTTTCTTGAATGAAGTCTCTGAATAGTAGCAATAAAGAAGAAAATACAAAGAAGAGCATGGTCTAATCTCAAGTTCTAAATAGACTTCAAAGGAAAGGGTGAATGAAAGGTGAATAAAGGATGAGAAATGAAGAATACAATCTAGATTTGAGATTAGGATTATGTCAAGTTACCCCGTAGTTTTCTTATGGGAAAATTGGGCATCAACGGTGTAGTGTATTTCCTAAAGTTTTTAAATGTAAATTAGCACTATAACTGTAGAAATTGAGATGGCTGTAGTATCTAAAGAGCTTGCAGAGGACTAACTGGTTGTAATGACAATGGCTGCTGTTATTAACACAGTTCCTCAAAGACACATCCTGAGACTAAGCATGTTTGATACTTCCTCAGGTGGGAGAGAAGATAATCAAGGCATTATTCAACCACTGTTTTTGGTGACAGGTCCCACTCATTGTGCTGCTTCTGATCAGACCAAAGCCACTGGTGAAGGACTTCAGCTTTTTTCAGGGAGGCAGAACTGGGCACGAGGGCTGTGGATGTCAGGTTATTCCATATCAGTGTCAAATGTGCATTCTGCAAAGCTCCTGCTTGCTTTGACCACCCCCCACCAGAGTCATCCAGTAACTGCAAGGTCATGTGTATAAACAGAACTAGGAACTGGTAGTTATTCCTGCAACAGACTCCACTTAGAGGTTTAGGGAACATTTCACCATGTCTATAATTATCTATAGCCCCTCTTTTTATGTTCCATCCCAATTAAGGGAGTCAAACAGTCCAGAAGAGAGACATGCATAGAAGAAGAATAACCCTTCTCATTTATGTGAGAATAATACAAGCAAGAGAGTTAATGTGGATTTAAATTGTGTATGAAAATGGCTTGTTGCCACCAGTCCTTGCATTCCAAATGGTTTGTGGCAACACTCATTTTTACCTCTCACTGATGTCTATGCTTTAATTTGACCATTTTTTCACCTTTGCTGTTACAGATCAGGAGGTCTAGATTTTGGCCTCAAATATTCCCTTTTACAGAAAAATCTATTTAATGCTGTGTTTTATTTGTTCATGTGAACCATTGTATAACTGCTTCCTCAGACCACATTAAGTGTGGGAATGTTGTAAAAGTTGCACTAACTCAGGAGCTCTGGCATGTGCTGCCACTTCCACTCCACATTCTCTGCCTTCTTCCCCTTGTGTAATGTGTCTCAGCCCAGTGCCTGAAGTTTGGAACAGAATAGCTGAAATAAAAGGTTCATTATAGCATTTTGGGAATTACTGCTGCTTTCTGCATCTCCAGTTCCTCCCTTTGGGCTCTTTTCCTTTTGTGCTGTTTTCCTTTGCTCTTTGAAAGGGCTGAGGTTTACACACACAGCTGTGTCTTCTCAAGAGTGCCTGGGGAAGGAACTTCCACCAGCTCCCCTGAGAGAGGGTAAGAGGAGTCCTGCTCTCCAAGCAGTGACTTCCAGAAAGGGACTGGAAATTTCCCTAAGGTCACCTTGTTCATCCTTGGCCACAAGAGCTTTAATGCTGTCAAATCTACCTCTGAAATATGATGATCCACAGCTGTCTTTCCTTTTTGCAGATTACCTTTTCTATAAATATTACTTCTCTCATCCCAGACCTCCCCCCATTAACAGCTATTAATGTCTTAATAACACTGGCATTCACTAGGAAAATGCACTTCACCTATCACATTCTCACATTCAGATCAGAATGGATCTTTTCTTTTTAACTTCAGAGAAAAGATTTTTTTTCCAGGAGATGCTTGCTATTCAGAGATTGTATTTCACACTGCAATTGAGAGGGATTTAATGATCCATTTATAATAATTAGAGCTGTCGTGTTTTTGTTCTTAATACATTTTGTGAATGACTAACTGCAGCACCTCCCATCTGGCCCCAGTAGTGCTTGATGGGGCTCTTTTGCTCTGCCAGGTCTGGAAAGTTTCATAAAAAGAGTAATTTCAAATAATGAAAGTTATAAGGGTGATGTGTAAGTCTTCATATGACACACCTATTCAAATCATTTGTCATGCCATGGAATTTCTGGAATAGAACTATCAGAATGAAAAGTGTTATGCTGTCTTCCACAGTTCAGAGTTTTATTTACTCTATGACCTTATTTCTCAATAACATTTTAGGTCTACCAGACCTAACACAACTAGAAATTGTAGCCTCAGGCTGCATTTGCCAGTTAAATAGCATGACTGTGTTATACCAGGGGAGTCTATAATGGTACAATAGCTTAATATCCAGACTAAAATGTAATTAATCATCTATTAAGAACTGGAAAATAACTGTAATTGGTCACCCTGTATAGCAGGAGCTGGTTAGGCAGAGAATTAATGAGTTTAATGCTAAGTCATTTCTCTCATCACTTTACCTAAACATTTTACTGTAGTCATTTACTCATACATTTATTCATCTTTTCATTCACTCATTTATGCTCTCAGTATCAGCTGAGCATCAGTCTCTTGATCTTGAAATCTTTGCTTTCTTTTATTCCTGGAAATTTTCAACATGTTACATGGGCTCGTACTTGGGCACTTTGATGAATAGAATATGAAAGTGCTAATGGAAGAATAACTCTTTACCTGATTAATCACACTCTAAAATTCAAAGGATAGAATAATTAGACAAGGATGCCAGTGTAAAATATGAGTGCCAAGTGTCTTTATCTGCCAAGCCCTGCTGGTTGCCTTCTTGATAAAAGAAAGTCTATTTCCTTCTTCTGGATTTCAGTAGTAATTGAATTGATAAAGTGTCAAACTTCTCTAATGATTCAAAAAACACTGGGAACTGACACAGGCATTGTAAAATGTGCAAGGAATTGGATATACTGGGGATGAATGTGGGATGTATGAAAAGGAGAAGTAACTTGTTACAAAAGGGAGGTTGATCCATTTCCGAAACAGATTAGATAATGTGTGTCCTGCTGCAGGAGGTCTGTGGATCTGGAGGCTGAAGAGAACCTTCCAAGGCCTGTCTCTCTGAGGAGGGAGGGAAGGAGGTGACATATCTCCTTGCAAAGCAGGAGGAAAACTTCAGCAGCAGCATCTTGAACACAGGTGTGGAGATTCAGTAGACAAAGAGAAAACTTTTCTGAGAGAAGGGACTCGTGCACGTGGACATGTGCTAGTTGTGGGGACTCTGAAGAAAAGTGAGTCCTGGAGGAATTGCCAGAGCAGATGCAAAGTTTTAAAGAATTCAGCACAGACCTAACCAGAAAACCTGCACTCAGATATTTTAATGTTGCATTAAGTGCTCAACATTCATGTTAATGCGGAGTGTCACTGGATCCTTCAGACACTGCTGGGACACAAAGAATAACCACAGTGCAAACAAAGGGAGGCACCAGCAGACTTTATTAGAATTTTCAGGCACTGTTTTACACTCTGCCAGTCTGAAGCAGATGAGCATTAATTGAATTTCATGCTAACTTGCTTTGGGCAATGAGCACCCAGATTTTTAATTAATTTTTAGTGAATTAAGGTAACTTAATGTGCTTTTTTTTTCCACAAAAATGTTTTGATAATATTAATAATCTGTTCCACGGTCTTCATATATGACAGGCAGTGTTGATGGTGTCATTAATGGCATGTATGGAATGGCATGGTGACTGTGAAGGTTGGCAAAAACACTAATAACTAAAGAAAAAACTGGTAAAACCCCCAGAATTCAAGGATTTAGGAACAACTAGATGGGGATGGGAGAAAAACCACTGAAGCTGGAAAGAAGAATGAACTTTTTACTGTGAGAGTGATTGAATACAGGAACAGTTTGCCTGAAGAGGTGGTTGAGTCTCTATCCACAGAGACACTCAACCCCCAGCTGGACATTTCCTTGAGTGACCTGCATTACCTGTCCCCACTCTGAGCAGACTGATTGGACTAGATGATCTCCCAAGGTTCCTTTCAGCTTCCAAATTCAACTAATTTGTGTGATTTTGTATGAAATTATGGTTGCATAGAAACCTTCACTTGAGATGTTTGCTGATTTTTCAGTGCTTGATTTTGTAGCACTCTGGGTATTTGTGCTTGTGTAGAGATGGGGAATAGGGACATGAATACATATATTAAAAATATTAAAATAGTGGGTGCAGTATAACATCTGACATACAAATTGCACATCAGGCTTGACTTCCAGCCCTGTGAAGGTTACCTTTTTCCCCTGAGGACAGAGAGTAGGGAAAACTCTGATTTAGAAAGAAGAAAATCAAAGGGGTTTTTCCAAGGTCTGATTTCTGACCTATAGCACAACCATGCAAAATCCTCTGAGTTTTTACTGTCTGTTGATAACACCAGAAAATCAACTTGTGTCCATGGAGTAAGATACCCACACCAGCAGGAAATGCCAAAGTACCTGCCTGACTCAATCCTGTGCTCTGTGGATGAGAAGAGCAAGGAGTCACTCTAAAAACAAAGCCACATTGGTCCATTCACCACATCAGGATGTGCTTGAGGAAAGGTTTTCTTTCTGACAGATGTCATGAGATAAGGGCTGAGGCAAGAAGGTAAGTGCAGCCCCATATATTTGTGTGTAGGGTGTTTGGTTTGCTCCAGCCTGTCCTTGTATCCACCCTCCTCAGCCAGATCCACAGGGAGCTGAGCAAACAGCTGGCTCAAAAAAGGAACTAACTAGTCAAATAATTTTTCAAAGATAGATAGCTGGGAGGATGTCCCATAAGATCCATCACCTTTTCTCTTCTAGAGAACCTGTTCAAATCTAGAGTGGATCAACATTGATCAAACTGTCTTGGTCTGGGGAGAAAACGAATGCATGACGAGGTCTTGTTTTAGTGGAGACTCTGTGTGCACACAGATTGCTGCTCTCTTCTAGCATTCTACCAATCTTTACCTGACCACACTGAAAGATTGGGGTGCAGAGCTTGGGCTGTGGGGCTGCAGTCTTGTCTATGTATTTTGTTCTTTGGGATATAGAAAAAGGGTAAGAAATGCATTGCCTGGAAGTAGTCAAATGGCATAAAAACGTAAGGGAAGAGAAAAGAAATGTTTGTACCTTCTGATTTTTTGGCTTATTTTTCTGGTGAACTTTGAAAAAATGGCAGAATATTTTTCATCTTCAGGGACATGAAAAGTATTAAAAAGAATGATAAGCTTGTCCAGAACTAAAATTAAAAAAAAAAACAAGAACAAGAAACTTAAATGAAATTTAAAAATGTGAACAAAAGTCTTGAGAATTAAAAAATTTCAAGAGAGACTTTCAGCATCAGTTGGTTTTTTTTTTTTTTTTTATTTGGGCCAGGAGAAGCAAGTATTTTTCAGGTACACAAAAGAAATAGAATTTTTAGCTCATAGAGATGAGAATGCTGCAGGAATAAGGGGCACAGAACTGCGAGAACATGGGCTCTGAGTGCCAAAGTCACAAAGGAGATAAGGAATAAACGGCAGCATCTGCAGAGAGGCTCAGTGCCATGGGAAGAGAGACAGTCCTGAATTTGAATGGGGAACCAGATTGCAGAAAGAGCCTCATCTGGTCTTCTGCAAACAGTCAGCTCTCAAAAACCAACAGAGCTGTGAGTTTCCATTTGGTTTTATTGTCATTCCCAGTGAATAGGGGCAGAGAAAATGGCAGGAGAGGGAAAGAGGATGGCACAGAAAGCTTTTAGAAAGTACTTGGACAGTCCTGAGGGTTTTGGAGTCATATGAGGAGGGAGTCTGAAAAGAAATAGAGCAAAGTAAATCTTATCAATTGACAGTAGTTTTCACAGAATCATAGAAGAGAGAAATGCAGGGAGAGGAAGGATGTGCAGCTTGTTCTGGTGAAGCTGTGGAGCCTAAGCTGGCTGTCTGGGAAAGCAGTGCTACCTGTTCACACTATTTCAGCATTTTAGGTAGGAACAAAAATAGAAGGAATAACACTTTCCAACTTCAAAGAAGGTTGAGTTTCCAAAGAGAGATCTAAGGAGAGTTGTGATTTATTATGTTGAACTAGTCATCATTAATGATCAGACTGATTTAAAGCTGCTAGCAGGTATGTGACCAGGAGCTAGGATGCTGTGAAATGTGAATCAAGATTACAGTTTTCACAAAGAAAAAGGAGAACAAAACCTGATGGGACAGTAATCAAAGACTATGGAAGAGAAGTGATGGAGTGAGAACAGGGTGTGTGGACCCTGAAGCAGGAGAGATGTCTGAAAAGCCCTTAAGAGGGAGACTAGTAAAAGTAAATTAGGAGTGGCTGTTTATATCAAAGGATATTTACAACCATATTTGCAGAAATGGAAAAAAAAATCCTAATTCTATCCTTGAACAATAATGTTCCAAAATACATAGAAAAACAATAGCATTTAAAGCAAAGAAAATGAGAAAGAGTAAAGCATGGAGTGAATATTCATTAAAAGAAGAAAAAAATCTTGTTCCATTAGAGATTTTCACAGAGTTGGGCTGTTGTCCTCCTGCTGTAGTTGTTACAGTTCTTGGACTGAAGTCCAAAACAAAAGCATAAAAGGAAGATCCAGCCAAACTACAGCTGGCATATTATTGCAGATTCCTGGCAAACTGCTGAGAATGTGCCTCGCTTGCATTTTCTTTACAACCTTCACCAGCAGCTACTTTAGCCTCTTCAGTAATGAAGATGTGACTCTCTCATTTACACATATTGAAGCTGTTCCATTTTAACAAAAATAATTAATTATTCATTGCAGAAGGAATTAGGAGAAACTGTCCAGCATCCCAGGTGAATGCCCAAACTACTGTATTATGGAGAAATTCCCATTTTCTCTTGTTCATTAGGTCTTAATTCAGCTATGCAAAGTAGAGCAGTGTCAACAGAAGTAAATGAAATGGCTTTGTCCCAAATAACCACACAAAGCACTGAGGAGGGCATCTCCAGAGAAGGTGAAAAGCCTACATTCATTTGAAGCAGAGCTTTAACACTTGAGAAGATGTAACCACATGAGTACAGAATTTTCTTGAGCCAAGTTTCTTCATTTACACCTGGGACATGAATTAGTTAAATTACAAATTTACTCATCCATAGCAAATAAAAATATCTGTGTGAAGGGCTGCCTTCTGTCACAGAACTTGTCTTTCATTCTTAAAGAAGAATTTCTAAGAAAAAGAGAGAGAAAGCACAATTCACGGAGACTTTCCAGCCACCTGCAGAAATATCAGCAACTTCTGTCTGCTGACTTTTTCACAAATGAAGAATATGGGCTTAAAAAAGAAGCAAAATAGCAGGATACAAGTTAGTCAGAGTGATACTGCTTTAAATATCAGTGTTTCATGTGCCAGTTGTACCTCCCAGTGCCTTGGTACATTGCCTAGAGAACTGTGAATACCCTTGCAAAAGATAAACTAAAGGGCAGAACAAATCAGGTAATTTGCACATTTAGGCTAGTCAACTGAATAAGGTCATGTAAAACTTATATCAACATGCAGCCATTGATTAACATTTTGAGGAGAATCAGATGTAAAATCAGCATTGCTGTGAAAGCCAACTCTTTGGGAGCATGAGTCACTGAGGGGTTGGTACAGAGCGCATCCATCGGGGCACAGCTCAGAAAAAGGCCCTGGGGGTGTTGGTTGAATGTGCCCAGCGTGTGCCCAGGTGGGCAATGAGGCTGGTGGCCCCCTGGCCCTCTGTGTCAGCAATGTTGTGGCCAGCAGGACCAGGACAGTGACTGTCCCTCTGTGCTGGGACCTGGGGAGTCCACAGCTCGAGTGCTGTGTGCTGTTCTGGGCCCCTCACTGCAGGAAGGACATGGAGGGTGTGGAGTGTGTCCAGAGAAGGGAACAGGGCTGGGAAGGGTGGGAACAGTCAGTCCTACCAGGAGGAGCTGAGGCAGCTGGGGGTGTTTAGCCTGGAGAAAAGGAGGCTCAGGGGAGACCTCATCACTCTCTACAAGTCCTGCAGGGAATTCATAGCAAGGTGGGGGCTCATCTCTTTCCCAGGCAACCAGTGGCAGCTGGGATAAGAAGAAAAGGCCTCAAGCTCTGTCCTGGGGAGGTTCAGGATGTTTATTTTCACTGAAAGTGTTGTTATGCATTGGAACAGGGAGCTGGTGGAGTCACCATCCCTGGAAGTGGTCAACAAACAGCTGGACATGGCATTTAATGTTATTGTTTAGTTGACATGGTGGTGTTTAGTGAAAGGTTGGACTTGATGCCTTGGAGGTCTCTTCCAACCTTAATAATTCTGTGATTCTCTGATGGTCAAGATCGATGACATCATTTGTATACACCACCAGTACTTTGACATCTGTCAGATTCCTGTGCCTTTCTTTCTCCTTTTTATCCTGCACTTTTCCTATAAAAGCCATCAATCAAGTTCATATCAGAATTTTTATCTCTCTTGCCTGATGATCAGGGTAGAAAAGTAGTATTTTTCAGAAGGTTACCTTTATTTTTAAAATGGATTTTCTGTAGCACATACCTCCTACACCTTTGTTTTCTGTTTCTCATAACAGCCTACAAAGCTTTCATCAGCCTTCCATTGATGTGATCATTTAGGGCCACCCCATGTGGTGTAGATGCTTTTTTCAGACAATTCCAGTGACAAAAAATGAGATTTGATGATGAAGGCAGTCAAGCAAAGCTTTAGCAGTACTTTTAGATTATGGTACAGAAGAATTGATAGCACACCCACATTTTAGGATAAAAGGAATCCTTTTCTCAGAGAAAAAAACATCGTGATTTTATGCATTTGATACCTTTTGTTAACCTTGAATACATGATACCCAACAAAACATTAGCCCAGTAAGTGCTAATGCTGAGGGTTACAAACATCAGTTGTTTAGTGGTGTCATGGGGGAAGAGTGAAAGAGCTTTACCCTCTGCAAAAATGAAGATACCGGGGAGTGCTCTGTCAATATGGGAATTGACTTTGTAAGAAAAAGTTCTTGCACACCACAGTATCAGGATATTGCTGGCTGTGTAACAAGCTTTGGAAATAGTTTTAAACACTGTCCAGAGCTGACTGCTGCATGCAAATTTATGAAATGCACTCAAGAATGCTGTCAAAGAGATGGCCTGTGCTCGTCCTCCATGCCAAGCATCGTGCTGCATACTGGTATAGGACAGAGGAACTTTTCTTTTCTGCACCATGATCTGGTGGGTGAAAAGGCACTTAGACTGCCTCAAGTGAAAGGCTTTTAGTTTTCTTTTTTTTTCTTCATCTATTGAAGCATTTGCTAGCTTAGTCTGTTTATGGTCACACTTTCTATGAATTTTTCATTATAAACAGCTAAAGGTTTAGTAAATAATTAATTGCTACTATAAGCAAATTACAGACACAAGCACCTGGATAAGAAGCATTTTTAATTATAAAAAACTGTGGAGTGGGCAACATATTAGGCTGCTGGGCTTTCTAAAAGCTAATTTCAGAATGCTTATTAAAAGATAAGTTATAAATTAACCCTTTATGGGTAATCTTCCAGGAAGTATTTGTCTACATGTATTTTCAAAATGAGCATTACAAGGGTTTGAGGTAATTTCTCTATGCTTCTTCTCTGTCTGACCATGAAAATAGCTGTGAAGGCTCTGGTTTGTAGCCAATTTAAATCAAAGTTGGCTACATGAGCTCTGAGCTGCCGTGGGCCTGAGAGTCCTGTGAAAATTTGCATTGTAGCTCTTTGGAGTTGTGCATCCTATGGAGGTTCTCAGGGTTACACAATTGAAGTCTTGGTCTGGAGTGAGAGGAACAGCTCTGGCCTTCCCATGGCACTGCACCACTCAGAAAATGAGAAATGGAAACCATCCTTTACCCTGTCTGTGCTCCCTCACTGCAGCCAGCTCCACTGAGTCATGCTTCCCTGTGAAACCTGGGAATTGTCCTAAATAAACAAAAATCTTGTGACAGCAAAGCAAGTGCAAAGAATTAGATCACAGGAGGAAAAATAGAAAGTTCTCTTAAAAGAGAAACCCAAGCCAATCCTCACTAGAGGTCTGTCCCAAGAATCTTTCTGCCACAATCAAAGACTTTGATTGACATAGACAAATACTCTGTTCACTCCTCAATCCCATTCAAAGGAGGGTGTGGTGAATTTAGTCCAAAATATGCTTGGTGCCAAACTTTTTAAAAAGTGTTTAAAAAGTAAAATATTTTCATCACATAGATACATAGCACATCAATTATGTAAACTGAGGGTTTCACAAAACAATTTCAGTCTGCCTACACTATTGTGAACCTATTCCATAACAACCATTTGTTTCTATATTAAAATCAAATCATAAAATTGTTTAAAAACATTGAGAAACAAAACTGTCTTGTCTGTCTCACCCAAACGCATCAAACTGAAAAGCACAAAGAATACCAAACCCAACCCAAGCACAAATCTAGCCCCAAATCCCTTCTGCCACAACCAAAGTCTTGGATAGACAAAGACTTAATGTAGCACCAATGGGGTCACCCCCTTGCTCACATTCAGAGAGAGAATTCAACACAGGCACACCCCTGGAAATGGACAGTAGCTTTTCCCACTGATTCTTTAACTCTCTGTGAGGGTCATGAAGGACTGGCATAGATTGACCAGAGAAGCTGTGGATGCCCCATTCCTGGAAACGTTCAAGGCCAGGTTGGATGGGCTTTAAGCAGCCTGGGATATTGGAAGGTGTCCCTGCCCATGGCAGGGGGTTGGAATGAAAATATCTTTAACATCCCTTCCAAAACAAACCATTCCATGATTCCCCCTCCACAGTATCCCAGGGCTTCTCTCATGTGGAACTCCTAAGCTTCAACGGTTACATGGAAGGGACAGGGATTAGAACCCTTTCTGGTGTCCTTGACCGTGAGATCAAAGCTGTAGGTTGTGGAAAAAGAAGGTGTCCTTGCACGTTTTGAGTGCCTGCAGTGGCTTCAGCCTCATCTTCTTGTGGACTGGATATTTCTTTTATAATCAATCTCCTTCATACGTTGATAAATGGAGGCTGTTTGAGAATCTAAGGGGAAAAATAGTATAAAAAAAAGAGAAAAGGCTCCTTACATGTTTGAAAAATTGCTTCACAGCCCAAGAGGCTCCTGTCCCTCCTCCACCCTCCTTCCGTGCCTCTCAGCAGGCTGCCTGGCTGCGTGATTCGCGGCTCAGCTCCCGTGCTCCCATCAGCTCGTGCAAGGCAAGCGGCTGCAAAGGCACGCAAGCAGGTCAGTGCCCGGGCTCTCTGCACTCAGGGGACAGATCCTGCACAGAGCCTTGGCTTGGGCTGCTGTCTTGGAGCTCCCCTCAGCACCTCTGCTGCCTGAACTAAAAAAAACACGGGGCCAGTTTGATGGGGATGGCAGAAGTGCGTTTTCCCAGGGATCAACAAATCCTGGTAATGATGCAATGCTGCAGTGCTCTCCTCTAATCCAACCAAAGAGTGCAGTGGTTTAGCCTATCAAATAAAATTCAAGGTAAGCACGTGAAATGTGGCTGCTCCTCAGCTGTTGGCAGCTTTCCTAAGTGCTGAGAATCAGATCAGAGCAAGAAAAAACTCTCCCATCTCCAAAAAGAAACTTTCACACACACGCTTGGAAAAAAGATGGTACTTGAGTTCAGCTGTGTTTGTCAGGCTGTTTGTTTTCCTTTTCTGATTTTAAAGCCTATTTGTTTTAGGTCCTGATTATTTCTAAAATTATTGATTATATTTGGTGCTTCAGTTTATCAGTTGAAACCATGTCTGGAGCGGGAAGTCCTGATTTGTTCTCAGGTGTGAGCAGACTCAATATATTGGGGAAACTCAAGACCTTTTAAAAAGACCCTGAACTGAGTGTCCAGAAAGTTGACATTCCAGAAAACATTGTTCATTTCTAGAACTCTTTGGTCTTTGCCTTGCATATGGTGCTAATAACACCAAGATTGTGGGTTCAATCCCTGTCCAGGCCATTCACTTAGGAGTCGAACTCAGTGATCATTGTGGGGCCCTTCCAACTTAGAATCTTCCGTGATTCTTTGCTCAGTAAAGGCATTGGTGTTCAAAATATCAGATCAGGGAATATAAGTCTCTGTATAATTAATCTGGTATTGGGTAAGTACTGTAATATTTCTTCTGTATGAATTTAATCCATCGAACAGAAAATGCACCAGCAAAAATTCACAGTTATTGACCTGGTTTATTCCATATTAAATATTAATTGCAGTTTCTTCATCATGTCTTATTGAAATTTCCCAGCTGTGTGAGAGAGATATACATATATATCTTTTATATAATACCATGCAGAGAGCACACAGCATTGATGGACACAAGTGTTATTTCCCATGCAGAACACCCAAATAAAAGGAAATTAAAAGTACCCTATAGAGCTATTTAACCCCACTCAAAAGAGATTCTTCTGGCTTTGAAGAGTGGCTATCTCCTCTCTTTGCATGTTCTGGGCCCCAGTGAAACACCTTGTAGTGAGGACACTTATGTGTCTGTGGCTGAATTTTCAGAATTAGGCTTGCAATAAGCAGGGTGTTGTAGACCTTTCTCAGGCAGTTCCAGGATATGGTCAGTTCTTAATTACCTGTGAGGGGATTACCCAGGACATGGATTAACTCTGCTGTGGCTGCAAACCACTGAGGCCAGACCTGCCTGAGCTGGCTCAGATCTGCAGCCAGCAGGACTGTGCTGGCTCTGTGCTGTGGATGCTGTGGCTCTGAGCTCCCCTGGGATGTCCAGCTGCTTCAGGAAGGTTAAGCTTTAGCCTTGTTTGGTTTCTTGCTTCTGTGTTACTTTGCAGAATAAGGATACTACTGCAAATCACTGCCATGGCAATGAGTTAATAGTATTGAAATCCAGCTAAGCCTAACTTACTAATATAAAACCTGCTTTGAAGGAAAATGAAATTCTGAGCTAATTATTTAAGACTTGATTCTTTCTATTTCAGAAGCCCTGACTTCAGTTTTCTCATGCACCTAATATTCTCATCTCCTGGTTTACTTTCCAAGCACTTTCCAAGTTTCTGCAGTGTTTTTTGCACTGGTGTGATGTATAAGAAGTCAATCAGCTCCTCTCTGATTTATTTGACATTCCAAACTCCTCCTGAGCAAGTGTTTCTTTGGAATCTGGTTGCTCTGAGTAAACTGTGTTCTTGCCAGTGTTTACTGAAGGGATTTGTTGACTGGGAAATGCAGCTTTTTCTTTCACATTGATTGCAACTCTTGCCAGCCACTGTTGTGAACTGTGTTTTGTTTCCTGTTTTCTCATTACCCTGGCCAAGCCTGTTGCTTCACTCCAGTGCAGCTTTCAAGTCTGCTATGGTCATCTCAGTTATTCCATAAAATATCCTGGGTTGGAAGAGTCCAACGATGTTAGTTGTTTGTTCAGTTTTTTTGTTAGCTTGTTATTCAATAATTTTAATTTTCTTCAGAATTACAGAAGAGTTGACCATGACAGCTCTCGTCATCCCAGGGTTATACCTGAATGGTCATAGAGCAGTGGATAATACACCAACCTCCATTGTCCATCCAGGCATGACCCCTTTGGAGCATCCCTGGGCACTTTCATGGGTGTTCCCAATGCAACAATCATAGGATCATAAATCATCAAGGTTGGAAAAGATGTCCAAGATCAACAAGCCAAATCACCCAGACCAGACCTTCCATCTTCTGATCTGTTGTGCTGCCCCACTGCTCAGCCTCAGCCTCAGCAGTCCTGGGGAACCTGGGAAACCAGGGGTCAATCTTGTGGTCCAGCTGAACAGCCATGGTGCTCACAAGCCCCGGATTAATCTTCAAACCAGACTCCCTCTCTCTTCCTTGCATGGTTAACAAAACACAATGTGTGCTGCTAGGAGAGCAGCTACATTAGATGCTACAATTGTTTTTATCCTTTCCTAAAGTCTGACTCTATCAGGAGTGAACCAACATGTCCCAAAATCTGAGAAATCTGAGGGAAGTTGATTTCAGCAAACTTTGTTTGTTTGGAACTGTCTTTTAAAGGAATGTTTTCTTTGGTGACATTGAGTTTTCTAAGTATACTCCAGAGTGAAAGATGGACTTTTCAGGGAGGGGAAGCATTTAAAACTAAACTTTACCCTGACATATTCTTTGCCTGGGATAAAACACGAGAGCAGGCATGGCAAGTCAGAAGCCCCTCTCATTTTTTAGAAAACAGACATTGTGATAACATAGTCTCTGTTTTATTCTTCCAACAAGGAAGGACAGCTTTAAAGTACTGCAATAGGCATTCATGCACATGATTTAAATCAGTCCATTCTGCTGACAAGATGAAACCCACAGGAAATGGGCTTTACTTGCTCTTTAAGTAGATAATTTGGGGAGGAGACGGGACGTGAAATGAGAGAATCTGACAGGAGCAGCAGTTGAGATGGTGACAAACTTCACAAAAAGTATGTTTAGTAGGCATTCAGAAATAAGAAATTCTTTACTTACAGAGTAAAGATGATATTTTCAGATAATATCCTTTGAATGTTGATTTTTGTTTTGTGTTATTTTATGACAATTTTGTATGTGAAAACTTCCTTACCTGCTCCAGTTTTTACTAATTCTTTTGAGCCACAGGGTAGGAAAAAGGTGACAAGACTTGAATTCAAGGAGTTAAGGATGAGTGTGGTGCAGAAATTACCCATTCCTCAAGGGTACATACAATACAGTATCCAAAAGATTAGAGGAGCATCCAAAGCACGCTGAGTGAGGAGAGGTCTGTGTTCCCTGTGCTCAGCAAGCAGCTGTCCAGAGCAGGCCAGCAGAAGATGCTGACAAGAGGGATTTTAAAATCTTGGCTATCCACTGCTTGATTCAGAGCTGCAGAGATTCTGCTCCCCCTGAATCCAGCCTTCAGCCATCCCTTGAAAGGTTTACAGCTCCTTCCTGGCCTTTCCTTGTGATGTCTTTCTGGTTTCTCCATTGTGATTTACAGGGCTCCCTCCCAAGTGCAGAAATAGAATTTTTGGACATGATGAAGAAAGAAGGGAAAGGACCTTTCTTCACCCAGGGATGGGGGGCTGGAAGGATATTTATTCCTACACAGGCCAAGATTAAGCACATCTTTATCTCATCAGTGATCTGTATCTGTCTAACCTGTTCTTTAAAAGCTCAGGAGGAGGAACTCTCCAAATTTTCTTGGGGATTTCGGCTGCCCCTCACTAGGTACCATCTATCAGTATAATGTGAAATGTTTACTCTGCAAATTTTTCTTCCTTGATAGGCCTCTTCCACAACCTTATATGGGCTGGGAGATCATTGATGTATGTCTCCCCATATCATGATTTCCTAAACAAAAGAAAGCCAGTTTTCCCACAGGCCATTTTTAAACTTGCTGTCCTTGCTATTTGCCTCTGGACTCTCTCCAATCTTTGTACATCTTAGTGGGATGCTCAACCCTAGACACAACACTCCAGCTCTGGTCTCACCACCAAGATAAAGGAGAATAATCCTAATTACCTCCTGTTTCTTCCATATGTCAATTCAGTCAGGAATGAGATGTGCCTTTTCTGCTACAGCAGCACATTGCTGAGTCCTATTTGGTGCTCAGCTCTCACCCTGGCTTCTTTTCTGCAGCATTGCTGCTTTGCCAGTTATTTTCTATTTTACATTGGAATTCTCCTTCCTAAGCAGAACACTTATTTATTGATTTTGTTTATATCAGAGCAATTCCTCAATATGCCAAGACCATTTTTGTTTGTCATCCTGCCCTCTGGGGTCCCTGCAAGACCTCTCAGCTTGGCTTTATCAGCAAATTTTATGTGTCTTTTCTGTAATATCATCCAAAGTATTACAGGTAATATTGAATGAGCCACATGCATGAAAGGGTCCCAGAGGAGCCCTTGTAATGCTCTCTGAGTTTGATAGCAAGCTGAAAAGTTGAAATGTTGGGTTTACTTGAAGCCAAGACATGTCTGTAGTCCCAGCTTCGTCCTTGTGCACACAGTTCATAAAAGAGAAAGGTTTAATGACTGAGACTCATTAACTCCACCAGAAATGGCCACTTCCTATATACAGAGGGACAGACAAAGGAGACTGGGGCTTTTTCTGCATGTCCTGATCCGTCTTTGCAAAGAAAGAAGTTATATGTTCTCATCCAAGGCAAAAGATGACAAATATCTCCTCTTTAACAGAGGGGTGAGGCCTCTTCCTTCAGCTGCCTCACATTTATCAGTGGGGAAAGGCCAGGTTTGTGAAGCAGCTAATGCACAGCAGCTTCGTGTCCTGCTGTCCGTCCTCAAAGCAGCGAAGGCAGTCTGACTAAACAAAGGTTGAATTACCTTCTCAGGGCAGAAAAAATGGCATCTGGAGTGTGAATAAATATCTTTGCAATGATGAAAAAACATTTTAGAAATGTTCTCTGTCCCATCTCCCTCTCAACTGCTTGTAGGGTGTTACATGAGACTAAGAAAGCCTCAGTGAAGTCAGCTGAGAGCACACCTACCACTGCCTTCCCATCCAACACTTGTGCTCCCTTGTCAGGGAGGAAATTTGGTTGGTCTCACATGATACATTATTTTCAAATCCCTGATGGCTGTTTCCTATCAACTGGTTTTGACCAAGGTGTCTGTAGATTGTTCAGTGACTCCTTCTAGAGGCAGCCTAAGGATAAAGGTGAGGCTGATTTGCCTTAGGTTTTAGGTTTTAGCTTCCCCTCTCTGTCCTCTCCTTTCTCTGCTTCGGTACTCTGGTCTCTCTTTTGTCTTCCTCAAGTCCTCAGAGGTAATTGCAAGTGGTTCACAGATTATTTTGGTGAACTTCTTCAAAATCCTTTGAATTACATGACACCTTATGAATTTGAATAACTCTATCTTATCTACATAGTCTTTAACCTACTAATTTTCTGTTTGAGCTTTGTCCTCTTATCATCTTGTTAAAATTAATTGGCTTAAGTAGCTATTCATAATTTTTTAACATAGTCTGCAGCAAAGCATTGAATCCTTCAGTCTTCTTTGGATCATGTACTATTTATTCTCCTTCCCTGTAAAGTAATGGACCAGTAATTTCCTATGGTTTTTCCTACTTTCAATGTATTTTTAAGACCTTTTTGTGTTACTTTTTATGCTCCTTTCAACACGCAACCCATTTAATCCCAAACCCTTACTGAGGTTTTTATCCCTCATCCTTAATGATAGAATTTTTTTCCCTTTTGTGTCATTATTTCTTTTTCTTAGTTTATTTTCGGGCCCTTAAAGTACTCCTGATGCAGTTGTAATGGCTTCTCACTGTGCTCTCTGTCCTTCCCCTGTATCAAGATAGGCTGCTATTGTGCCTTTAATACACTCTCTTACTGTAACTGCCAGCTCTTCTGCCCTCTTTTATCCCTTAAATTACCTTCCCCAGAGACCCTACAGATGAGTTCCTTGGGCTTGCTCAAATTTGCTATTTTTATTTTTTTTTTGGAAGTCCATTATCCTTACTCTTTTTTCTCTGACTCTTTCCTTTTTTACTTAGAATATGGATTCACAGCCCTTTCACCCTTTACCTCCCCTTTTCAGATTCATTTTCAGTTCTTCTCTACTAGACAGAACCAAACCCAAAACACTTTGTCTCTTTATAATTTCTTTTACCATTCGATATGTCCTTTATTCATTTTTTATAGATAGTTTGAACCCACTATGCTCTCCCAGCAAATATTTGGGCACCTGATACTCCTTATTGACACTACAAGCTCTCCTTCAGGTATTCACAGTCCACAGAAGATGCATCTCCTTCCATTATTTCCCTTCATGCTCACGTGGAGACAGCAGCAAACCTGCATCACTTCTGAGCTTCACAGGAAATGGGCACACTTTTGGCATAAAAGACAAAACCCTCTTTCCTTCCTGTCCTTCCAGAACACGCTGTCCTCAGGGTAAACATATTCCACTTTTCTTGCTTATCCCACTGAAGGAGGCCTGAAATGGGGCTTTCTTGGGGTAGCACCTCATGTGCAGAAGTATTTGAGGTTCCAGGGCTGGAGTTAGGATGCCAAAGAACCTGACTGCTCAGATGGTGGTCCTCCTAGCCCAATAACCTGCATCTGTCCATGGTCATGGAAGATGCCTAATGGAAGAATACCAAACTGAAGCAGGAACAGGCTGATATTGCCCCATTTCTGTGCCATTTTCCTCCACTTTCAGGTGGATTCCAGCCTGGGGTTTTCCCATGCTGCTTTGAGTTTAACAGGCCCTGATAGTCCTTTCTTCCACGCAGTGCCTAATTGCTTTTTGAACCTATTTATAACTTCCAGAGCATCTTATTGTGATGAATTCCATGATTTAATTATGCACTGTGTGAGCACGCACTTCTTTGTGTAAATCTTCTGGCTGATCATTTCATCTGGTACTCACTAGTTCTTGTGTAATGACCCCATGCTGAGTCAAACTCTGTTCCAGCGTCTCCACATCTCTTCCTTTTCAAGGCTAAAGACTCTGTCATGGCTCAGAGCTGTTATCCACCTTTGATCACCTCTCCTGACCTTTTCTTTAGTAATTCAGATTCTTCTGTACCTTTCTTAGATGGGATAACCATACACATACAAGCTGCACTGACAATGCAAGTAGCAGAGGTGTTTTTTTTCTAGACTCACCATGATATTTTTTTTAATTTATTGACACAAAATTTTATTTTCCAGTTTCTCTCCCAGCATCAGAAGATCATTCTGCAATGTTTTGCAATTTTTATGGCAGCATGTAACATCACATCTGCAGTAAAGTTTGTTGTCCTATTGCTCAAGATTTTTCATCTCTAGTCAGCCGTTGTCTCTATTGATTGTGCAGTTCTGTCTCTATTGATTATGTGGTTATTCTGGAGCCTCACATCTACTGACTTTATTACTTTAAATTTTTTTTTTTTTAATCCAATGGTCTAAAAAAATTGACTGGGAAAAGATGCCACTTGTAGGCACAGTAGACTTGTGATCAAAATTCTTGAAGTGCTTTTCTGGAACCCCTCAAATAATCCCCATGAAGTAGAAGAGTTTTGTTTTATGCGTGGCCACTCAAGAGCAGCTCAAGGCTGGTACTTTCAGTAATCTGCAGGCTCATATAGCTCTGACTTCCATAAGATGCACTTAGTGATGGAAAGATCTTTTCTGTTTAAAAGTTCATATGGTAAGTGTTAAGAACACTGATAACAAGGAAATTATTATCTTTGCTTTGAGGAACTGTGGCATTTTTTGCAGCTGTGATTGCAAGCAAGTGTTTAGCAAGTGGGAGGCACTACAGAGCAAATCCCTTTATCCATCACATTACACTAACAATTAAATTGTCAGCCAGGGAAGTCAGGCTTTAATAGGAAAAAAAAAATGCAATCAAACAGTGGCAAAAAAATTGTGACTATTCCTCCAGTTAAGCCTATAATTTTTTTTAGATCATTATGTTTGCGTAAGGCATTGCTCAGAACGAACGCAGATTTTTAAAATGTTTTTTAAATACTTTTTGTATGTTTTAAAATAACAAGAAGTTATTTAACCAGTTTCCATTGTTCCTGTGACTCTGGGAAACAATTATCCTAAGAACCACTGGTAATTTCTTTTCTGTGGTTTATTTCCAAAATTAACTCCAGGGGTGTTTCCTAGAATCTCCAGGCACCTTTTCCTTCAGGATATAAATCTATCTGATGGTTTGCTTCTCCTGGTCTCCCTGTGGGATCATTCTCACGGGTGTTAGATTATAGGGGGAAGTCACCCAGCTGCTCTGGTCCCTTTGTGGTGACATACAGACGTCTGTTCTCTGTACTTTTTTCTAAATATTGGGTTTTCCAAGGTCTTTTTCCTGCTTTCTGCTCCCCAGTTTGTGGTTTGGATAGCAAAATACTTGTCTATAGTGAAATGAGTGGCCTGGAAAGAGTCACACAGTCTCAGTACAGGATTCTAAAAAATGTAATAGTGAAGTGAGAGATTTGCTGTGGATGGTGGCTCTGCCCTAACACAAAGGCATCATCCCTCCAAAAGATAGTTTTCTTCTCCCTCTCCACGTTAGCTTCCAGGATCTGCCCTGATAAATGTTGCCTGACTGTAAGGATGGACTTTGGGATAAGAATAGTTTACCTCTGGGAAAGAGACAACCCCTCCACTGACCTTTATCTCTGAGGGGTAGGGACACTTGGCACCATCATGCCAGGCCAAAAGTTCTTTAACCCAGAAGTCTCAATGGAGTATCTGATCCAGCTGAAACCACTGGCCTCAGAAGGCTGAATGGTATTTGTGAATTCACCCCTAAAGAAAAAGTCAAACTTATCATCAATCCTTGAAATAGTCATGAAGAAGATAATAACATCTGCTTCTATATTTTGACCCATATTTTTCTACACTCAGACTAATAGAGGAATACAGCACACACCACACTGTGAATAGCTGGAAAAGGCTGATTTCTTTATGTTAGTACTTTCTTTAATGACTCCCTGTGGTAAACGACATTGTGGCTGTCATCGCCTTTGTCCTCTTCCAGCCAGGCCCAGACAGAGAGAAGTTCAAGGCTTTAGTATCCCATTACCAATTTCCTGAGCAATAGAATGCCAAGTTCCAATTTGTGTTCTAATTTTAACTACAGTATAGATTTTTAAATAAGTTTCAAGCTTCCTATTAACATGATCTGTCTGCTCCTTTGGTGCTCTCTCATCCCATTCTGATCGACCCATGAATGAGCTCCCTGTATTATTCATTGTACACTAAATTAAGCTTTTAGTGTTAAAGGCTTTCAAGTGTAGCTTTCTTTCTGTAGAGCTCATTACCTGTGTCAATACACAAAGCAAAAGCACTTAATAGATTTAAAACATCCAGTATCTTCCCTTTTTTACAGCTGTTATTATGACTCAGGAACATCTGTTATTCTGGTAATATTCCTGATTGTCCTGATATTAATTTCATTACACAGCAAGTGTGCACTATAGAGTTCCAGAGTATCTTTGTATCATGAACTTTAATCAGACTTTAGTTTTTCTTAAAAAGGGTTAGGCAAATGAAAGTTATTGTGGTTGGTCATGGTTTTGTACACCTTCAGAAACTAGGAAACTTGTTTTCCTCACCTGTGGAAAAGCAGGAATGGCAGCATAGAACAGCCACAAATAATAAACAAAAAAAAAAAAAAAAAGCAAAAATGAAATGCAGGTTTCAATGGTATACTGCTGAGTTTTATTATGGTCTTTGAATTTAGATTTTGTGGGGAAACATTTGAATAAGTGTATAGTAGACTCTTAGCTGCATTTCCCTGCACTGCTTACTGAGACACCCCACAGAAGGTGTTACCCACAGACGTGTGACTCCCCCATCCCTGTAGCAAGAAGAATCAGAATTATCCTGATTGCATGGTTATTAACCACTCAGCCAGGGCTTCCTGAAAATCCCTGGACAGGTTACTTCTCTCAAAGCTGTTCCATGCCTGTTCAGGGCTTTAGCTCTAGTAATACCTAACATTTTCTTTCCAGCTCTTTCAGTGTCAAAATTACACGTCCAAGCTCCCAAGATGCAATGTCCTGTCCCTTTACAGCGCTACCACATTAAACTGAATCACTGAACCCAAAACTTTTAAGACCTTGATCATTTTACACAGGTGGGCTAATTACAGTGATTTGGCTTCAACATACTCCCCTGTTGCCATTGCCCAAAGAACCAATTTCCAGCAAAGCCTCACAAACCATTTTAGCAGCTCAGCAGAAGCTGTGGAGTTGAAAACTGTCATGGGGAAGAAAAGGCCAGCAGGGCTCAAAAGGGGACTGGGAAGATGCGAACTTCTCTGCTCTGGGAAAGAAACATTAATGGAATAACACCCTCAGACACAGCCCTGTGAGCGAGATTTTCTTCACAGGCTCAGCATGCAAGGGTTATGGACCTTTGGGGGTTTGCTTCATTTTCAAAGAAAGCTGAGATACAAAAGAGCAGCTTGCAGAGCAAATGAACACGACCAGTTATCTCAGAACTTCAGTCTGCTGTGATCCAAAACTAAACCCCCCTGGGTTTTCTGCCAAGCCATTTCATTCTGTTTGTCCAGGAATAAACTCCTACTGTACAAATAATGGGCAGCCAACGTCTTGTTTAATTGACCTTGTTGTAAATGCCAAGGAACTAAGCAGAAATTGAGCTGCTGTATGTCAGAGGGGACCAGTGCATGGGAAGGGCAGAGCTGGTATTTAGACTCAAAGTAGGAATGAGCAGAAAAGTAAACTGTTTTCCTCATCTCAGCCACTAATGTGAATTTGTTTTTTGTGAAAGAATGAAGAAGCATGGAAAAAAAAAGGTGCACTAAAGGTGTCTATGTCTTATGGTTAAAGAACACGAATCTTCAAGTTTATGCCTCAGGGTCACAGCTTCTGTGTCTCACCAGTGGTTTGATCACTCTTGCAGTGGATTTGTTGTTTTTTTTTCAGAAAGTTGCGTACAAGTCCATTCTTTGTACAGATGGAATTTGTAATAGAGACAGACATATCAGGGTTTGCCTCCCCCCGGGAAATTCAAGTTCCTTCCATTTTTTCCAACTTAATAGCTTGTGTAAGACATTAAAATGGTTAAAGCAAAAATTAACTTCCTTATTTTTTTGCTTTAAACTATTGAAACTTGGAGAAAGAAAATATTAGGGGATTAATGACTGCATTGTTTGGGAGTTGGCAGTCAGATTCCAGGAGCCTAAATAGATGATCTAAGAGAGGAGGTGGGTGTAATACATTCTGTAGTATCAGGTAATGTATTCTCAGCCTCTTGGCTCCAGGGGAGACAATGTTAAAAAAACAAAACCCAAAAATCCAAACCACAACCAAAACCCCGAACGCAGCCCAGAAATAATCCTGGTTAGGGGAAGAATTGATTTCAGCACTGTTGCTGTTGATCAGCCCCTCCCTGCTTCTCCCTATCTTCACTCCTATACCAAGGTGAAAACAAAAATCCATAAGCCAGGAGTAGTGTCAGCGTGGAACATCTTCCAGGCTGCCTTTGTCTGCTTGCTAATAATGAAAGTCTATTTATAGCTCAGTGCAGAGCAGGGAAAGTGTGCTGTGGGTGACAACGTGATATGGATTTCACAGTCCATCAGTTTGGATTTCAAGTTTGCAGTCCTCTCTCGGACTAATTGAGAAGTCAGACACTGTTTTGGGATGTTACAGGCAATGCAAAGTAGGGCGCTTGGTGCCTGTTCTGCGAGCATTTGGGGTCAGGTTGGCTGGGGCGACGTCAGAGCACTCTCAGATCAGTCAGGCTCTTCACAGTAGCCTGAGAAAACCCATCTCACAGAGAGAGGTTTTGCATGCATCAATGTGCTTGTGGGCTTAATATCTGTCATAGCCTATCACTCCATGTTAATAACCAGGAGAAGTCCCAGATCAGAGTGCAGCCTGGCCCTGGGACCAGGCCCTGCAGACACAGCGAGAGCACACTTACACCCATGCAGCAGAACCTCCCAAATATCCCTCTTCCTCCTGCCCCTCCTGGACCTGACCATTTGGGCCACCAGTGCCCCAGCCCCCCAGCTCTTTCTGGGGTGTCACAGTGAAAATGTGCCAAACTCCATGCAACAACAAAAGGAAAGGGGAGGAGATGCTTTGGCACAGCCCAGCTTCATCATTCTCCCTTTGCTGTGCCAGGGTGGCATCAGGACATAAATGGGGAAGTACTGGGAGAGAGATGTGGTTGGCCTCAGAGAGGAAAGGGGACAAGCTGGGAGCTGGTGAGCAGCAGATTGTACCAGTGGTACTGTCTTGAAAAACAGCTCCTGCTCCAGGAGAGTAACATTTGAGGTTGATGAAAATTGGAAAGAGTAACAGAGGCAAAGAGGCTGAGTCGTTTCCCTGACAGAGTGAGAAACAGAACTTGTGTCTTCCCCCACTAAGTCAAGTCTGTCATTTTGATCCACTGATGAATGGATCATGCCACCACCTTATAGAAGAATTACACTTGGCCTTTCTATGGAGGGGCAGAAGAAATGATCCATGAGGTCTGTGCCCAGTCTCACATAGGACCACAGTGAACCATTCCCCAGAACGTGCCCAACCTGCTGTGACCACTGGTGTGGCCACGTGGACATCACATCTGCAGCTTCATTGCTTTGTCAGTGCCACAAGCCTGACTGATTGTACCCAGAGCAGTGCAAATGGGGCCAAATTAACAGGGAAAGGAAATACTCAGCTTGGATACTCCATGGTCCTGAACAGCTCCCAAACTGCTGGGAACAAGCTGCTGGCTCTTTAGGCTATTGGGACTTGGGTGCTTCTTCTTCTACTTTCTCTTGCTACAAGCCCAGTCCTTCCATCCAGCTGCCTCTTTCTAGACATGTTTTCTTTCAGTGTCTTGATGAGGCACTCCTGGCTGGTTCCTAGCCTTTTACCATTGCCATTTCAGCTGGAACCACGCAGAAGGTGCTAAGAATCATAAGTTACAGTGCCTTTGCCTAAGTCCAGGGACTGCAGACCACCCAAATCTGGCAGCTCTAGGATATGGTATCTATGGAGTGAATGCAGTGCTTGGTTTTAAGCCTACAGGTTTCAGAGTTCTAGTGTTTGCTTTTCAGGCTTTTCCCTCTTGCAAGTCTGTCTGATGTTATTTTAGGCAGACCATATGCTGTCTTAGGGCAGGGAGAAAGACTACATGACCTTCTGCATTTTGCCCCTTTTTTCCAACAAGAAGTATGATGATAAGTCTCAGTGGTTTCATAAAGGAAGAATCTGTCTAAAGCACTGCAAGAGCTTTATTTAAAGATTACTTCCAAACTGGTTTGCTTTTCACTAATTCTTTAAACACAAGGTAGCACAAGCTCAGTTAACCATTTATGACTGCAACAATGGCTGCTCTCAACTTCATGGTCAACTTTTGAGGAATTTTAGGGTCCTATGGGATCCTGAACTGAGTTTTAATGTATCTGGATTTAGACTCCCTGTTGCCACTTTCACTTTTCATCTCATTCCCTCCTCTATGTTTTCAGTTAAGTTCAGATCTTCTTCCCTGACCTGTCTGTAATTCAGTCTACTTGACATAGTCCCAATATCTGATAATAAAAAACTTCTTGGCTGTGAGAAAAACAAGAAAATTGTTTCTTAGCCTCTTGACATTCCCAGCTTTCTCCTCCTGCTCAAACACACCTACACAGAGGAATTTTTCTGCCTCAGGAGGAACTGCTCTACAGCCACAAGTTATTAGTTTCATGAATTTGTAAGGTAAGTTAACTGATAAAGAGCCTCCACACCTTGGATGGTGTTTGATGAAGAAGGCCCTGACTTGCATCTGATAAGGGGAAAATTCCAGATTATCCTGCATCCTTGCTGCCTATGGCTTGCCATAAAGACATTAAGAAAGAGAAAAAGGATAGCTAATTTAGTCAGTGAGGCTAAAAATAGTCTTAGAAAATGTAAGAAGCAAATTCCCAAATTGTTACATGTTCTGATAAGAAGTCTAAATACAGAATGTTGTCCCTTGTCAAAAGCAGTTTGCTTCTTCCCTTTGCTGAGCAGCCTTTGGCTTTTGCTCCTGCTCTGGTGTTGCGTTCCGCTGTGGGGAACTGCGAGGATTCTTTTAATAATGGATGGTTGTGAACCAAGGCAAACGAGGCAAACCTTGTATCTAAGAACCGTTTATTGGTAACGAAAAACGAGAAGGAAAAGAGGCTGCCCAGACGAAAGAGGGGTAGAGGAGACAGAAAAGAAGGAAGGAAAATGGAAAAGGGCTGGGGGAGAAGTGAGAGAGAGAGCGAGACAGGACAGAAGGGAAAGGAGGGCGTTACCACCAGCGGGCCAGGGCAGCGCTGTCGGTGTCCAGCGGCGGGCGGTGAGCACGCTGCCTCCTGTGGCCCGCTGGGCCCAACGAGCCGGAGCGGCTCCCACGGTGACAGCACCGGACATGTGGTCAGTGCGAGCTCGGACGGGAGGCCCAGGACCCTGGACAGGGTCATGGCGAGGGTCGCGGAGAGCAGTGGGATCGGGGCGGCGGTGTGGAGTGCGGACAGGCCCAGCAAGGACACAGGGGCAAAGTGTCAGTGCGGCGGTCAGGGACACAGGACTAAGGCGAGGGTGTGAGTGAGAGTCGGCGAGGGCAGGAGAGCCAGAGGGCAGGAGAGCCAGAGGGCAGGAGAGCCAGAGGGCAAGGTGGGACCAGAGGGCAGGAGAGCCAGAGGGCAGGAGAGCCAGAGGGCAGGAGAGCCAGAGGGCAAGGTGGGACCAGAGGGCAGGAGAGCCAGAGGGCAGGAGAGCCAGAGGGCAGGGTGGGACCAGAGGGCAGGAGAGCCAGAGGGCAGGAGAGCCAGAGGGCAGGCTGGGACCAGAGGGCAGGAGAGCCAGAAGGCAGGAGGGACGGAGGGCAGGAGAGACAGAGGGCAGGCTGGGACCAGAGGGCAGGAGAGCCAGAAGGCAGGAGAGACAGAGGGCAGGAGAGCCAGAGGGCGGGCTGGGGCCAGGGCAAAGGAGGGAGCAAGCCAAGGCCCAGCAGTGGGCCCCAGCGAGCGGCCGCGCCCAGCGAGCGGCAAACAGCACTCCCCTGAGCAGGAGTGTAGTTGGTTTTTATACCCCCATGGCCCCTCCCAAGGTCCGCCCACACCCAGGAGAACATCGGTTCAGTCCAACCTCTCTTTGCCGTGCATTGCTGGAGACCTCTTCGCGACTGGAGAAACCCCCGGCAGTGTCTCCTGCTGCCGGCCTCGTGTGGGGTGTTGCCAGGAGAAGTCTCCTCACAGACAAGGCTTCCCCCACCCCTGGCTGCCCCCTGCAAGTGGCGCCTCTACACGGCCTCCCCTTCGTGTCTCTGACAGCCCTGACAGCCGGGATTGAGGCAGACTAAATCGGCTGAATCAAAACTAAACTGGCTCCTCACAACTGGGTAAAGTGAGTCCTGGATCGCCTGGTGGTGACTGTACCATTCCCTTAATGCTGAAGAACAAACTGCAGCAGCGTGGGTTTATCAGCTGTAAAATCTGCATCTAGCAGGAGCAAGGTGATCAGATGTATGGATTATTCCAGAACTGGGAGGATGTTGCGATGACCCTCAAGCCTGTGACTCCAAGAGTCAGATTTTGCCTGTGTCAAGTAGAAGATTCATCATTTGCATTGGCTCTTCTCTGTAGTAACAACTGCTGTTTGTTCAAAGTAACTCGGTCTTGTTCCAAGACTGATTTGATATTCATAACCCTCTGCATATGACTCTCCATAAAAACAATTGTTTGAGTGCAGCACATGATGATAAACAGTCCTGATTTCTTTGTTCAGGCTTTGAAACTCCAGCCCATCACACTTTTCCACAAGCAATGAGTGCATCAGAGCACTTTGTGTCACTTCTTTTCAGGGCTGCATCCAGAGGGTTTTCAGAGGCCACCAGTACCATCTGCATGTTTTACATTCAGATACCTACTCATAAGCAGAATTCTCTTGCATACTTTGATTTTAATTAACAGGCTGTCACTGGGACAATCAGTCTAGAGCATCAACAAGTGGCTTGTTGGGGCCATCAAAAAGGTACAGGGCTGGGCAGTGTGATGTACAGAGATCAAGTGTGGAGCCAGGCTGGTGCAATGACAGAGGACAGTGCAAAACACAAATATAAATAAAAGATAACGGTCTCAGGAGTCACACCAGTAGGACACTGTGCTAAAAAAGTTCTCTTCAATGGGTCCATCATTTCCACTTTTGGAGTTACTCTGAGCTCTGTCAACTCAGACACCATGAGACAGCCCAAAGCTTAAGGAAGAATTTATGACATAGGGGGTTGTTTCTCAGCCAAAACTATTGGTGTTGACACACAGAGTGGGGCAAACAGAGGTGGGGGTAGCAATATTTTAGGGGTGCCAATTTGTTTCTTCCTCTGTATGTCCTGGAGGATGTCAGTGCCTTGTTGCTACCAAGCACAGATGGCTTGGCTGCTCCACATCGAGGATTTCTCTTGTAGTAAGTAAACTCCTACTCCTAGGAGGTGTATCATGGGGAGACAGAAGCATGCTTGTGGGAGACAAAAAGTAGACAAGGACTCCTGATGATGTTTTTGGTCAGTTTTTTGAAAGCTGTGTGTTGCACAGTTGTGTGGAAATAGTGATCTGATGTACTTAGACCAGGGAAGATGTGTTGGCTCAGCCTCATCAAGGATAAAATAACTTCTTTAATCTACTCAGGATCTTGCTATTTATTGTATTTTGCAATCTGCCAGTGGTGAGGGGTGAAGGGGAGAGAGGTGAGGGGAGAGCTGGCAGTAATAACAGATCCAAGCTTTGACAGACTCTGGTGGAATAACTTAATTAACTAATGGCCAGCATAGAACTGTAATGGGATCCGAAAACAGAAAGCTTTTAAGCAAAACTTAAAGCCAACAGCATCAATAATGGTGAGTGGAGGGCACTTTACTCCCTGTGTTTTTTCCTGTAACAATGGTGACACAGCCCCTCACCTGCTCTCTATCCCTAAAGGCTTTTCTCCATCTAGTGTCCCTGGGCAACAATTACAGCCAGTTTGAGCCCAGTGTCCCCCTTCTGCTCCCATATGGCTCAGAGGTTTCCTCACAAACACACAGAAACGTTGAGTAGAGAGAAAGAAGATGGCTCCATGGAGCTGGCCTGGGCTGCAGCCACCTCTGGGAATGGTTCCAGTCAGTGGCTGCTTCTCTGGCATTTGGGGGTGATTTGCTTTGTCTTGACATAATAAAGCGCATGTAAATTTTGATCTTTCACTTTTCCTCATCGCTTTGAAACTCCTGCTCTCTCAAGTCTGACTGTTTGGAGTTGCTTTGCCAAGCTGACCTGAAAGTCAGGGTTTCAAGCTGCTGGGACTGAAAGGACTGGAGCCCTTGCCTCCATGCATTTATTTTCAAGGGAAATTTAGTGTATGGGAACTGCCTGCTACTCCCCAGTGTGTTCTGCAAACTTCCCTCAGCATTATCCCAGCCCCTGGTGTACAGATGTGTTTATGCACGTTGCTGAGAAGTCCAGTGACGTGTTTTAGGTAAAATTATGTCTAAACAAGGCAGGCCAGCAGAACCTGTCATGTCACCTTCAGTACTTGCCTTCTCTGCTGAGCTTTTAATGTGAATAATTATACCACAGTCTTTATCTGCACCACTATTATTAATTTTTTGGATGAAGATGTCGCCTCTCTTCCAAGCACAGTACCCCTGAGGCCCTGCAGCATGCACATATGGTGACACATATCTCTGTTCCAGCAGGGTAGGTGGTCAGGCTGTTCTTGCTTTTCTCCTTAATTTTCTCTTACATCCATACCTCTTTTTGAAAACTGAAAGTTCCAGGCTTCTTGTCACATTTCCCTCTCAGCACCAGCTTTTTTCTGCAAGGTCAAGTGCAGTTCGTTCTTCAGGCCTGTGGGAACTTGTTGGGCATCAGCAACAGCAGAAGCACAAAGTAAGTGTGGGCAGATGGCTCTGGGCCGAATCTGCTGCCTGTCAGTGGCTGGCAGCTCCCCTGATTTCTGCAGTGCTTCAGGGAGGGCAGGGCACTGCCAGATTCCACCTTCAGTCTTGCTGGTTGCACCTGCCAGGAACCACATATGGTCCTGGGTACTTCCAGAGAGCGTTGGACAGGAGATGGCTGCGGGTCCCCCGCTGCCGCTCGGGGCTTGTCTGGTCCTGCTGGCTGGCACCAGCTGAAACACCACACAGCAAAGGCCCCTAAGAGGGCATCCCACAGTCAGACAGAAAGGCAGTGAAACCATCAGGGAATCAAAAATATTGAGGCTTTGCTCTGTCCTACTTATCACCACTTCTTCAAAGGGTTTTGGGAACCAGGCTGTGTTTCTGATGGAAATGTGACGCCTGAGGATGATGCATTTTCTCCGCCTGTAACTGAGGAGAGCCATGGTAGAGCATGGTCAGGGCAGTACCATTTTCTTGCAGAATGTCATTCATGTCCTACTTTGGGTCAAGTATTCCTGCTGAGTGTCTGTCAGCTTTACACACCAAGTCAGAAAATAAAACTCTGTCCCCTTAGGATGCAAGAGGACTATTAGGTTGGTTCACAGTGCATGCATCCAGCAAAACAGCCATACTTTGGAGCTTCAGGAGCTCCAGATCCTTACCCTGGGATATGTTAGGATACTCTCAGCTGTGTTATAAAAACCCCATTTTAAATGAAGGGAGGCTTTTTCCCCTGGCTCTAGCAAAATTGATATTCAAGGGTCTATGAGAAAGCAGTGAGTCCTGGACTCTTGTCTGGATCATGGATGGACCCCTCGCATGGCTTGGCAGATGCGCTTGGAGGTAAACTTCTGTCCATTTGGGTGCAGGGCAAAAAAAGTACTTTGTTATTCTGTGAAAATGATCTGATTCTGTACTCCTCTCACAGGAAGCATAAATCTGCCAAATGCAGGGAATTTTGATTCCAAAGTTGCATTCCACAGCTGATCACAAGACAGCAATGTCCATAACACAAGCACAGGGACAGATACTCTGTGAGGGAGTAGCAGCCTCAGAGGACAGCTCTGCTGAGGTTGGTTCACACTGCACACAACCCACCAACAGCAAGAATTGAAAAGCTTCATATTATGGGTAAAACTTGTATCAACCAAAAGTGTGACTGTGGCTCTGAGCACACACCTGAAACGGCATTTGACTGAATAGCATCAAGGAGTTTAGCATGAGATGACTCCAGAGCCCCAGGGGGTTTGAGTTATGACCATGGGGTATTTAGTACCTAAGTTATCTGATTTACAGTGTGCTCATTTACCTGTTTCCTGCTGTATTCACCATGTCTGCATGGACTGTGTATATCCATCAAAAGAAGTTGTGTGGCATCCTGGGATTAATCTCTCTAAAACACATGGGGAAGAGAGTAAGATACTCTTTACTTTTCTGGCTGGGAGGAGCAGTGTTGTCAGTCTGATAGCTTCACTTCTCTAGTCCTGAATCTGCTGTATCATGTAAGTGATTTTCTGCAAAAGAGTTAAAGTTCCTGATTTCCTTTCCAATTTTTGCTTATGTTAGGCAGGGCACCTGTCTTTCTGTATTGAGATGCAGAACTTAGCACAATATGGTTCAGATCTCAGGTGGATACAGTATTTCAGCATAAAGAGATGATGACAGTAATTGTCTGGATCAGAGTGATGGAGACCCTTTGTGATAGTCAATAATATTTCCACATGCCCTCGGGCTGTCATTAGGCAAACAGCTTTGAAAACATCAAGGAACTTAGCAATTCTAGAAAACCTGAAAATCATTTAAAAGGTTAGTAAACAGTTAATCAGAATCTCCCAATGAAAAGTGAAATGCTAATTATTTCCCCCTAATTACCCTAAAATCTTCAGAGGATTCAAATATTGGCATGACCTATAGTTTACTGAGACCCAGATGACACCCACGTAACACCTAATTAGCAATGACTTCCCACAGAAGGCACCTCTTTGAAGTATTACATTTTCCACATGCTTTTCCATATTAACACTGCAAAAATAACCTTCCCTACTTGCTACAATAGGGGATGAGTCAGACACATCATTGCAGAGCACCAGAAACCTTCCCCGACCAGAATAATCCTTGTAACACTTGCTAATGAGTGAAAGAGGAGGGGGTCTGTTCTCATCCCCCTGTCAATGGGAGTTAAGTGTGCGTAGGGAGGAGAGAACACAATTAAAATCATTTGAATCATTTGCATTAGATACACATGATAATGAATACACACTAACCATCAGGGAATAATTACCTGGTTTTTTTAGTAATCAGGTTATGCTTTAGCCCATGGCCCTGCACTCACAAGCTATGACTTACCTTGGTTTCCAAAAGTCAGCAATGCTTCAGAGATATCCAAATTGTGCCCACAGCAGCTGGGGAAAGCAGGGCAGGCAATTAACTACCAGTGTCAGACCTTCGTGTGTCCCTCAGCTCAACTCTTTTTTTTCTGCCCTAGCAGGATACAAGAAAAGTGGAATTTCAGACACAGAGGTCATGCTTTGGATTCATGACCTGATGGAGCAGCATCTTCTTTTCCCATGTGATGCCTACAGAAAGGAAACAGAGGCTTCACTTTGTGTTCTCACTGGATTTGTCATCTCCACAAGTTGTTCAGTTTTGTCCAGGAGTTAGTCACCAACGAACAATATGACTAAATCATTCTCATGGTAGCACAGAAATAGAGAGACTTGGGAAGCAGGGGGTAAACAGGTGAAACTGGAAATATACGTGTCTGCTGAAGGCATTTTCTTATGTAAAGAAGGTTGACATTTCTTGCAGGTTGATGTTCTTAGCTGCAGTTACCAGTAAAGAAAAATCTCTTGGTGTATCAGGCACTGCCTAGGGAAGGAGCATGAGAGAGAAAAAGTATGAGTGAAGTAGCTAATAGAGAAGGAGTTTGTGCTTACCTCCCCGAGCTGTCTCCCCAAATCTGGTTAGCACAGGCAATAAATAAAGCCACAAGGGGAAGGCACTTCACTTACACAGCTTTTGGCTTTCTAAAGCTGCAGTCTGACAGAGAAAGTGCTTCATGTTTTCTCCACCTGCTAATCCTAGTGGCAGTACAGGACATGATACAGCAGCCAGGGCAGCTGGGATCCTCTGTGCAAACATTTCCCTTCTGCAGAGGACCTTGGTGAGGTGAGGTAAGCACAAGCAGGAGTGGGGACTTGCACTGGATTCTGAAAGATTATTGTCCTATAGCCTGATACAGAGTGGATTCATCTGCCTTATATAAGATCATCACAGGTAAAACTCCACTGCAGGGGAATGGGAAGTTTGAACAATAAAATAGATTGTAGTTCAGTGTGGGATCTATCCTTGCTTTCTCATGTAAAGAAACAATACAGGTAGAACTCATTCCTGGGTGACAAGAAGGGAGAAAAAAAAAAGGAAAAAAAAAGGTAAGTCTCCTGGTGAATATTTTTAAAGTGCCAGACATTGGAATCCAAAATACACATTATCTAAAAGTTTAAAGGATATGAATTATTCTTCTGGGTTTTGTTGTATTTACTTGAATTTATCTCAACCCACCAATTCTTGCATTTTCACCCTTTCAATTCTGTCCCCCATTGCACTGAGCAGAGCACTGAGTGAGTGTCTGTGTGGTGCTCAGCTGCCCACTGAGGTTAAATCACAACATCCAATAACATAAATCTCTGACCTGTGGAATCCTGGGCACCCCACAGCCCATCACTCAAACCAGGTCACTAAAGACTGAGAGCCTTCCAGCGATATTTCATAGAATCACAGAATGCCTGAAATGAAGAAGGACCTCTTGAGATCTCCTCCAGCTCCTCTGCTGAAGTGGAGCAGGGTGCTCAGGACTGTGTCTGATTTGGTTCTGAATATCTCTGGGGATGAAGACTGCACAACATCTTCAGACAGCCTGTCCCTGTTTCCTTTCTGACTGCCCTCACAGTGAAATACTTTTCTCTTGTGTACTTTTTTTCTGTACTGAAATGTGCATGAGCTCCTCTGTCATAAAGCTGGTGAGTACTGAGATTCTTGGGGGAAATCACAAGGAAAAAAGCATGCAGATCAGTAAAAAGAGATTCCTGTGCTGCTTGGTGGCTGCTTATTTTAGTCCTAATCTTGCAAGTTGTTTCTCATGTGGTGTGTGGAGGTCATTTGCTCTGTCACATTTCTGTAGCTAGATGTGCACTCTTTGGTATGAAATAAGAGAACCTACTCTCTTAGGTAACAATGTAATAAATCCATTATTAATAAACATTTAAAAAATCACATTCTCTAGAAAAAGGTGATTTGATAGAAACTGAATCCTACTATCAATGATAAACAACAGCAGATTGGGGCTGGAGCATCCTTTATCCCAAAGCAAAGCAGAAGTAGAAAAATAAACCATATTTCACCTTATATTTGAGTAGCACTTGATACTGGCAATTGTTTTAGATTTTACTTTACATGGAGGTACCATGCTGCTGTGAAGAAGGAAACACAATGGTTATCTAGGATTATGGATTACAATGTACTGTTGGTCCTGGAGAGCCTGTCCCTGATCCAGAGACAGGAAACCTTTGGGATATTTTTCAACCAGTAATTGTTTTCTTCACTGGGCTAATACTTCTTCAGCAGATTCCTCTGAAGCGAGCTGGGTTCAGTTCAGGAGTGTTCCTCGATCTGAAAACCTCAGGATAGCACAGTCCACTTCAATAAAACTGCTGCAGTTTAGAGTCAGTGGTGAAGGTGATAAAGGATGCATTTTTTACACTTCTTTACATATTTGGCAAATGCATTATTGGATGTGTTATTAGTTTTGCTCTGTAGCTTGCACAGCCCTATTTTATTGAGTAATTTACATGACATATAGGAGTCATGTTCCAATAGATATTATTTGGAGCTATTTTTCATGTTCTTCGATCTCCTCTTTTATCTTCCATCAGCAGAAATGCTTACACCCCGTATGCACAACATCCACTCACTCATTTTAATTTACCCCTCCCTCTAAACAAAGTACTTAAAGAAAGAAACAATTGTATTCAATAATTAGTATCATTAATCCTTGCCTGTTGATACCTGAATTGTCACTCCAGCCCATAAAATTGCTTAGATTGCAGCTTTCATGCAATGCATCACAAAACACTTTACAAATAATAGCTTAATGAAACATGAGGGAACAACAAATCACCACCAGAGCAAAAGGACATGTCATAAAATCTTTTTTGAACAATGCAAGTGATATCAAACTGTTTAAAACCCGATACAGCCTATGCTCCATGTACTTCTCAGCAGAAGGAAATTCTGTGCATGAGGTGCATACCAAATAAGAGCTTTTGAGCCGTGCAGGTTCAAGCAAACTTTTCTGTAGCAGATTTCCTCTGATCTGAAAGGATGCTCATAGATTTAAAGGGAAAGATTGTGTTCCCAATGTAGGATTTATTTTCTAAGAAATATGCAATTTATTCGTATCTGAATATAAACACGACAGGAATTTAAATTTTAGGAGTGTACCTAGCTAAAATCCTTATATGTGGCCTTTAGTTAACTTTGAGCACACCATTTACAAAGTGGGGGAAGAAATTTTCAATTTATGGGTGTCCTGGTGGGGCCTTAATGCAAAATAATCTGGGAACTGTACATTCAAGGACGTCCTACCTGAATGTGTAGTGACTTTAACCTTCAAATAAATCTCTGATCTGCTAAATTTCAGGGAGTTAATTATAACCAATGGGAGAAAGCATGAACCTCTTGTTCTTCTGAATCTTAAGAGAGAGTGCTGAAAGTGACATAAACCTGCTCTTTCTCTCTGTTACCTTGTGTGAAGGCAGATCTGAAGCACAGTCATAGATGAGTTGTCTCTTTGAGTTTCTCTGCTTTGTTCAAAGAGGTGAAACAGCCAAGATTCAGTGACAATTACACCCTAGAAAAGCCAGAATTTCACCAGGATCCCTGATTCCTTCAATTGGATAGAACATTGATGTTTGTGTACCTTTTTATGGGAAGGACCTCACAAAGGGTTTTCAAATATGAAAGATTTCTCTGTGGAAATAACTGACAAATGCTTATGATTTACAAGGCATATTGAAAATACTTCCCAGAGGCTACAGATTGTTATAACTGTGGACAACCTTGACAAAATGTCCTGTGAAGAACTGCAATAATATCTGAAAAAATGCATGGATAATGTTTCCAAATCCCACATTAGACATCAGTAGGCACCACCCAGCAATCTGCCTTCAACAAGAGAAAGGTAATGTAAGGGGAGGGATGTCCAGAATGATCACATGTGTCTTCCCAGTCCCCAAAAGGTGTGATGGAGCCTGGCTTTCCTGGGAAGGGCTGGACACCTGCCTGCCCATGGGAAGTGGTGACTTAATTACTTATTTAGCTCTGCTTGTACACGAGGCTTTTACTTTACCTATTAAACTGTATTTACCTCAACCCACGAGTTTTCTCACTTTTACCCTCCTGATTCTCTCCTCCATCTCGCTGTGGGGGAGTGAGGGAGCAGCTGTGAGGGGCTGAGTTGCCAGCTGGGGTTAAACCAGAACATTTTGACATGTAACTGGTTCCTCATCCAAATTATGTAACTTAAATGGGAAAGTGGCAAGAGAGGGCATGGGTTCTAAGTCAAGAACATGTGGGAGTTCTGCTGCAACAGGGTTTTTTTGGTGTTCTAAAGAAATTTCTAACAGCACTATTGACCTGGAACTACTGCAGAGGAAATGGAGTTGATTATGAAACTTGGTGCAACAGATGTCAATTTAACTGAATTTTCAGTGAAACTGGTGGATGTTTTTATCAATGTGCTAGGACTCAATCCTCTTCTTAAATTCCAAGGAATCATAGGATATAGAATATGCCAGAAATATGCCAGCTCAACACGTCAGTAACACCAGGTGGAGGAGAGCAAGTACCTTATAACCACAAGTGGGCTTAAGTACATTCAGCAGTGTCATTTAATCTAGAGCTGGTGCTGTCCTCCAAAAGGGGTGGAGGATATGGGGGGAGCAGTGAAATAACACATATAAACAGATTTTCTACTTTTATAGTTTGCTATTATGCTCTCCACTCACACTGGGTATACTCAATAATTTTATCTACTTGAATTTCAGAAATAATGCCTCATTCCAGGCATAAAAGTAAGGTAACAGGAGATAAAAAGCATTTTAACAAAGTCAAGGACAATGAACTCAAAATGTTGATCTATGATGGGGAGAAAATTCTCCCTTTTTTTTCCCTCACTTGTAATGGATTTGAAGAACACTGGATATGTGTGTCCTTCCATTGAGCACCAAATCAATTAAAAAAATTTATACTCTTTTCAAATTACTTTCAAAAATATATGAGATTCAGCATTCAAAAAAAAAAAAAAA
>VZRX01010804.1:0-20603 GCA_013398075.1 Notiomystis cincta
ATGAATTCCTTGATTTGCTTTGCCCATGTGTCTTAATCTCAACCCACAAGGTCTCTACTTTTCAGCCTTCCAATTTTCTCCCAGGTCCTGCTGGTGGGGCAGTGAGCAAGTGACTGCATGGGGCTTGGCTGCTGGCTGAGGTTTAACCATGACAGCTCAGCAGACTTACTCATTAGATACTAACATGAAAAAGGTCTGATTTGTGGTCTTTTAAATATAAATAGGTTAAAGGAAAAAGCTTGTGCAATCACTGTCATATCTTAAGATTTAAGAAATATAAGAAATGTACATTTAGAGCTTTCTTGCTACTCTAGGTATGTTTAGAATCACAGTAAGATTAATCTTCTACTTCAAATAAAGTATGTTTATAAAGTTTATGAAAATATGTTTCTTGCATTTTCAGCTGAGAGTGTTCCTGTTGTTTCTGATGGAGTTTATTCTAGTAGTAAGGGATTTTAAATAGGTTACTAATATAAGCATGAAACATAGACCTTTTGAATTAACACAGATTGTCACATTCAGACATATATTATGGCAGCTGTAGGTTTTTTCTGGTTTATTCATGTTACCTGAGGCAATTTAGACCATTTTAATTCTGAATACTAACAGCTAACAGAACAGAGGTGAATAATGTATTTCTTAGCTAATCTAGTGAGGTGATGCAGACATGATGCCCAGTATTTTGTTTTCTTGCACAGTATCTCTGGGCTAGACTGGGAGATGTGAGAACTACCAGGCTAAGATAGATGTTTATGCTCCCTAGGTTCCTCTATGAGCAACTGGAGAGAGGAAGACTATGTGTAAGTTCTTTAATAGTACAGTAAGTATCTCAAATGAACAGAAAAACACTAGGAAAAGAACTCAGTTTTTAGTTTGGGTGCCCAAAATCAGATAATATTAAAGCCCTTGTATTATGGCATTTTTAAAACATTGTCACTGCTTCACCTTTAAGGCATGGGCAACAAAAGCACAGCTACAAATGCAATTTAGTGTCACAATACTGCATGTGATCTTAATAGCAATATCTCTCTCCTCCAACTCCAACTGTGTTCCTATAATTTTGCTAAGAACAATTCCAAATTTTGAAGTGCATGTTGATGTTGGAGATATTCAAAAGCCATCTCCACATGGTCCACCATCTCCACTCCAGGTAAACATGCTCAAAAGGAGGATTTAAGAGCTGGACAAGTTGAATCCCAGAGGTCTCTTTCAACCTCAAACATTCTGTGATTCTCTGATTCTTAATTTCATGGAAATGTTTGGGTTGCAATTTTGGATGTTAATAATATCAATTTTGATTAAAGATTAAAAAAATTGCCTGAAGACTGATGAAGATCTCCTCTGGAATCCAAAAGACTGAAAAAAGGATCCTAGACCATTGTTTCCACCTATTATTTCACTGCTAACTGCAGTTCATTAACAATGGATAATGTCCCCATCTACTGAAGGGCAGTGAATTGCAGGCACATCTTGATTGCTTCTAATTTATTCTACATTTATGTCCTTTTCATTTGGCTGGGTTGCTTGGGGTTTTTTTGCATTTAATCTATAAATGGTTTGTATAAAAAAATTATGTAGAGCTGGAAAAATTAGAAAGGTCAGAACACAAAGCAAGCAGCTTCTTGCAGGAACAGAAATATGTTCTTTATCCTGTTGTGCAGCACAGCTGGAGTGCTTTCAGTGGCAGAAAATGTTCATATTGAAAATTTGGAGGCATAATCAGTACTGGTAAGAAGATCATGCTTTTACCATTTTCATGATCATACATTCAGCAAAAAGTTTAGAGTTCTGACTAATAGAATTATTGTGAGAATGGCAGCTACTATTGGAAAGAACAGTCAAATGTCTATTAAAAATCTTTGGCTTTTATTTTCTGCACTCTTATATGCAGAAGGTCATGAAAGTATTACTCATATTTAGAGACCGTGTGGTGCAATGGAAACATGCCTATGATGAACTGGATTCAGACTTCTAGCTGGGAGCAAGAAGTGCATGGGGCAAGTCCTTTTCTAACTGAGATATGAGAGATTTGCCAGCAATCAGATTGTAAATTTTCTCTGGCTTGTACTGTAAAAAACAGTGAATTAAGGAAAAGTAAGGCTCTTTAGGGAGACCAAAGCTTGCATCTCTGTATAGCTTTGAATCAATCTGTTCTGACAAGTCAAATTCCTTCCATTCATGCAAAACTAGTAAAACACCAAATCTCTATGTACTGCTCTAACTCCTGCATCTTTTTCCTGTTCTGAAAGGAAACATATTATTCAGCATACATATAGGAAAATCAGAAAACCTTTACAAAATAATTCAGAAATAACAGTTCATGAAAATTTATGCCTATTTTGTAGTCACTGTGCAGAAAAATATGCAAATCTCTTTATGAAAAGAAATTATTCTACCAGTATTTATTGAAGAGATTTTCTAGAAAAAAAGCCAAAACATTGCCTGCATTTCTGTCATCTCTGCTTTAAGAAGCAGCATGTGACACTTCCAGGCATTACTTACCCTTAACAAAGAAACTTGTAAAATAATTATCTTTTTCTTAATTATTTAGGGGATTAATAATTTTATGAATAGGCAGTTTTGTTTTAAGATGTACCTTATGTAATGTCTTTTGGTAATAAGTAGAAGTCCACTTAAAAATATGTAACAAAGTTGCTACAAGTAGAGACTTTTAAAAATCTTTTGCAATCTGTTTGGCTGTTATTGTGAGTTTACTTGTACCTTCTCATTTATGGCACAATTTGACTAAATATCAAAGAGATAGGAAATGAGAATCCTGAAGAAGCTATTTTGAGAGAGAATTTGAAGTAGAAAAATATAGTTTTAAAAGGTTGAACATAACTGAAAGATTGCTAACTCTTTTCTTAAACTGTAGGAAACTGAGGCTGTACAAGGGACGATGGAAACAAAAGAAGGTCAGAAGGATAAAGAGATACAAAGAACTTTTCCTTCACTTGCAGAAGGATGGATCAGTTTGGCTCTTCACCTCTCTTATTTAAGGACAATATAATTCTAATTTTATACAGAAACTGGAGCCATGAACATCAGAATAATATTGACTCCAAATGAACAGAAGCAAAGTTCCTGTGTTGGCTGCAAGGAAACAAGTGGAATCAATGTCAGAACCTTCTCGTGTTCTTTCTGCAGTTTGGGAGGATTCCAAATCCCTGCATTGGTCTTTCCTGGCTTTTTGACTATCCACAACCTGAACCTCTGATGCCTCAGAAAATGTAGATATTACATTTCAGTACACATCAAGGCAAGAAGTACAGCGACAAAGCAGAGTGAGCATGGTTCATCAGCACTTTCTTAGCTCTGTCTTAGCGCGAGGCGTGTAAGGCACGAGCTGGCACTTGCAAAGCCGTGTCTGTGTTTCTTACAGTCTCAGTCCTGGGGAGAGTGACCAGCTCCAGCACCAGATCAGTTCTTACCACAGCACATCTGTCCTTCCTCTGTGGCTTAAGCAGAGCCCAACTGAATGTTGTCAAAAAAACTTGACAGATTTTTTTTTTTTAAGAGACAGTGAAAATTCATCTATGCCTATTGAAGGGAAAGTGATGTGTTGGCGTTATTTATATTGATATCTCTGCAAGTACTTCACATCTGTCTAAGAATGTAACTCAAAATTCAGTATGAAATGAATGGCATCACAAAGCTGCTGTTAGGGATATATCATTGTGATGAGAGAGACAGGAGAAGAGAAAATTCTGTGAAGCATTGTGAAATTTTTGGCTGGCTTTTTGATTCCTAGCTGAAAACCAAACCAAACCAGAAAACAGGCAAACTCAAAACCAACCAAACACCCCCTCCTGAAACCTACAACAAAACCCATATAACTTTTTCCTAGAATACTGGTTTTTTTATAGCATTTTCCTATCTTTTCACACAAGTTCAATTTTAGCATAAATTACAATCATACAATTTTTTTGGTAATATTTCTTAAAAGGAAGTCTTCATAAGCAAATGAAAACAGACTCAATATCTGTTGCATGTAATTTTGGAAGTGGTGATAACTACTCACTGGCAACAATAAATATTTTAGGATAGCCTGTCATGCATTTCAAATTCTTGGCTTCCCTAACTGACATAATATGTGCCCTATTTAAATTAATACCATAACCAGGAATAGGCAAGTTTCTCAGGCAATGTAAATTAACATAGATCAAATTAAGTCAATTGACCAGAGCTAGATGAGAATACAAATTATCTGAGGTAATCTTAATCTGATTTTAAGTTTTAAATAATTTATTTACAATTTTTCATCCACTTTCTTTGTGAATCTTGTTCATATCCAAAATAGGAAACTGTGAATGAATCACACAGAACTTCATCAGATAATCTCCTATTTATGTTAGTTCTTATTTATTCAGGTGCCTCGGCAGACATGGATTCTACTTGGGTTTTTTGTCACTTGCTTGTCTCAGCATCTTTCTTTTCCTTGTCATATCTCTTCTCATACCTTATGCCCTCTATCATATGATATCTGAGAGAAAAAAACTAGACTTTTTTTTTTTCTTTTTAGAGTTGTAAGTAAGGAAGATATGTTGATAGAGATGCAGAGCTACAGTGAGTCTGAAGAAAGCAGGAGACACCAATGGTGACAAAATAAGAAGTCTTCCTATCTCTTGAATGATAATCTAGAATGATACGCCAGTGAAAGATTGTGGAGTAACTTGGTCAGGACCTGGTGGCTATTGAGCTGCTGTGTAAATGGAAGGAGTTTATATCTGAGAAGCTTATGGATACATCTCCAAGAACACAGAAAACTGAGGAGAAGAATACTCAGAAAAAGATTAGATGCTGGATATAAAACACGTAGTGTAAATTATTAGTTTGCAAGTAAAATATGAAAAGAAATTTATAAGTAGAGGAAGAAAACAAAAGCTAGTATTGCAAAGACATAGAAAAGTATGATGTGAGACAGCTACAGCTGGAGAAACAGGAAAAATGAGACCAAGTTAGATGAAAGAGGAAAGAGCAGCAGGAGTTTATTTGAGGCTGAATAAGAGCCAAAGGTGAACACGGTGGAATCTGCTATTCATCCATCATGAAAGATTTGACAGATTCCTTCTAAAGTATCAACAATATGCCAAACTGTGAGGCCAAGGAATTATAATAGTGAAGGTTTTGAAGTGCTATTTTTCTTATATTCTTTTTACATAAAAAAACAAAACAAAAAAATATAAGTGGAAGGACTGAATTAACTGTGATAATAGATAAATGACTGCAAGGATAAAATAACATTACGTTTTCAAGACCTTCAACCATAGACAGGTGTTCAGAAACACAACACAGTGACTGCATGGAGCCATTTTAGAGAAAAACAGCCTTCAGGTTACCATGACTGCAAAGATCCTGAAAATCAAAGGGGACAAATTTGCACTCACTGAGCAATTGCCATCCCTACTCCTAACACACAAAGAAAAAAGGGAAAAAAAAGAAAGTCACATGACATGTTGCAGGAGATAAATGATCATGAGGGAGGAATATTTAATAGCAACACAATATCAAAGTAGGTTATAACTGTTCATGGAAGAGTTGAACATAGATAGTTGAATATAGTCAAGAAGAAATTGTTGCAAAGTTTAAAAAATCCAAAGAGAGATCTAGCAGGGTCAATAAACAGGAGGAAAAGAACTAAATGTGTGAAAGAGGGTATTATATGGATATTTGAAACCTGGCAGGCTAATCACTAACAATGGAAGTCGATTACTAAAAATTAAAAAATCAAGAAGCAGTATGAAAGTGTTCAAAGAGGAAAAAGCATTAAAGAGATGAAAAAATCCACAAAAAAAATAGAATGAAAACAAAAAAGGGAGACAAATTATAAAAGTCATGACAGGATTTTTTAAATCTTATTACTCACATTACTGAACCAATAAGAGATGACTCTTTATCAGATTCGGTTTTGGTAAGAATTAACTGAGACTTTGTGGTTGAAGATAACATCGGTTTAGTGACAGTAAAATAATGCATTTTTTTAATTCAATGAGTGAAAAAAAGAGATGTGATATGAGATCTTCAAATTCAAAAGATAATATGAGTGTTCAAGAAACTGCAAATTTCTTTATGCTAAAAAGCTGTCTGTAGAATCGGAAAATTTTCTATGCCTGGCAATAAAGGTGCATTATACTGCCTGTAGTGAGTTTTAATGTTAAAATAATGCTTTATTCAAGTATTACTTTTATTTCTTTTAACCTGGAAATAAGCATTTCAGGTTACATGATTCTATACTGAAAATTCATCCTGTGAATCTCACCACTTTCCTCACTTTCTCCAGTGCATTCATGGTGGTTAACTGTCGTCAGTATAACTTCAGACATCTTCCAATTACTTAGAAAAACATGCTGCAGTTACAATTGCTAACTACATATCATTTCTCACCATTCTTAAGTGGAACCAATTTTTATGACATTTCAGGATAATCATATCTTAAGCCTTTCTGAAGTAAACTTGAATTTTAATTAGGGATTCAAAACATGAACTTTACAATACACAGATTGAGAGTTTTAGATTTAATGCACTTATTTGATGCTGAAAGGTGTGAGGGGGCAGGAATGAAAATACAGATATTGCACTAATGCTGGCAGTTTCAATTCTGCATCTGTTGGCATCTCCATATTGCAGATGAACTCTGATAAATTATACCAATTTATAATTTTAAAAGAGTCTCATGGGTATCTTTTTATTACACATTTTAGTATGCATCCGCAGTGACACAGCTCTGCAGTTCCCTTTACAGAGCAATTGTAGCAGACTCTTTTTCACTGTAATTGTCATGCTGTACATGAGTACTGCATCAGGATTTGAGAAAAGGCTGTTAAGAGTATCCCTCATGATAGTTTTCACTTCAGCTAATGTATACTTTGATTCTGGAAGTCCAGGCAGAATATGAAACAAGGCATAGAGATTAATTTTATTTGTTTCACACAAAATCATAGGAAAAAAAATTACAAATATCTCAAAAGGTCAGTACCTCTACTCATCCCAAAGTCAGCAAGGATATATAGAAGAGTCCATGCAGAGAAACATATGGTTGAAATTCTATATAATATAATTCTATATGATATAATACATCTATATAATATAAACTCTCTATTACCTGATGATAATTTTTAGTTGTGATTATACAGTATGATCAAAATGTGCAAGAAAAAACATTTAAGAGGAAAGATTAATGTTAAGTAAAACAAAGTTGTTTGTGCAATTTTAAAAACTATTAGTTTGGTCTAAAGCAATTTTTTTTGTTAGCGTTGATTATATTTTATGAGAAAGAATCATAATCTTTTGGCAACATTACATGATTCAGTATTTTTCAATGTAAAGTATTTAAGAAAAAATCCATATATTTAAGTATGAGGAGAGTTTTGAGGCCTTGTATTGTTTTTATTTGTGTGGTGTTGAATAAGAACACAATATAAAATACTGGAAGTTTTCTTCTAATGTGTATATATCTATTTATCAATAATGTGTTTAAGTTTACACCACCGTAAAATATAATCCTAAAATCATTTAGTGTAATTATCAGTGGATCTTTTAGATCTTAAATGTTGATGAATATGAACCCATCCATATACATGCCTTTAAGATATATGCTATATTGGATACCATAAAGTTGACCTGTCTGATAAAAAAATATTTGATTATAAAGAATAGACTTCATCCTATAATACTGTTCATAATTTCTGTCACATCAGAGTTTATGATGGAATGAAGTGTTATTTATGTATTTATTGCTGTGCTATTTCATTATACATCATTGAGTTTTATGATATTTCTGAGTAAATTAATTATACATGTTCTCCCTGCTCCCCAGTCTGAACACTTCTAACCAGGGGCCATTTGAATAAATATCTGTGTGTATCCTGAACTAGAGAGTTGGATTTGAGATATTTCTGCATAATTTTGTAATATGGAAATTCCATTAAAATATCAACAAGAAAATGAGGCAAGAACATCTGAAATAAAAAGAAGCAGAAACAGATTTAATCACGTTACATTATAGATAATCTAGTGTCTTGAATTTATGTTCCATATAGTAATGAAACTGAGAACATCTTTAAGAATTCATTCTGACCAACATTAAGTATTGTGTTTAACAGAATTATGAGATATTTACTTAAATCACTAATTTTTGTGGTACCAAAATATATTTTTTTTGTAATATGTGAGCTACTATCACATAGTAGTTTTAAATAATACTCATGTAGGAATTAATTTATCCTCACAATAATTATAGCACATATTAAAAATGATTCTGCAATAAGTGAGGTTATACAATAAAAATCATATTAAGAATAATTAGATGGGTGTTTCAATGAATAATGAATGTTACTTTTTAATCCTTCCCTACATTTAACTAACTTGTAAGGGCAAATATTTCAGTAGTGGTGACAGTATTACAGTTAGCAGTAATAAGGAAATATAATAGATGGAACAAATAACTATAAAGGGGAAGTGATGATGCACAACTGTACGAACATTTGCCATAGCATGAGCATCGAAGACAACACTGAGCATTTCTTCTTCTCCCCAGACTGATTTTAATAGATATAAATGTAACAGAATGGTTGTGTTAAACCAATGGTTACATTATTAACGATAGTCATGTTAAATACCACCTGATGCTTTATTACACACCTGGGTTGTTTGTAAAAAGAAATAGTATTTAATAAAAAGAAATATTTTGTTTCATGTTTGTTAAAAAACTGAATATTCTATAAAGCCTTCTACTCAGCCACTTTCAAGTTTCAAGAATAGTCTTTCCCTGAAAATAAACCAGAAAAATTGTGTTCAGCTTTCAGCAAGAAGTTGACCCTCCATAGCTGTTAGCATTTCTGTGTGAGATGTTGGCAAATAGGATGAGCTGTAAGGGTCTGAACATCAAACTTCATTTCTACTATAACGTTTAGTGCAGAAAACCACAGCCATCTCCAATTTTAAAAATGACATCTTGTTTTCCTTCTTTCTGTTGTTATCATCGTGCATGTTTCATAAGAGAGAAAAGATAAGGTGAGATTGTGGGAAAAGAGGGATTGATTTTTGTTTATTGTATAAATGCACATATTTGCACCTGTCTGTGTACTGACATACTGCTTTTATTCCTAGCATTTAAAAAAAGCAATGGAGATGGTGACAAACATGAGAAATTAGGTGATGTTAATACTGAATCACATTAAGGTAGATTCAAAATTGCAGTGCTTTTTATTTAAAAACAAAAATGGAAAAATGCTGTACTGCCAGTAAAATTTCCTCTGTATTTTGGACACTGTTGAAGTCTATTACATGCCCAGATAATAATAGTGTACTAAATATATGAAATGTCCTTTTCTGGGGCATATAACACTTAGAAATATATTACATTAAACCATAATTGATCCTAATTTTCACTATCAGCCACTAGTAGTTGCATGAGCAGAACCATAGTCCCAGCTGTGAAGTTCTGTATCAAGCAGATAATTTCCTAGATGGAAGATCAGACTAAGTGCTGGATTTCATGCCTTATTTGTAACCATATGTGTTTTGTCACTGAAATCTGACAGAGAAAGTTTAAGTGTTGAAGGGTAAGGCTAAAAAGTAACATTATTCACAATGTTCAAAATTAATCTCTGCACAATGACTTGGTAACCATGGACACAAAAATCCTATCTGAATGTTATCTGGAAGATGAAAGATTACATCTAGGAATTTTTTTCTATGTGTTATTTGTTCATAAAGATGTATCTCCTCAAAATTTGGGTTTGATGCATAGAAGACCGTGTACCACAGCCATAACTAGTGGCTTCATGTCTTCATTGATGTAAACTGCTGCTTTAGTAACTTTGCAATACTAAGTAGTATGAATTGGTCACAATCTGGCTCATGGTAATATCTTCTGTAAAATGAGAATTTAATTTGATATTTTTTAAAGTTTAAATTTTCAGATGAATTATGAAGAAGTATCAGTATTGATCGAGGAAAGTTATAACTCTGCAAAATGGTTACTATGGAAGATGTGACCTGATTATAAAGTTGATAAGTGTTTTATAGGCTGATAAGAATTTGGCAAACAGTTAGGGTGATGTTTTGAGGTGCAATTTATTGTCATGAACTGTGTGTAAAGTAAATGTGCAAATAGAGCTCAACTCAAATGTAATCTCCAGATTCATGTGTTCAAATTTGGCCCAAAATGTCCATTTGTCCATATATCTGCTGAAGGAACTAAAATTCCCTTGTACTGTGACAGAATTTATATTCAAATTGCATTAACCAAGACAGCTCTTACATTTTAAAAGGACAATATTTGAACCTAATAGTTATTATGACAGTGATGGGGTAAAATCCCCAGAAAGCTTAGGTGGGTAGACAGTGGCAGCTGTTGAGACAAAGATTTCCCATTCTCCATTACTCCTTCCTTACATAGATGAGGTATAAAAAGGATCATCACATCTTCCTAGGACAGTGAGAATATTTTGCAATATAGATATTTAGCACATTATGCAAAATACTTCCTTGAGTGTTCCTTAACACTTTCAACACAATAGTCAAGGAACCTCTACACCAAACACAGTAAAAATGGGGAAAGCTCCCTTTCCTTTTTTCTTTTTTTTGTCATTTGAAACAATACTTTTTATTTTCAAACATAAAATAAGACTAGAACTATATTTAAATAGCTTTGTGGTCTGCCTTGAACAGACCACAAGAAAAAAAAAAAGACCACGAATTTAGCTACCTTTGCATCTCTCAGTGTTGCAAGCTGAATTATGGAAAGAATTTCAGTCAAAAATAGAATACAAATTGGTTATTTTTATATCATCAATCCTACATCTCATCACAATGCACCGTACATAGAATTAAACAAAAGCTGCAGAGCACACTAAGATTTTCGCGTAAGATTTAAATCAAGAAACTGATTCAATGCAGTGAAAATTAGGAGAATTTTGTATTCACTGGACATAGCTTTTTTATAGGACCTTGTGCTTAGAAAGTAAGTCATTGCTTAGTAATAGCCAGGAGATGAGTTTAGATTAAACAGAAGTGATCATTTTAGGGACCTAAAAGAAAAAGAAATGAGATTTAGTGGAGGGCAGAATAGGAAAATATGTACTCTTATATATATACATAGTTTGGCAATGTACAAGTAGCAAATGTGCTTGTGCAACTGGGACTCATTTTTCTATGAAAATAAACCAGCCTAAAATAATAATGAGTTCAACGAGTAATGACCAAGTCTTTGAGGATGACTAGACCTATTGCTTTAGGTACAAGATTGAGCTCTAAGAGGAAAAGAGATTTGTCTATTGTTTTGTTCTTGTTTAGTTTTTTTCTGCAGTGCATAAGGAAAACAGAAAAATAAGCATGACTGTAACTTTCCAGAAGAAACTCCACTTGTTTAACACAGCATAAGAAAATGTATCTTTTGTGGTTTAAAAAAAAAAAGAAAAAAAAGGAAAGGTCCTAAGTAGGTTCAGAGGCATGATTTATAAAACAATAAAAAATTTTCTGGAAATAGCTATGCCAGAATTTGGGTAAACATACTAATGATGAAAGGAAAAACTACACTCAGCTATAAAGTATAAATACGTCCGACTATGAATTATGACAGATTCATATTTGCCAAAGGAGTAAATATATATGCAATATTATTTTAAAATATTTTTCTCACATAATTATGCAAAGTGTATTAAGGCACTGGAGAATCTGTCACAAAAGGAGAGGCAGAGACTGTTTAGCCCAAAGAAGAGAAGATTCAGGGGGATCTTATGAATGTGTACAAATTCCTAACAGGGCCAGAGAGTACAGGAGCCAGACCCAGACTGTTCTCAGTGATGTCCACTGGAAAGGATGAGAGGCATAAATTGAAATGTAGGAAATTTTATTTAAACAAAGGGGAAAAACCTTACTTTCTGTAAGGGTGATTGAACACCGGAATGGGTTGCCTAGGCTGGTTGTGGAATCTACACCCTCAGATCTATTAAATACCTGACTGGACATGGTCCTGAGCAACCTGCATTTGGGCCTTGCTCTTAGCAGAGGGATGAAGTAGAAAACCTCCCTTCCAACCTCAGTGATTTCATGATACATTTTACATTACTACGTATGAAAAAGAATTCTAAAAAAGAAATTGTTCTGGCAGAAAAATGTAGAATTGACTAGTCTTCATTTGTCATACTTGCCAGTTAGATGAGTTCCTTGTATATTTTTTTTTTCTCTTCCTGAAAGTGGCCTTGCCCTGCCAATGATTGCCATGACAATGAATTTGTTTGACGTATCATTTGATTTACTCTGGCAATAAGCACACACAAAATATTGTACTCTCTGCACTATAAACCGTGTCTCCTTTGGGAGTTTTGCATAGCTAAAACATTACGGGCTAAGTCAGCAAAGGACCTCGAACTGTCAGAAAAAAGTGTTGTACTGGAGGACTTGGTTTTCTTCTGGACACAATGCTCCTGTGAACAGTCCGTTCAACAAAACTGTAGCTTCATACATATATAAAAAATGCCAGATCTCCTGCCAAGAAATATCTCTATATTTTCTAGCATTTTGATTGGCAGAAAGGAGTGGTTATTCTAACACAACCTGCTAAACTATGATCCAGTCTAGGGATTCATTGACTATCAGGAATAGCATTCTCTATATAAAATAAGATGTAAGAATGCTTTTTAAATTCCTGAGGTTGACTTCATGTTCAATGTTTATGCACTCAGTTTTGATCGCTGTTCGGTCTTAATTCAAGAACACATTTGCATTCAGGAAGGCATTTATAAATATTGAGTAAATCTGGTCCTAACACAGCAGAAAATAAGTTACAAGATAGAATGAGCATAAGATACTAGCCTAGATGAGGAAAATGTGATATTTAGATGAAAGAAATAATTCTGTTTGGCACAGACCGAGAAAGAATGAAAACAGACATTCTAGTCATCCTGGGGACATAAACTTGATTCAGATTTTCTAACAGACCTGGATTCTTATGTGTGTATGTGATTGGCAGGAAATCTCATATTCCTTCACATAGCATTTTGCCTGGTACATCTCTCTTCCATTGTTCTGCAGGTCAATGTGTGACCTCAGTGTGTCTTATGTCAAGAGAAGTACTTATATAAAGTAAATGGTTACAATTCAAGGTAATGTTTAGTAGAAAATGCTACTTTATCCAAGCAAATGTGACAAGGCCATGACATATACCCAGCACATACTTGTTTGTTCTGCTGCATTTTTAGAATAGTGGCTGACTCAGGTCAGCTCAGACTATCAGTAGCAAAGAATTCCTGTTTTCTGGCAAGCAGATCTACCTTAAGGTAGAGAATGCTACCACCGAGCAGTAAGGCCAAACCATGTAATTCTTCCAAGCTGCCCCTCTCTCCCCTGCACAGGTCTCAGCATAGGGTACCCCACTATGCACTGCTGCACCCTTCCTGCCTTTATCACTCTGGACACACACCACGGTGTGTCTCTACTCCTGAGAATTCCAGAACCTCACCCTCCTGATTCAGATGAGCTGCCCTAAGTGCTTCAAATTGAAACAACAGGCCTAGCTGCATGGTAGAACCCTCTGATTGTTCATGACCTTGCAGTGGCTCCCATTCTTGATGCTCTTCCTTCTCAGATTAATACTGTCCTGAAGAAGCACATCACCTTTGAAGGATGAAAGGGAAGGTGTTGGGGAACAGTCACACATGGCTACCATCACCCATACTGATGAGCCTTGGAGTGGTGTGAACCCACAAGCCCAGCTCTGATAAGCAAAAAGTACTTTAAAGCATGCTTCTGGGAAAGTGCTGGGTCAAAGCAAAAAGATAAGGATACCTGCAAGATCTCCTCACCAAATGGCTTTTAAAGACAAACTTAATTCTAAAGCAGTTTCAATTGTAGCAATGGAATTGCATTAAAGATTGATTTATTATAGTTTAAATTCCGGCTGCCAGAGGATGGAAGAGCTACTTTTCACTGAAAAAGCAAGAATTTGCTTTTATATTTTACTTGAATGATGTAATAAGAATGACTTAATAACTACAGACTGAGAAAATGATATGTGTTGGCTATGACCCAGGTAGGTTATTCTCTGTTAACTGAATTAAATCCTGTGTTAAAATAGATCCCTTTTCAGTTGGTTTTACATTATAGAAGTATTCTGAGCATTCTATAAGTGCCCATTCATTACATTTACTGTCAATTGTTTCATGTGAATAATTTACAGCAAATGATCTCCAAAAAATCAATACCAGACTTCTGAATTTACAGAGCTATTGGATATGCAGGAGCAGAGCTTTTATATTAACTAGAAATAGATCTCACTTTTCCCCTGCACCATAGAAAAGAAACACCAAAGATAAGAAATCTTTCTGAGTCTAAGTAATTGTAAGTACTTACCAATTATTTACTAAAGTTCAGTGTGCTGTCCCAGCATTGCCACTGGCATTGATGTCCTTTAAAGGATGGTGAGGTGTGGTGCACAGGCATTTTCAGGGTCCTTTGTTACATTCTTATGATGTTTCCTAGTGGCAACACAGTTAAACATGCATGGATAAAATGGGGAAATGCAATGTTTCTTTTCCATAATGATATGTAAAATATTACCTTAGTGTGCAAATAAGCACTTAGAGCCATGGCCTGGGATGCAGGAAAGCTATGTCTTGTGACTCTCTTGCTTACAAGGAGTCACTCACTAACACTGCAGCAGTTTGTCATTACTTAAAGAAAAATGTTGATTATTTTACTTCTTTTCTACTTTTTTTTATGTTTAAAGAATGCTTTTGGGTAAGTATTCCCTGTTTTCTTCCCAGTGCTCGAAGCATTCCTAGCATTACTAGCTCCAGCTACCAGTGGTGTTACCTCAATGATTTGGTGCACGAGACCTCTGGTGTCTTCACTGCTCAGTGGTTAGCAAGGCACAAGATTTTTGGTCCATCAGCTGGCGGGTTCTGGCCTCAGGCTGGAGCTACAGCACAGGCCAAGGAAGTCCCAAAGCAGACATCAGGGACAAGCTTGTACCAGGTTTGCCTTTTTCCCTGTCAGACAGAAATCTCCAACACTAGCTGAGGAGGCCTTGTGTTCTCCACCCCCCTTACATGCATGGCCTGTGGTGTGTGTGACCCACCCAACAACTTCATGATACTCTTCTCAGAAAATGCCTGTACTGCCCTTCCATTATTTCATAGACCTTAAATTAAGCACACAGACACATATATACACACACAAGTGGTTATCATTGAGGAGCATTGCAGGAAATCAGGTACTACATAGGTGAAAAGCAGCCAAGTCCTCACAGTTTGTTCTCAGAGCCAGAGGCTCCCAGTCACGTGTAGTCTACCAGCTTTTTTTGGTAACATATTTCATATTGTCATTAGGGCCTTCTGATGCTTGTGTAAAAAAATATTTTTTCACTCTTATACTTAAATTCTTGCAGAAAATGCTCCCCTGAGGAGGACCTTTCAATTTAGAGAGTGGCACCCAGCTCTCACACTGCACTTACAAGTGAGCCCTTCAGCAGCAGTGTGCCAAAACGAGCATCGTGCTGCTAAGCCCTGCTCACTGAATTTACCAGGGAAGGGAGGCCAGGCCAGGCCAGGCCAGGGAGAACTTTTCATGCATTCAAACACACACACACATGCATATACACATTTTTTGTGCTCAATCAGTGCTCAGTTACATAGTTACCAGTATAGTACCTATAACCCAACTGGTTAATGAGTCACTGCCCTTTTGGAATGGGGGGAAAGGGGAAGAGCTCAATAGGGAACTAAGACTGATATTCAGCCCTCAGATGCAGAGACCATATTATGTACTGGACATGGTAAACAACACATTAATTAAGGCCTTTAGTATTTAGAATACCTGTAAGAAGGGGAGAATTGTTGGTCTGCTATTTTGAGTCTATTGTGCCAGCCTTAATTATTTGTTTTATAAATATGTATTAATCCACGCATACATTATTGTTTAAATATATATCAAAGACAAGAAAAAAATATTTCAAGTGATTCACAACCGTAAAGTTGAATACCAATTTAATTTGTTTAGTGACAGGGATGCCCTTTTCCCCCAAGCTCTTTGTTTCTACATTATTCTACATTATTTGATTTAGAAGATAAGTTCCTGCAGAAATTAACTGTAACATCTTGGATATTATAAGAAGAAAAGTGTGGATTTTTTCATCCTCGCTTCTACCTTGAGACAATAACAACATAAACCTTCAATTTAAGCTGTACTCTGAGAGGGGCCCAGATATCCCACTGCTTGGAAGGCTATTAGATATTTTGTAACATGGGGCCTCCAACATCATATTGGAAGTTTCAAAGGATAAAATTTGTTCTGCTCAGCATTTCAGCAGATACACCAACATATTATGATATCTAAGAAGTAGCTGAGTAGCTGTCAGTATTTCTGAAGTAATAATTAAGCTGTAATAAGTAATTCAGACACTGCTATACTTAATATTTTGCACTGACTAACTATTTTCTTAATCATTAGCTGAAATTTGTTGCCAGAGGCAACAGTTCCCAGCTGTGTAACCGATTCCTAGGAATCAGATACAGGCAAAAGTAACTCTGTGTTTAAAAAAATCACTTTGGCCATTATAATATGCCTAATATATTGATTATATCATATCTATCTAACTAACTATCTACCATTATATATCTACCTCATTACTACCAAACTTAATGACTTAGAAAGAGAAGCTGAGGTGTACTCCTCTTTAGGACAGGAAAATGTTACATCAATAGTAGCACATACAAAGAATCACTTCTACTTCCATAGTTATAAACTTCACAAGCTTTCATGGGAATTTTAAAAACAAAGAAAATTAAATATAGGAGAAATGTTAATCTTCTATTTATTCTAACTCTACCTGTCAGATACTAAGCAAATCAAGAATTTTGTGCAGCAACTGCAATTAAATAGTTTATTTTTTTTTATGTGAATGAGCTCATTCTTGGAAAAGCTTTTTCTTTCAAGCCTGCAGCATGAAGGAACATATTATGCAAGCATGCAATGAAATGTCTTTATCATCTAAGGCTATTCATGCTAGAACAAATAAAATACTGCAGTTGTCTTTAGCGAAAACTCAGCTGACCCTTTGCTAGCATAGCATCTATTATGCAGCTACCAATTATGTTTCTGTAGACTTGATTAGGCTTTTTATTCCAAATAATAGGGATAAAAAACTTAGCTTTCATATGTGAAAGTCCTTCATTAATCAACTCTATTTTTTAATAATTCATTTGCTACTTACATAAGCATTTACAGGCTAAAAAGCAATGTTTTGGTTGATGGAGTTATTTCACCCTTTGTGGAGAACCATTCCCCTGAGTAATGCAGTATTAATTCTGATATGCATGAATGCAACAATATAAAAAATGATGTAACAAGAAAAATAATTAGTACTTTATGCCCCATTTGAATTGTCGGGTGTAAAAATTTAACCAGGGAATGGAAAAAAAGAAACAACTCACATTAATGAGACAATTTGAACAAGCAATAGTGAGCCAAAGTCACTGCTCCTATTTATGTATCAGTTTCCATTACTCAAGCAGTATTTACTGGTGTAAATTAATTAATTAAAACATATATAAAGCTGTTAGTAATAGAGAAAATATATATATTTATAGAAGATTGAAAAAACCCCAGAAGATATGTGCATACTATAATACATAAGAAGGCTGATTCTTTCAGAAGAAATTGGTGGAAGTGAAGATGAGTGTCTAGTACAGTATAATAGATGTGATTAATCTGTAGACATAAGAGACTGGAAAGAAACAGTCACAGCAATATTTAAGAAATTTAAATGAAGCACTTGAAAGCAACTAAATGGCAATAGTCTGCCAAATCATCTTTAGGTGTAAAACAAATGTCATTTAGCAGGGGATGTGAATATATTAGGAGGAAGGAAAACAAAACACATATTTGCACTGAATTAGGAGATAATTTGTTAACTAAACCAAGCCCCATGTTCAGAAAAATATAATCCTTGCACAATAGAAAAGGAGGTGGTCTTGATGGGAAGATACTGGATGTTTTAGGTGACATGACTACGAACATTCTCAAGAAGAACTGAATGATCACAAATGCAGAATCAATATTCAGCTTAACAGATAAATGTTTACTTCCAGGCATGCTAAGAAATGTGGAAAACAAATCTAAAATGGCAAATGTCCTACTCCTCTTCCCTCCTCCCTTACATAACATTCTCTACACTGTTTTCATCCAGTACACAAATGTTAGCAGGTGGGTGAGTGTTAATGTCCTCTCACTGGGAACTCTGATCTGTGAAAGGTGGAGGGACACCACCAGCCAGCAGGCTGAGGAAGTGATTCTGCACCTCTGCTCGGCTCTGGTGGGATTTGACATGGATTGCTGCATCTAGTTCTGTTAGTGCAGGAAAGACATGGCCCTACCTGTTGGAGAAAGGCCACAGAAATGGTCAGAGGAATGGAACACTGCTCCTATGAGAAAAGGCTGAGACAGCTGGGGTAGCTCAGCCTGGAGAAGAGAAAGCTCTGGGGTGACATTATAGCAGCCTTCCAGTATTTAAATGGGGCTCATAAGAAAGATGGAGACAGAGTTTTTAGCAGGGCCTCCAGCAACAGGACAAGGGGTAGTGGTTTTAAACTAAAGGACAGTAGGCTCAGACTAGATACAATGAAAAAAATTATCTACAATGAGGGTGCTGAAACACTGGCAATGGCTGCCCAGAGAGGTTGAAGATGCCCCATACTTGGAAACCATCAAAGTCAGTTTAGATGGGGCTGTGAGCAACGTGATCTTGAAGATATCCCATGTCATTGCAGAGAAGTTGTTCTAGATGNAACTAAAGGACAGTAGGCTCAGACTAGATACAATGAAAAAAATTATCTACAATGAGGGTGCTGAAACACTGGCAATGGCTGCCCAGAGAGGTTGAAGATGCCCCATACTTGGAAACCATCAAAGTCAGTTTAGATGGGGCTGTGAGCAACGTGATCTTGAAGATATCCCATGTCATTGCAGAGAAGTTGTTCTAGATGACCTTTAAAGGTTCCTTCCATTCCAAACCATTCTATGATTTTATGACAGTGCCTGGAAAGTGAGTGATAACCTTTATTCCAGTCCATGCAGCTGTTCTTAATATTCTGCCTATCACTGATATTATAGACATGGGTGTAATAATTTTAACAGCCAAATTCCTCCTCTTCATTTTTTTATTGACTACACTGTCTTCTATGTGGGGTTTTCTAATGGATAATATTTTAACTTTCTTATTTTGGTGGGATTTTTTTTGGTCTTTTTTTACTTGATTTTCTTCTCTATCTTGTTTTCAAGGACAGGAATACTCTGATTATATCTGAATGGTAACTGTAGCTAATAGTTGTATCTTTAGGCAGAAACATGAATTAAGTACTGTCTAATTTCAAAGCTATTTATATATTTTTTTATCTGCCATGTTTAAGTTTACAGGTAAAAAAAAAAGACATGCTACAGACTGGATCACGTAAAGTTTTCATGCAATCACATTGTCTCACATTATATTTTATTTGTAAATGTAAGTGGTTTTGCACAATGATTACTCTCTCTGAATGATTTCAGCAAAAGAAAAATAGGTGTTGTGTTGATACAACTCCACTGAAGCATACAATGATTTCAGACATTTGAAGGTGCAACTGGGAGACTGCATTTAAATTCACTTGAAGTACAGCCCAATGTAGGCTTCAGGCTGATGAATATGGACAGTATATAGGCCACAGGACATGGCAAATTTGCATCATTTAACTGCCTACTGAATCCTGACTATATATAATTCATTCATTACTGAGTTGCAAAAGACCTGTTTATATTCAGATATTAAGAGCAATTATACAAAACCTCAACAAACAGGAGATTATATTGACATCCACTTCATTGTGTCACTGCCTTAACACTGCCTTAAATACAGTCTGATTGGACTTCTATTTACATTATCAATGACTCTTTCATTCCAGCATGACTTTGTATTACTGATACATTTTTATATTGTATTGAAATCACCTTTTAGAAGCTGGATAAATAGATGCAACCACTCTACTAGACTGGAGGGGGAATGATTGCAATTAGCTTCACGTTTGCACTACTCCAAAAGCCGTGCTTCTCTAATATTCATGGGGGGCAATATTTGACAGGAAGATTGAAGCAATGACTGCTCATGTATGTTCTACTGTCTTGTTTATGTTCTCAATAGAAAACAATCAATATATTTGGGCTTTTAGGGAACATGAAGCAACCAAGAATACATAGGCAGGGAAATTCACAAAGAGCTCCTTTCCCTCACCTCCCCTGCCCCCCCAATAGCTGGCTAAAAGAGTACAGTTACAAACTCAAGTAAGTCAGCATAGCTCAGGTCTATGCTAATACATGACCAAACAGCCTAACCATGAGGCTGAGCTGTATTCCAGGGTAAATTTCTCTCCTGTGGAAAACGCTGCTTTTCAATTAAGAGGCTTTAGTGTTCATTGGAGCAAGAACTAGAGCCTGCACATGAATCAACCTTTTGTTTCTTCCCTCTCCTTTCTCTTTGTCCCAGTGACTATTTCATTACTTTCTGCTGAGGTAATTAATTGAATACCTTCAGCTGGAGAAATTCAGAGCAAGAGAGTGTCGTGGGATGATCT
>VZRX01010805.1:7409-45708 GCA_013398075.1 Notiomystis cincta
GGCGGGGCCGGGCCGGGGGCGGTGCGGAGGTGCCGGGCCGGCTGCGGGAGGCGCCGTTATCGCGCAGCTGCTTCAGCCCGTATCGCTGCTGCTCCTCGTTGGAGAACAAAGAGGATCAATTAAGAGTGTGCAATTACCGCCGTGCCCTGCCGGCAGTAGGCACGGCTCGGAACGCCTTTCCTCCCGTCGCTCTCCCAGGGAAGGGTGCTCCCCTCTGTTAATCTCAGGCGGTTTGGGGCCACGCAGCGCTAATGAACACAACACACGTTTAAAAATCAGCCAGTTTAGTGCATTAAACACAAACTTAAAGTGAGAAAACGGAGACTAAAGCACACGTGCCCTTGAGCGTCTTTCGAATTCTTGTGAGCCTGTAGCAGAATGGATCAGAAGCAATGCACAGCTATTACTTTATTTTCCACTGCTTTTCATGTCTCTTAGTTGGATTTGAATATTTCCTTTTGTTTGTCACCTTTTCAACATTTAAAGAAATAATGTGACCCTAAGAAATTTTGCTGTCAGTATCAGCTTGATTTATGTGTGTGGTCATACATGCTAATAGTGAATGCTCCGCGACTATTTCATTTTACAACATCCTGGAGACAGTTACTGATGACATTTCTCGTCATCCCGTGAAGGGGTAAACAGTAGCAGTTTAAAGTATCAGAGCAGTTCTGCCAGTTCAAAGGGGACCTTCCGCCTACTGAAATTCTTTGCAGAATATGTGCCTTCATAGATCAGCAAACTGAGGTGAGGTTAACCAACTTGCTCAAGGTCATGGAGTGTCAGTGGCAGAGTTAGCAATAATGGAATCTGGCCATCCTGGCTGCTGGCTCTGCTCTCATCGTTGGGTGACGCTCCCAAATAATTGCAGGTAGTTTAAACATTGGTTTGCGTAAGTGCACACTGAGGCCTTCAAAACATTCTGGAGAAACAAAATGTTTATGGAGTGCTTCAGATCCCATGCTGCATTTGCATGCAGCTTAAAGTGATTGCTCAGCTTGGCATAGGAGGGAATTTTGAAGGCGACTTTGTGGTTTATTTTGTAAATATGCCATCAAAAGACTCAGTTTTACTGAGTCTATAGTGTAGAAAGACTTGTGTAGATTTAGGGGGGAGCTCATGAGATGTAACAAAAGAAGTAGATTACACTGTAATTAGGCAACTTTTAAAACAGCAGTGTGGAGACATGACTGTAAAGAGGTTTTCTTCTGAATTAAGTGTTTACCCGATGACATTCTGTAGAGTTATTTGCAGTTGTTACGAAGAAAAACAACCAACAAATGCACTGGGAAGCCATGGTGATGAGGCTGTTGGAAGTTAAAATGGGAACAAAAAAGTTCATCAGTTGATTTATTTATTCAGCAGATACTTTTTAAGTAAAAACAAATCACAACTGATGTTATTTCTGACCCTGGAGAGAAGTTACGTTCCACTTCATGTTTTTCTCTGTCAAGTTAAATTGATGAAGAAAGGGATTTCAGAGGAAACGCTGGCAGATCTGTGCTATTGTGGCACCAGCAGTATATATTTAGTAACTTTACAGAGGAAATATCCTTACTGTGCTGAAAAAATACCAGTGACAATTGTTTGTCAGGACTTCAAAGGGCGCTGGGAAGTGAGCTGGCGCTGTTCAGGTGTTACATGCTTGCCCTGGCCGGAGTTACCTCTGACAGATCCCTGCTCCTGCGGGAATTGCTGCTGGGAGAAGCCCATCCGTGCAGTGCAACTCACAGCTCTGAGAACACAGACCCTGCATTGGGACAGATTTGCTCGTGCTTACCTTTGTGTGCTGCAAGTAATAGTGGTGGCTATTGACCACAAAATTTAGTGGTTGTGGTGGAGTGGAGGTGCAAAGAGCGGCAGCCGGGTTTCTGTTCATGAACTGTCTGGGGTCTGTGACCTTATTCTCACCCTTGGAGCTGCTCTGGGTTAATCTGGGCAGAGAAGTTGTGATGATACAAAGTTTTTCTGTAAAAGTGTCGGCAGCTTCTCCCCCATGGGAAAGGTGTGCTGTTATCAAGGGTATCAACTCTAAGGGGTCACATCTCCCTAGCATATGTGTGGTTTATCAGTGAGTCTTTGGGATTACTGCTGTCACTTGGTGAATGTCCCAGCAAGGGGACTTCTAAGCTAATGGAAAAGGATGCTAGATGTTTGCTTAGGAATCCAGAAATTTATACCCCGAATGACACTGCTGTGTCAGCAAATGTGTCTACTACAGACCTGACAGAAGTTACTTTTGCAAGTTTGGGTGGTAGCTCCTCATCCAGCCAAGTTAAATAGGAAAAGGAAGCAATAATGGGATATACTTTTTTAAGATTGGTGGCTTTCCGCTGGCAGGTTTGGAATCCTGCGAGGTTTGCACACTGTTTTCCACAGATGTGGAACAAAAGTGAGCCTGTTGATAGGCTCCACTGATACTGAGAATTGTGGGGGTTTGGACACTGAACACTTGCCACAGACTGAGCTGAGAAACGAGATGTGGGATGAAGCCAGGAATTGGAATGAAACAAATAAAAAACTAAAGCATCAAAATAATACTGATTATTATAAATAATACCTGAAAATTGAATTAAACATAGTCAATTAAGTTGTGTAGCAGTAGCTTGCTGTTGGTTTTGTGATAGCTTAAAACATCTATTTGAAAAAAAATCCCTTTTGTTAATGTCAAAGTTTGCCTGTATTTCTGTTACACATGATGTGCACAGTGTAGATAGATATGATAACCAGAGATTCCAATGTATTCTTACTGCACACTGCATTGAGCTGACTTACCTAAAGTAAAAGAAACTTAAATAAATAATTCTTAATCTTCTGCCTATGACAAGCATCAAAAGGTATTTTGTATTCCTACATGCTGGCAGTTTTTCCACATTAGCTTTTCATATAATCTTAATATGTTTGAATGGAACAATGAAACTCACTTTGCAATAGTGCATGAAGTTGTTCAAGAAATAATACTTGTACAAAGTCATTCCAGGGTTTGTTGATTCTTCTGAAACAAAAGGGATTCAACGTAATTCCAAGAAGACTCAGAACCCAAATTGCCACTTACAGAGCCATTTCTTTTTCTAGACTCTTCTTAATAAGGTAACAGAGCATCAGCTTGGAACACTATCATTGGGGATTTGTTTTCAGAATATTATTAGTAGCATTTCAGTGAAGTGGAAACAAACCTGTGCTCTGAAAAGAAACTGGATCATGGGGAAAGACATTCCAGTGAGATCCATGAATTTAAATTCTACAGGGATAATTTGCTATTTTAATAACTAAATAACTAAAATTAAAAGCTTAGTTTGTGAATAAGAATCAGAACCTGTAAATGTGATGGCACGACGGATATACTTTAGTAAACACGTGTGTCATGTTTCAAGTATGGAATATGGAGCTGGTGCTTGGAAATGTGATCAGCATGATGTTTAGAATGCAGAAACAAGCATTTGGTTTTGATTGTTCAAAATTTGCTGCTAGAAATTTCAGAAACTAGTTTTTTTAAAGTGCAACTCTAACAGTGTATTGGGCTGGAGAACAGGTGAAATGTACCTTGTTTTAAAAAGCTTTATGGGAAGTGGAAATGACATCTAATGAGTCACTAGGACCTTTTTATTGTTTTAATATTTTTTACTATAAATTTAGACCTCAAAGGACACTTTGATAATTAACCTATAGAAGCTGAAGTAAAATATGACATTGTTGGGGGGAAGGAGAAGACTTTGTTCTCTCTGTCATGTGTTAAGTCAGTGGTATGTGTTCTGAGGAGTCTGGCCTTAATTTTATTTTATGAATTACATTTGGGATTGTTTCTTGGTTGGGTCATGGGTTCTGATTTTAGTTCTGGAATGTCACTCAAAATAAAACAGAGCTGTGGGGGGTGGCAGAGGGAGAATTGTGATGATTGTACTTTGGATTGAGGCAGTGGTGGTAGAAAACGTGTCATCCCTTAATAAAACAGTAAATCTCAAATCTGTTTGGTGTTACTCATCACAGTCATTTTTCCATTCATTGCCTGTAACTATGCAGATGGAGCAGGGAGTTTAGTTTAAACAAGACATGAAGGTGTTCCCCATTCCTTTGTTCTGAATCCCTGGAATTTGACATACCTGGTTGCCCAGGTGAGGAGATTCCTAACTTGTTACACCTCATCCGGGGAGATCATCCCTAGGAAAGGCTCCTTCCTAAGCAGTGACTCCTGCTGCCTCAGTGTCATTGTGTTTCTGCCCTCGTGTTTCTCAGGTGGTGTGTCCTGAGGCAAGGGTGGGATTTCTTCTTGCTGTTGTTTGGTTTGTGTTGCAAAGACCCAGCATAAGCAGCCCCAGTCACAGACTGGGCCCCCAAATGCTGCTGTGATACACTGGAGAGGTGCTTTTCCATTTACTTTATAGCAGTTTGTTAAAGAGATGGAAACCCATTTCAGTATTCCAGTATTTTTGAAGGAACAATAGAGGTAGATTCATAATCAAGCATTGCATTTTATATTTTTACACCTTTGTTAACTGCCTCAGTTTAGTATAGACTGATGGAAATAATCTTCTTGCCTTTTCTCTTTTTTTCCCATTTTTCCTTTAGAATTGCCAAAATGCTTTGGAATTCTTAAACGATTCAAAAACTGAAGTCTCTGAGGATACAAAATCATAAGAACACAAGAAGCAGCAAGGAGGATTCAGTGCCAATGCAGCAACAAAAAAGACAGCCAGAGTTAGTGGAAGGAAATCTTCCTGTTTTTGTTTTTCCTACAGAACTTATATTTTATGCAGATGACCAGTCAACACACAAGCAGGTGTTGACTCTATATAACCCCTATGAGTTTGCCTTAAAATTCAAAGGTGGGTTTCTTAGGTTAAGTTCTATTTAAGGGTTAGTTGGTGATCTTGAACAGTCCAATTATAATTCATGTAACAAATCATATCTGTGACAGAACCAAACTAATTTCTCTACTTGTATCTGTTGATGAAGCTAGTGATGTATTAATTCATGATTTGTTACCACTCCTGTCCTTTTCCTTGCAGTTCTTTGTACAAATCCAAATAAATATGCGGTGGTGGATGCTACTGGTGCAGTGAAGCCTCAGTGCTGTGTTGATATGTAAGTAGAAGTTGGTTGGGTTTTTTCCTAATATACAACATTTTATTATCTTAATTTCTTTTATTATTTAAGAAGTTGTAAATGACAGCATGCATGTTACAAAATACAGGTTGGATAAAGATGTTTTCCTAATCTCCTGTGTACTTGTGGCTCTGATTTTTGCTGTTCTTTACCTCTAAAGCAGAGGTACTACAATATTTGAGATATGTCCTTCTTTAATTTTACTTTTGAACATAAATAAAATGCCAGTAAATGCATCTTGTAATGTAGTTTGTAAATTGGGAGCGAGAGTAATATGACCTTCCTCTGAGCACTTTTTTGTTAGAAATAACAAGAAAAACAAACCCCCCAGGGTTGAGATTTGTTTGAGAGAAATATTTGCAGATTGGCAAAATGGAAATGTGTGCAGTTTTACCAAGCACATTTTCCTGGGCTGTGCTAATAAAGGTAGTTTTGCCTACCTTTCAGCCTGACCAGCCCTCTCTTTCTCAGATCTCTGCGTCCCCTTTGTCTCTGCTGCCAGGTGTCAGCCCAGTAACTCAGAACAGAACTCAGAACAGAAGGAGGCTGCCTGAGTGACCACAGTGATGTACAGGGGCTGTAGGCTGCTGAAAGCTGAAGCAGAGTAGGTGGATAAGCTAAAATAGACCAACTCTTTTTATCTTCTATTTGCCACACTATTTCTGCGCTGATGTACAGATACAACTGAACAAAGTCTGAAGTACCTAAAAGAGCAGACTGAACTTTCTGAATAGACATTCTCCAAACTGTAGAACACCACCTGGAATCTCTGGCTAACAAATGGCCATATACAGAAACCTTTTGTCAGATACATAATAACTATGCTTGGGGAATGGCTCTTTATTCCTATAGAGTGTTTGCTTAAGGTGCAATTTGAAAAATTCCAAGGACTCACCAAATAGGAAGGAAGTTTAAAACATGGAACTAGGAAGTTTCAGTGAGCAGGGGCAACAATGCTAAAAATGGAACAAAACAGGTCAGAATATACCTGTGTACCAGTGAGCTATTCCATTCTTTAGCAGACATTTACACAAGCTTCATTACATTTGGTTAAACAAATGGGTTTTATTAAATAAAGGAAAATAAGACATACACATGTTCCAGGGGGATTTTTTTTGTGCAGCAAAACCCCCCATCCCATTCCAGTGGTTGCTGTCTAAGGACAGTGTTTACTGCTTGGATATGAGCAGTACTATGCAAGTGTGGCCATTTGCCAGATAAACAGATATTCTACAGAGCTTCCAATTATGCAATGATCTCTAAAAAGAAACAGGAGAATGTATCTGTTTATAAGGGTCTGCAGAAAATATCTCCTTGCCTGGCAGCAGATACATGTTCTCCTAGCACAGTGTTATGTAAAGATTCTGTTTAGGTTGGTACTTAGTACCATGGTACGAGGAGTAGGAGCACCAATTGAGAAGGAGGTGTTAAAGGAAGAAATCAGAGTTGATATGCTGAGAGCCGTATGAATTAGGGCTGGGGAGGGGAAAAGCCTTTTGTTTTAGTGGAGGCAGTTGCCCAGCCAACACTCCTCTTGCTGAAAGCCTGTCATAGGCACACTCCTTTGCCTCTGAAGTGACGTAAAACCTCACTGCAGCCCTCTTGCTGAGGGGATGACTTGGTCTCTGTTTCTGTGTTGAATAGTCTATTCAAACTAGATACCAGTTGCAAGCACTGGCTACGTGCTAATGCTTGTTGATATGTTGATATAGTTCCTTTAAATGAAGTCTGAGAAACAAAAATCCATTTCTTCCAGCATTTTAATGTATATATTATCACAACAATCAGTTTCTTGAAGCAATTTTATCTCTACTATCCTGTGTTACTAAGGGTACAGTAATTTTTTCCCCTCATGAGATGGCAACTTTCTTATTTGTACATATGTTCTTCAGATTAGCTGCTGTTATCTTGGAAACTTAGAATAATCTTTCACAAAAAACATCTGGAAAAATAATTGAAATCCTTATTTGCCCTAAGAGCTGATACCACTTCAAAACCTAAATGTTGTAGCTTTTCAATGCTAGATATGTATTCTCATGATGAATCATGAATGCAGAGAGGAGGCAGTTGAGCACAGCACTGCTCAGAGGTCTGTTTTGCTGTTGATCAGTGCTATTTTAAAGCTGTGCTTTTTATAGGTTCCAAACATGCTCTCAGTGGTGGGTTTCTGATTTTGAAAATCCCTAGCTGACTCTTATCTATAGAGAGAATGAGTTTTGCTTCTGAGAAAGTAGAATTGTAAAGCTTTGAGCCTGGTTTCTTCAAGAAGCTGGATTTTTGTTTGCCAGACACCTGTCCAACTCCTTTCCTTCCCTGTCCAATCCAGTCCCCTCAATACTTTTTAAAATCACTGGCCAGCACCAAACAACTTTGATTGGAGGAGGAGGCATCTTTGATGTTTCATTAGTTGACAGTTGGGCCTCAGACTGAGGCAAAGATGGGCTTGAGATAAAGACTTAACTGTCCCAGTTGGCCAGGAGCACCTATATTTGGGAATTAAAGCAAACATAAGGAGGAGGGAGAGGAGGTAAGGATCAGGTCTTCAGGAACATTGAGTGATGGAGGAGGTAACAGAGGTCTGGATTATTCCATATTATGTGGAGCAGGGGAGAGAGAGGGCAGACTTTGTGATGTGTAATTTGGATGTAATTCCAAACCAGAAATGGTTCTTAGTTCATCTCTTTGAAAATGTTGTTTTTCTCTGCAGTGTGATTCGTCACAGAGATGTTCGGGCTTCTTACTATGGTGTCATAGATAAATTCCGTCTCCAAGTGTCTGAGCAGAGCCAGAGGAAAGCATTAGGGAAAAAGGAGATAATTGCTACTCTGCTTCCATCTGCAAAGGAACAACAACAACAAAAGGAAGAGGAGGAAAAACGAATAAAAGAACACCTGGCTGAAAGTGTCTTTTTTGAGCAGACTTTGTGTCAACCAGGTAGCTGAAATCTTTTACCTCTCCTGTGTTCTGAATCAGCTTTGAATAGCTCAAGTGACCAGAAAGACTAGATTTAAAATATTTTTTTAATATAAACAGAAATAAATTTTTAAAGAATTCTTTTTACATACCTGTAAGACTGCTGTCTTTATCACTTGAGGATGACAGTATGCAAGAACCCAAACTATGGCTATTCTGTTTATGCTGGTCTTGATCAATCAAGACCCTTTGCTGCCCTGTGTTTGCATGTCATACCTTGGAGAGTGCATCCACTGTTCCTCTGGAGCAGGAGTTCTCATACAGACAATGGGAATTTATCTGTGAAAGGATGGTAGTTATTTTTTCCTTTGGGCTCTCTCAAAACATATGCCCCTTCTGAGTTTGTTCCAAACCCTTAATCCCCCATTTCCTGATGAGCAGGAAATATTGCCAGAACATCTTCTAAAGTGCTCCTTGTTCTGGGCCCTTTCCTTTGTCTGTCCCACAAGAACAGAAGAGCACAGTTGGTGGCTGAAAACTCTGCGTGTTTCATACACACTGTGAGGAAGTGAATCAACAGTCTTGAAAACCTGGGCCAGTTAAATTGAAGGGATAGGATAAAAAGTGTCAAGTTGTACCTGAATGAATCTAAACTGGTTCTTGGTCTACATTCTTGTTACTTTTGTTGATTTATGCTGAATGTTCTTGTCACTGTTACATTTTTTGGGAAAAGAAAAATCAATTTCAGAAAATAGATGAACCTCTTTGAGAGTGTTCACGTTGTTAAAATGAATCTGTTTCACTATTTATACTGTGGTTTATACTTTTTATTAAAAATCCCTCATAATAGATATTAGTAGGATTCACAGTTAATGCAAACCTACAAAGGTCTCTGTGCTCACAGAACAAAATGTTCCTGTGATAGCTGCTCCAGGACAGAGGGCTTGAGCCATCCTGAACAATCTGATACTGGTCTTAATCCAAATGCTGTTTCTCTGCTTAAAACCCTTGTTGACTACATTATATTGACTATATTATATTACTTACAGAAAAGCAGTAAACAAAGAAACTGCAGTTTTGCGTGTAACCTGCAACCTGGAAACAAGAGATTTATGGAATTAAAATAGAGCACATGTTGCTAGTCACTGAGGATAGGAGAAGCTGATAAAAACATTGGCTATTTTCCAATGGGTCTTAAGGATTTGGTTAGAGGTATTCAGCTAACATGTTAACAGCTCTTTTCAAAGATGACACAGTGGGCCTTTGAGTAGGTTCCAGCTGTTAAAGTGCAGGGCAATAAAGACTATGAAGGACTCTTTATTGTCTGTGGTTTGCATTTCCTTATTCTGGTAATACCAGACTCCGAGAGTGGTTCACTCTCAGTTTTTAAAGTAAGGTTCAAATTTTACTAATTTGTGGCATCTAAACTGACTCTGGCTCAGGTGAAGTCCTTGAATCCTGTAAAGAATGGAGGGGAGCTCACCTGCCCCAAGAATCTGTGCTCCTGCTGCAGGCAGGTTTTGTTTGTTTTGGGTGCTCTTAACTGATTGATTACTAATCACTGAAGGAACATATCAAGGAAGGGAGTCAGGATGCACAAGGAAACCTCAAGCATTGCTGAGACATCCAGCTGTCCTGAGTGTGTATATATAGCAACTGGGCCTGGCAGGCTCTGTTCCTCCAGAAGGGAGGGGTTTGGGAAGTCATGTGAAAACAAGTTCCAGCATCAGAACAGGGAGCAGCCTCCTCCACTGCAGAATGCAGAAGGTTTTAGAAGGGTGGGTTTAGGAGTTGTCTTCCACCCCCTGCAAACTCCAGAGCAAAAAGGAAAATCTGAGGCTACTTCAGCTCCCATGTAGTGCAGACATTTTTTGCAGACTATTTAATGTTTATATTATTTAGATCTTGCTCACAGTTGGTTCTGCCTTGCCTTTTCAGAAAACAGAACTGCCTCGTCGGGACCTAGTTTACTCACAGTCTTCCTTGGAGTCGTGTGTGTCGCAGCACTAATGCTACCTACATTGGGGGAAATGGAATCCCTGGTGCCTCTCTACCTCCACTTAAGTGTGAATCAAAAGTTAGTAGCTGCTTATGTTTTAGGTGAGTACTTTGGATTTTATAAAGCTTTCCCTGCAACATCTATGAGTTTGGAAACCTTGGCCTGTCTTTGCCAGCAGCCTCAGGAATCTGGATGGAGACAAAGCACCATGTTACGTTTTGTTTTGCATCTCGGCTTAGATCTTAATTTGCAGCCATGGAGATAGCAGGGTAAATTAGTTACTGTAAGTGTTTTTGACCAGATTTGAGTTGATACCTATTGCACACAGGCCCCTACATGCTAATTTCAGCTTTATTTGATGATTGGCCAACAACAGCCATCTGCCAACAAACCTGAATGGAATGTGCTGTTTCTTACTCTTGCACTGCAGTAGTTACTCTATTGCAGAATGCAGAATGTGTTACTGTGTTTCTCCCTCCAGCCCCCATGAGCTGTTTTTTAAGGCTTCATTCTCAGTACCTGTGTAATAAGCAGTTGATATGTGTAGCAGTAAGTTGCTGTGAACCCTGTCTGAGTTCTCTACCATCCACAGTTCTTCTGGTTTGTAACTTGCTCCTGCATTAGCCAGCATAGACACATTTCACATTGCACATTTCATTTGTTATGACTATTTCTCTATAACTGTTTCAGATTTGAAGAACAGTCACACTAAACTCAATTCTCCTGTCCCACTACCTGGCAGAAATGAGGATTTAAAGGAAAAGAGCTAGGCAGCTCCAAACTGATAGCTAGAGGTGAGGTAGTGATGGGGAAAGGTGGAAGTTCTTGATGGTTCGTGCACACTCTGCTGACTCACAAAGGTCCATCTGCTGAAGTGGTTTGAAATCTCACTTGTGGCTCTTTGCCCAGGCTGATGCTGATGGATTCTCAGATCAAGACCTCTGTTTTTATCTCTGCTTTTGAAAATTACTCCAGGTTCTGCTGGTGCCAGCTACAGTTTTAAGCCCTTTGACTTTATACATTTGCAACAACTTGAACCCGTTTCTACTTTCCCTATAAAGTTTTGACAGGCTTTGACTTCTTTGCTGGCAGCGTTTTTAGTGTTCATGGACAGATTCTTTTGTGTGCAACTCTTGCTCATGTAGAAAGTCAATTGCTCTTGAGAAGTTGAAACCACTTTGTTCCACAAGGAAGTACAACTGGATTGTGGAGCACTTAATTGGAAAGGGTTGTTATACCACACCAGCAGCATTATATGATATTTGAGAAGTATTTGATTTACAGAAATGAGTTAAACCCTTTGTTGTCTGGAAGTCCATGTACAAGGGGTACAGGCTGTTCTCCAGAAGCCTCTGCTGTTCCTCTGTGATGATGGAATTGATCCAAGCTAAGTTGGGGGAGCATTGGTTGTCTGAACCAATACAGACCTTAATAAATAGCTGAGCTGTGGTTCCTCTGTAAGGGATAAATTGCTGATCTAAAGGAAGGCAGTGTTGCAGCTCTGTTCTGTCATGCTTTTGCCTTCACCAACTTCATAAAGTAGCTAAGTTCCACCAGTATGGAGTGGCAGGAGATAAAATAGTCTCAGAAATGTCTTTATCCATGGTGAGATCTGTAGGCTTTAGCTGAGCTTTCTGCAGTGAAAGGCTGTTACAGTGACATCATCTGAGCCTGCAAGAAAGTGAGATTGCCCAAGACCTGATAAATTGTTATTTTGATGTTACATAAGGCTGGAATTCAGGGAGCCCCTGTGTTCTTCCATCTGCCTTCTTTACCTTGTACAATATAACCCATGACTAAGAACTGCAGATTTGTACTTTTTCCTGTATCAGCACATAATTAAAATTAAGTTTTCAGTATGTCATGAGTAGGTTTATTAGCCCCTATTTCCTGTTTTCATCTGGTTTTAATTGTTTCTAACCTCTATCAGAGCAGTTCTTTTTTCCCCTCCCTCTTTAAAGGTCACAACAAAGAGTCTGTTGAAAGCTCCCTCTGCAGACTGACAAGGAAGCTTAATATCTTTGTGTAAAACTGGTCTTTGATCAGTTCTAATGCACACAGCAGAAAAAAAAAGCCTTGGAGCCTTCAACTGATCTGCCTTACTGATGATTCAGCATTCGAATGACACTGCCCATAACTGAACCCCATGAAAAATGGGGTTTAGGTGATAGTGTTACACTTATCCAAGTCAAAAGCTCAATGTTCAGATTTTCCAGTAGAGAGATCAGTAATTGTTTGCAGTATTTACATCTTCTTTGACATCCAGATATTAGATGCACCACGTGTCAGTGTTGATTTTTGACTACATCAAAATTTGGAGAGATACTTCTAATATTTAAGTGTATATATCAAGGCATTCTGCAAGTATTTGTGCACTTTTACCATATTTTCTGGCCTGTGACAGGGTAAACTCTTTAAAATGTTTCATTTCAAGTGAAATAGAAGTGTTTAGTTCTTAATTCTTGTCTTTCAGGTCTCATCACCATGGTTATTTTGAGAACATGAGCAATGAGTTCATAGGATGTCAAACACCTTACTGTATATTCACATCATGAATGTGGACTGCCTTTTACTCCCATTTGGCTCATTAAGATGCTAGCAAAACTGTTCAGTGATTTAAGATACCTTCAGAAGTGTAATATATTTTAACTGTGTATAATAAATGAAAGACTCAAAGCACTTTGCGGTGCTTCTGTAACAGACAGCTATGAAATGTTCAGTGATACCTGTGAAAATAATTTGAAAAAAAAAAACCTTTTATATCTATGCCTACTGTAAAAAATCCTTATTAAAACAACATTTGTTATTTTTAGTCTATGTTCACATCAGTGCGTGATCACTATAAAAGCAAACTGTCTTCTGTAAAAACACTCATTTGGTTTGTGGTTGTACCTGCCGAGGCTGGCTCATAACACTTCTGTATATACACACCAGAGGGCTGAGAGTCCTGGCTGATCATTGAAGAAATGAAAAGTTCCATCAGATGAAATAAACCATGAATTTTAGGTGAAGAAGTAATTCTCAAATGTCTTACTTCATCATTACCAATTTATCGTTGAGTGCTCGTTTTCATACCTGGGGAAATAAGTTCTTGCAATGGCCATTTTTTACCACAATTATTAGACAATAAAAACAAGTTCTGTAATCAGATCCCTTCATTTCCTAGGGATGCATGGAAGTGGTATTAATGGAAGCTGAACTCATACTAATACAAAATTCACCATTTTTTCTATTTTAGAGACCAAACTCAGTCTAATAGCAAAGGCATTTCTCTACATCCCTCCCCCCCCCAACTACCACAGGGATTTCTTTTCTGTCAGAAACTCCTGCTTAAATGCCAGTTTCATATTTGAGGTGAACATTAATCTTGTTTCATACAACAAGTATTTCCCTTCATTTGACATTTCATTGTCGAGATGTTAATTCTAAAAGGGCAGCTATTACTGCGTTGGATTCATACAGACAAATCTTTGTTTGTAAGAACTCTATAGAATATGCTCTGAGATGAATAAAAAAGTTTGGAAATCAAACCTTCTTTCCCTCTGCATGTTATGGGTCACTTTTCTGCTTATGCGTGGAAATACAAAGAAACTGTGCAAAAGCCAGTGTTTCTTAAAGAGAAAAAAAAGGAGAAGGAGAAGTTGAAGAAAGTTGTTAACCACTACATTTTTTCTTATATAATGCTGCTTCAGTTTGATTCTCAGAAGAACTGGGCTTGTGCCATCGATCAGCATCAGATGATAAAGTCAAACATTAACATTCACTGAGAGAAAAAAGCCAGAAAAGGTTCCCAGCTGGTTTGGGAGGCTGTGTGCCAGAGCCTGCTGCAGGCACAGCACTTGTCCCCAGCACGGAGCTTGTGGCTGGGTCGGGGTTCTGCCACTGCAGGGCTCTGTCCTTGTAGCTTCCCTGTTCCTCAGTGCCTGCACTGAGAATTCCCATTTTCACGAGGTGGTTTAACCTGCTGCTGCCTGGGGAAAGGTGAGGGAATGGAACAGAAGTTGGGGAGATAAAAGTGCCATGTGGCACCTTATCTTAGCACCCAACAGCCAGGTTTGCACACTTTGTTGTGCCCAAGCTGATTAAAAAAGCCCAACACAAACCTTTTTTCCCTCCATACTCCAGTGTCCCAGTCATGGACCAGGGTCATGTTTTGCCAGGCAGTTGCAGAGGTACAGAAGGGACAATCTCACCTGTAGGAACTCAGAGTTGCTGTAACCAGATCTGACACCTGCAACTGCTTCAGTCCTGCAGGACAGGACATGCAAGGAGAAGGGAGATGGGAGATCACAGCACACAGATGCCAGCAGTAATTTTCAAGGAATCTGAAGAGAAATGATTGGTTTAGAAAAACACCTTGACCAAAGAAATCAGGAACAAAAAGTTATTGTCAGCCACAAAGACTAAAAACATTAGACCACTTCTTTGTCAAGGCAAGGGAGGAGCAATACACAGAAAAAAAAATATTAAATGCACAGAGTAACTCAGCAGATGCAGATAAAATGGGTGCTTGGGTGAAATAAGAATGACAAGTGTGAATTCTGAGTTCTTTCTCCTTCAGGGAGGTTCCAGCACACTGCAGAATCACAGATTTATCCCAGATGGGAAAACAAGACCTGAGGACAGTTTCAGTTCAGCACTGAGGGAGAATATATCAAATTATGTTACAGCATAGTTCTAGTGGGGCATCAGTAAAATTTTCCCAGGTGGATACACAAGATTTGTAAGATATTTCCTGATTTTATCTATATTTTTGTGCGTGCACATACCTCTAGTACTTACATACTAGAGCTTCAGAAAACACTGAATGCCTTTGGAAATAAGACAGTGAATATACATCTTAGAAACACCAGGAAAAGCAGTTAAGTGTTCACGTCATTTCCCATTCCTGACTCCTAAGACAAACAAACAGCCATTTCCTTGCAATGGGCGAGTATTCTCAGCAGACAGTTGGGAGAGCTTTGAGCTCGTGCAGCAGGAGCAGGGCCGGTGTTTGCGCGGGCCTTGCTGTGCCTCAGGCGGGCCGCGCAGGCCTCAGCGAGCGGGAGCGCTGCCGAGAGCGCCCCGGGCAGCGGCGCTCCCGCCTCGGAGGCTCGGTACGCGGTCTTCGCTTGGTGTTCGCACTTGTCTGGATCAGGAAACCCCGAGATGATCCTGTTTCTCTGCAGGAGTGAATCACTGAGCGCTGGAAGCTTCAGCAGCCCCAGCACCGTCCCGGAGCTCCAGGGGCAGACAGGGCTCTCAGGGATTCGGTCAGGGAGCAGGTCCGGCACCCTCACACGGCCAGAACCTGCAAACAAATCCGTCCCTGCAAAGGGAGAGCCGAGCTGCTGCTGCTGCTGCTGCTGCTGCTGCTGTCTCAAGAAGTGCCCCAGGAAGACAACGGGGCATTGCTGCCAGATGGGAACAGTCACTGCTCCTCTGGAAACCACTCCACAGGGACATTTACAGCAGCTCCAAGAGGAGCCCATGCACAGAACTGTGCCTTCAACAAAAAGAGCAGAGAAATCCTGCACTCAGCTAATTAAGAACTGTCAAAGCCAATCATGTTATGTCATCTTGTACGTATGAGTATAAGTATCTGATAACTAAGAAGCCTGAACTGGAAAGAGGCTGCCACATAGGTTTGGCAATAAATCATTGTATTTTAGTCCTCGTTTGTCAATGTACATTTAAGATATCTTGCTTTCCTTATAACAGCTTTCCTTATAAATGGCAAGTTCCATCACCCCTTTCCTTTGTCAGGAGTGTGACTCACACTTCAGACTTACACCCAGGGCAACATCAAATTTAGGGATCAGATCTTAAAAAAACCCCAAAATCTTGAATCATCTTCTCTGCCAGGTGGGCATTTGAGTTGTTGGGTTGGAGCAGCTCAGGTGCTTTGCTCTCTGACCTTGCACGAGCCCCTCTGGGCAGAGAACAGACGGGAACCCACTGCCCTACTCAGCGTGGAGGGCTGAGCAACCCTGCATTGACCCTGCTGCCACTGTGTGCATGGAAAGGAGGTGCCCTCGTGTCCCTGGGAAACAGGGCACTCACCGGCTCGCTGCACTGTGGGGAAGGCACCATCTCCCACTAGAGCTGGATGAGAAACAGCCAAAATTAACCGTGCTGGAGTCTCCCTCCTGCAGGCAGAATGTGCTGCCTGAGGAAATTAAATTAAAGCTGAAACCACTGAAGGAGAGTGAATTCACTGCTGGGGGCCAGCAGCCCATCACTCGCTTGTTACTGCCCCACAGGACTGGTGAGGGTTGGGAAACCATGGCCATGCAGCCATTTAGAGATAACATTTACAGATAACGACCCCAGTGAAAGGAGCCTGGAGAACAAGGGCTCCTCCCAGAAGGAGAGCTGGGGAATGAGCACAGGCAGGCAACACTGGCAGCGCCACAGCTAAAGGGGATACACTCACTTTAGATGTGCTTTTGTCTTCTTTAGAAACTCTCCACTGAACGCTAACGAGCTGTTTACTTTGGATAATTAGCTGCAGCTAATGCACATCAGCTCTAGGAAATCTGCAAAGCTGTATGACCACGATGGCAATATAATGTGGAATTACATGCAGGCAAAGCGACCACAATGGTCTTCAAAACAGCAGAGGCTGCAAAGAAATAATTTAAGCAAGAGCACAACCACAATTACAGCTATGGGTGTCTCCTCACTGTGAGGAAAATGGCTGGTAAGAAGGTCTACCTAAGTAAGAGGTGCCCTGTAATGGAACTTAAATCCATGTTTCCAGTTAATAAAAATAGCAATAAAATTTTCAACAGCAAAATATGATTTACAGTAAGAAAATGAGAGTGTTCTTCTCTAGAAAACTGCATATTCAGTGGCTTGAGGTATGAACATCAAGGTATTAGATGAGCATTTGCTTTGACAAACAAAAAGCCACCATCAGGAGACAAATAAAGCTGCAGGAGGGCTCTGGAAACCCGTGTTCCATCAACATCACCAAACCCATTAGTGCCTTTCCCTCAGGAATCTGCCAGGAATCTCCACAATCCAAACCGACTGCTGAAGTGAATGCACTTAAAATGAAAGGATGTCGATGTATTTTTAGCAGGAAGCTTCTCGCAGTGATTTCAGTGCCAGCTTTACTTAAACTGCCTTGAAAGACACCACAGTACCTGATTTCTGTGCCCCGACGTGTGCTCTGCACATCATGGGCTTGATTTTTCTCCACACAAGGACAAAAAGTAACCAGGAGAACCACATCTCCAAAGATTAGTCTCTGCAGCAAAACCTGCTTCCCCTTGAGCAGCTCTTCCTACCTGGGTTGACATCCAGCAAAATTCTAAACATTTACATACAATTATTTGTCATGGAAGGAAGGCTTAAAATAGCAAGCATTTTCTAAGGCTCTGATGAAGCCAATAAAAGAATAAGAAACCAAAATAACAGAAAAAATTTAAGTTTGATAAATGCCAGATTTGTCTGAGGAATCTTTGTGACATTGGGGATGTCTCACCAGTTCCTTGAGAGACACAGGGGAGCCAGCATGAAGGCGTGTGGAGGCTGTGTTTGGTTTTGGTTTAAATGCACCCGACTCCTCCCCCCGTCTGAAATTTCTGCTCCCGAGCCAGCTACTGAAAGTCAAACAAGGTTATTCTCCTTCAGTGGTTTATTTTTTTTTGCCTCCTCTCTCGTGCTTCTCCCAAAAAGCCCCACAAAGCAGTCTCAGGGTGTGTGGAGGGTCTGGATCTTTGGGATGCAGGGTGTCCTGAGCAAGGCCTGGGCTGGCTGGCAACTGCTCTCAGTTTATCAAACAACAATGCTCCCACCAGATATGCAGGAATGGGAAGGCTCCACTGGTACAGGTAAAACAATCACCCCTAGAAAATGAACCTGAGGTGAGTATTTTTGCACCCAGATATTGAAAAGGATTCTTGCCAAGCACCGCTCTCTGTGTCAGTAAGGTTTTCATTACTGTGCTGGAGCTGTAAACATTCAGTTGCATTTACAAATATTTTAACTTGTTGCTTCCAGGAGAAGAGAGATCAACTTAAACTCCATCTGCCTGTTGGTGATGAGAAAGGTTGCTTAAAACAGGAGAGGAAGAGCTTACACAGTTTAATTATGACTCCTGAAGCTTTCTATTTTAAGTAAATGAGTTACGACTCCAACACATGCAAGAATACAACCACATAAAGTGAACATTTCTGAAATGACGACTGCTAAGGGAGGCACAAGCTGTTCTCAAGCTCATCGAGTGCTGGAGGTCCCTCCAGTCACTTCACTGGCAAATCATTGCACAATAGCAGGGCTGGACTCACAAACAGCACCGGTACTGGAACCACAGCACACATCTATAAATGGAAAGATCTGTCTCACCAGACTTTGGAGACTTGTTTTGTTTCTATGGGTTGGTGATCTTTACATTCAAGTTTTCTGAAAAGAGGTGAAAAGTAAGAATTTCGGATTAAGTTGTTACACTGATCTCAGGAGGAGCACTCAGGTCACCCGCCCAGCTGGCAGCACACACAAAACCCTGCAAGTCAATCAGCTGAGGCTCAGGCTCGTTTTTCCTGGCATTTGTACCTCTCTTCCAGAGGGAAGTATCTATCCCCCTGCTAAATGCAGCAACCACTGAAGGGTTCATTCCAAAAATACAGCCCCCTGAGCACTGGCACGGTTACCCACGCTCCCTCAGCAACTGTGTCACTCCGGAGAAGGTGGAAGGAAGAAAAACACCCAGCAGTTGTCAAGGAAGACACCCTGGCCCAGGATCTGATTTAACTGCCAACAAATCCTGCAGGAATATTTTCAACCAGACCAAGCAAGTGCAGAACCCAAGTGTGATTTCTGGCAGGTGCCATTCATGGCAGGATCCCAGAGGGAAGCAGAGGCAATATTAAAGCACGAGTTACTAGACAAGTACAGGGTTGATTATGTGCTCTGTATAACATCCTGATTCCCTGCATCCAGATACATATTCTGGACTGTAGCTGGTTCCAAAATTTTTCATGTCAGTGGGAAAAACCCTGTATGTGTCACTGGACTCCAGGGAGTGAAACTGCAGCTTCTTGCTGACGTGGAGATAAAACATTGAGATGCTTTTCCATAATTTCAAAGCAATTCCTGTTTTGCAAAAGCAGGGAAAGCAACAGATACAGATAAATACCTGTTTCACTCTCCTCCAACAGTATTACTCGGCCCAGAGTGGTTGTGGACTCCCCATCCCTGGAACTGTTCAAGGCTGGGTTGGGTGGGGCTTGAGAATGAGTTGGTTTTCAAGATCCCTTCCAACCCAGCCCATCCCACAATTCTGTGATTAACTGCCCTATTAAAGCAAACCACAGACTCCCCATTTCCCAAGGTTCAAGACCCTCAGTGTTCCCACCAGCCAGCAGCAGCTTCTCTCTCCCAAACTATTTTCACCACAACTTCCTCTAGGTATAAACTAGGGACACATGTAACTTGTATTCAAAAGTATTTGGGTTTATTCTTCTTTATTCCTCGAGTTGTCACAGACCTGCAAGACAGCATTGCACAAGGAGAACAAGGTAAGTCTGCTGCAGGTTTTAATACCTACCTGCATGTTAACTAGACTGGGTGGAAGTAAATTACAATAGATACTCTGATTTTAAAAGAAAGCATTTAATCCCAGAAGGAAACAGGAATATGGTTATCTAAAAAAGTGCAGAAACAGCAAAACACATTTATTTTTCCATTTATTGGCACTTATTTGAAAAATAGCATAAATATTCAACAGAAAAGAGACAAGTTGACCCACACTCAGCTATTAAACCCCCTAATACTGATGTGTCTTCTAACAAAGACTGGAAGAGACACCAGGAGGTTCATTCTTAAGAAATAAGCAAGAATTAACAAAAAAAAAACAACAACAAAAAAAAAAAAAGAGTCTTGCTCTCACCACAGAAGAGTGAACGCACAGCAACTCTTTGGCACAAACCTGAAACTGCAAACCCAAACTTTGCCTCAGCAGAGAGAGCAAACAGAGCCCAGCACTCCCGTGTGCATCTGCTCAGGGACAAAGGGCAGCTGGACTCAGGGAGGGACTGCAACCAGCAGGGAGATTATTACAATAATTTAAGAGGAATGATACCAGAAGTAAACCATGTCGTATCTTAACTAGAACAGAGTCAGACTATTAAATACATTCTATTTTCTCTCTACAATAAGGACACACAGAAATGGGTCACTGGCCCTCAGGTCACCAGGTCTTTGCACTCCAAGCCATCCCTTTCTCATTCTGATGGCTGCTGTCAGTCAAAGCTTCATCCATGTGAATCTTTCACAGCAGAGTTCAGGGCAGGTTTTTCTCCTGCTTGAGGAAGTTTCCATACTTTTCTCACTTTATGACACACTACAAAGATTTAGCGTTTAAAAATAAAACATTTTGCTTCATTATTAACCTCTCTGGAGAGAAGGTTGGAAACCACATAGCACAGATGCACAGACATGTACAAAGAGGGACCCAGCTTGGGGAGTTCAGCTGCACAGCCCCAGTGAGGGTGTCATTGCAAAATCCCAGACAGCTGTCCACAGGGAGGGGGGTCTGCAAATTCTTCCTCCTGGTTGGGGAATTTCAGAGTTGAGATCATGATGCCTCAACACACTGACTTTTCAAGCATCTCAGGTTACCAGATTCCAGGCTTCCAATCAGCATCTGAAGTTTTCAACAACAGAAATGACTTGATGTCATTGTTTGAGGAAGTGACATTAGGAAATTAAACACAGATTAAATATGTTTGATGGCCTCAGCCTGTAAAAAGGCATTCAGGATTCCTCACCATATGTGTCATATATGAGGACAAATCCTGACTGTTAAAATAATGTGTTTCTGAAGTACTAAATACTAAAATCTCAGGATTTAATGTATTGTTCCAAATATTGTTACTCTTTTTTCTCTATTAAAAGACCTTTAAGAGAGCATCTACCATTCCTATACATCATCTAAATGGGGAAGAAAAAGAAATAAATGCTGGATACAAAATCCAAGAAGAATGTTCCACACCTAATTTAGATTTAGTCACAACAGCAGTCATGATCATGAATAAAACCCAAAGTATAAATTTGACAATTCACCAATTTGTTCTTTTCTGGCATCCACTGGAACACAGAATTGATTAAAAGCCAATCATAATAGAACACAATAATAATAATAATCAATTCCCCCCTGCAATATTCTCCCTTTCATATGAAGAAGAAAAGAAATATAAATATCTAATGCTCTGGGAATAGAAACAATTAGTAAGCTGCTTAGGCTGAGGACAAATGTGAGTTATCTGCTCCTCCACAGGCAGGGAGGACACTGGCTGCTGGCAAGCCAAGTCTTCCACAAGCAGGACACATGTAGAGTGTTTGTAGCTCGTGCCAAGGAGATCCCACCCACTGCAAAGCAGCCGCCTGCTGACTGATGTGAGCACCCGACGTGTCTGCGGCTCAAAGGCTTCTGTACTGTAGTAAATGTCATACAAATCACTAGAAAGGTGAATTCCTCCTCAAGGAACTGTCCTGGAAGTTTTCTAGAAGTAATGACATTGCTGGAAGTTCCTATGAGGAACAGAAGGGGTTACACACAACACAAAGTCTGGGCCATGTCCCGCCTGTTTCCCGCGCCCATCAGCAGATTCCTGCTCTCAGTTCATCGGTAACTTGGCCGTGAGATCGACCGGCAAAAACGGGGATCTGGAGTCAGAGAGCGACACTGGAGAGTCTGTGCTGGTGCCAGCTTCAGCTGGGGAGTCACAGGAGGAGCCTGCACTGCTCCTGTTGTCATCCAGGGCGTGCGAGGACAGGCTGAAAACAGAGCGACACCAGGGTGTGAGAAGCGAGGCACTGGCTCAGGTAAGAGCCCCAGACCAGCCCAAATCATCACAAAGCCCCTCTGAACACACAGGTGCATCTCTGAAGGAGCAGCAAGCCCTGTGATCTGGAATACACCTGCAGCTACACACCCAGGCACTTCAGACACACACAGAACACTGCCCATTTCCTCCTTTGCTCGCCCACAAACGGGGCACAGAGCAGCAGCCCCAGGCTGAACAATCCACTGCCAGCCCTACTCCATCCTCAAAGCCCTGGGCCAGCACAGCAGCCAGAGGCCTTTTTCCCCAGAGAGCCAAGGACAAACTGTCCACCCTCCATTGTACTACATAGTTCACAGGACACAAATTTGTAATGATAGCTGATCTATCATCAGTGATAGCAGCAAAGTGACTTTTTCTAAATTACCATCTCCTACACCAAGATGCAGCCATTTAACCCACACTGCTATCCTCACTGTAAACAGGGTGTGCAAAAAGATATGTTTTTAAAGTACCTTTAAAACATCTATTTTGCTATTGCTACTCAAAGCTTGTGCATGACTTGTACATCAGCTGAGAGGCAAAAAGACAGAAATACTGTGAACAATCCTTGACAGTTGTGTGGGCACACCCTGTGTATGATCAACCTTTTGACTAAAACACTAGATCAAAATCCCTTGCTATCACCAAACACTGCAAGTTTTAATAAAAAACCTTTTTATCTCCTCCCAGCTCCTCTGACCCTCATGTTCCTCTGTGACCAAGAGCAAGAGAAAAGAAGAAAAACCCAATTCACCCAAAAAGCATCAGTATTCACAATTGATTGCAATTTGAATCAGATTCCAAAAGCTATCATCCATGAGGTGTCTTTTCCTAAACATCACACCCATATAGGTGAAGCAACACTGCTGCCTGTTTACTGTGATAATTTCAGTGTAACATTATAAGAAATCTCTATTAAAAAAAAAAAAAGACAAAAACAAGCACAAAAAAACTTCAAGCATAATCACTGCTAGGAAAATAGAAAGATTTGCAATGCCTCTGCTGGAAGGGACAACAAACAGCACAGCATTTACCAGGCCCCAAGGTCTGCCTGATGTGCAGCCTCCGGGGTTAACATGTTGGTGGATCCTTGGAATAATCTTTTTGGGTGATCTTCCATCTCTGTCACACCTTTGGGAAGAGATAATGATAGACAACTCATTTAAACTAAAATCTACTTTCAATGTACTTTTACAGAGCAAACAGAAGAGTGGTTCCAACTTATAATAGATTATTTCATATGTAGAACACAGAATTTAAATGCTGACATTTTAAAGGCTGTCTGTTTCCTGGAACCATTTTGTCCAAGCTTCAGTAGAGTTTAGTGAATTATTAACTAAGGCTTAGATATCAGATATTTATTCTTCAGTAGTGAAGAATAATCCTTTTATTTCAGTTTTTCCAGCTATCAGCTCACTGACCAGCTCCACTAGAACAGAGAAGCTGAAAATAAGGAAAAAGAACAAGCTCCAGGATTATCACAAAACTTTTCTATTGACTTTGATTTCCAAACATTCTAGCAGATGAGAGGATAGATATATGCTTAAAGAGGCTATGAGAGAACTCAGATGAAAGTGTTTTAGAAGTTGTATCAGAGCCAGAGGTGCTCTGTAACAAGGGTGAGGCTTGAAGATATAAAAATAGGTGCAATAAAATTGCCAGAAGTTAAACTTGCAGAAAAATGCAAAAAGACAGAGAAACATTTCCTAATAAAGCTGTAAGGTCCCTACCAGGCCTGTGCATCAGCTTTGGGTTTTGAAGTTATTTGAAACACAGTACCTGTGTGCTTCAGTTAACCAGGACTTTCAAAGTTTTCTGTTTAATACACCAATACTTGTATTTATTGTTTTGTTAAGCAGGTTACATCAGATTTTTTATCACATCTATATGACCACAGCAATGGGGAGGAATTAGAACAAAACAATTATTAGCTTTATGAAATTAAAAGCTTTATGGAATAGTAAAATCTAATTTAATGATTTATCTGCTTCATTATGTGTAATATGTTCTACTTCTAGTCAGTTTCTGAAGTATCAGCCAACTGGACAGAATTATGAAGAAAACTATATGAATTATTATATAACTAACAAGTAGGCCTATTGTATTAGCCAAATACTGTACCTTTTCTTTTGATTGATCCAAGAACACTTGGTCGAATGCAATTAATTGGGCTCTGGCTTCTCCTACTAAAAGAAGACAAATGCTGCACTGAGATCACCATTAAAAGAGAAAGGTTGAAAAAAGAATCAAAAAACATTCAGAAAACAAACTACTGGATGGAAACCACTAAGAAAAAAGGCATTAAAACAGCTTATCAAAAACAATTCCTTTTTTTTCCCCCTCTGAAGATAGGTCAGGAAGCACAGATCTGAGTAGGAAAAGTTTAATTACATTATTTCACAACTGGGGCAGTCTAAGACCTCTCATCCAGGCACTGACTACATCTCAGTTGACAGGCTGAACTGTGAGGGTCTAGTAAAATTTAATTGTATGCCCACATCACTCAAAGGAGTAACAAACCCTAAATCTGCTTATGTTTTCTTTCCCTCAGAATTCAGTTACTAAAGCTGTGAATGAAAGCAATATTCAGACTACACTGGGAAGGCAGATGACACAATGCAACCCATTTCCCAATGTTATGACATGAGGATTTCAACAAATGCTTTACAGCACTGTAAAATCTAAAGTCTGGGTGAGTATATGAAGCTGTGTTTGTGCTCAGAAATCAATTATGGATGTAACAGATTCTGGTATTTCAAATGCCTGCTATGAACAAGCTACACTAATTTTCTGTCATTGATATGATCTGGTGACTTACCTTGAAAATCTCCTCGTTGGACTTGGGCTGGGACTTGGAGGCAACCCACTGCTGCTCACCAGACTTTGCAAAGAGGGTGAGAAACATTGCTGAGAGGAGAAGAGTTTGTGTTATTATAAATACTGTATCACTCCCATGTGGTAACAACTGATGCTTAACTGCAGAGAAATAAACAACCCAGTATCAAGCTCAGCAACCAGTCACTGGGTACACTCAGATACCACTTTTTGCTACTGAGAAAAAAAATTTGAATTGGACAGATTCCATTTTCATGCAGATTTATTTCACTGTACTCTGGTTAAGCAGACTTATTTGTTTTTTATTAACCACAGCATAACAGCTGAACACTCCACAGAAATTCACATCCACAAGATGAGCAGCTGGTATTTTCTGGTTTGGGGTTTTAGGGGGTTTTATTTACTCTCTAGTTTCTTGTTTGCAGCTGAGATAGAAAGGAGCAGGTGGCTTAATCTTTTGCTACTAATTTGGTTGAATTTATTTAGCTCTACTTAAGATAAAACCATTATTACCACATTTTGCTCACCTTCCCTATTCCTCGTGTAGGTGAAGGAGCTGGAGAAACTGGAACAAAATCTACTTGCTTTGGTGATAGTGATTTTTCAAAATCATTGTCACTCTGTAAACAGTACACATAATTAATCTTAAGAGCAGATACCTTAACAAGAAAAGGATTGACTGGTGTGAAATTCCAAAGTCATCCTCCATCACATCAACAATTTTTAGGCAGCCATTTATGAGCTTATACTTAACAAAAAAAACCCAAAAAACTGACTTAAACATTAATGGAGAGTATCAGAACATGGAAGAAAATTTGAACAGGCAGACATCCATGCAATTTCCTTTTGACACAGCAGCCCAAGGAACCCACATGTACCTTGAATGACTGATAATTCTATGCCTTGTTAGTGTACAAAACTGCTGACCAAAAGCAGTGCTATACTAACAACTTATCTGTAGTTCAAAGGGAATGTTGACATGAGAGAGTCTCTAGTGTCCTGATACTGATGATAGAAACACAAATTAAAGCATGAATGCATTACCAGGCTCAAGCTCTCCTCCCATGAGTGGCTCATCTGCATTGCTACTTGCACTTCTCTATAAAGAAGAAAAGAAATGTATTGTCCCAGGCCCACAGATGGCTGCAGTGACTCTTCTACTCTGCTTAGTGCTCACCTTTCACGAACGGTTTCTCTGTTCAGCAGATTCATTCCTTCTTCCTAAAAGATTAGCACATGAACAAATAAGGTCATGAAAAAAGGCACTTTGTTCCAGCACATAAGAAAAGCTCTGGTTTTACTTCACTTTGGCATGTGGAAAATTTAATTCAACTCGGTTAAGCAACAATAACTTCAAGTTCTCCCTCCATGAAAAGGAGTGAGGAGGAGAGGATGAGAAAGAGATGTAGCAAGAGAGACCATCAAGTAAGAAGTGCTTGTGTGAGCTGCTTGTTTCCCAAGCAGCTTAATTTTCATTACTAACCAAGAGGTAGCTACAAAACTGAATAATGATAGTATGGACCAGAAATTCTGCACATGCCAGAGTGTCTTTATGCAGTCTTGAGCAACATAATTCTACAGAGGCGACACTAGTACAGATAAACCTCAGAGACATGGCTGGATTCTTACCTTACTCTATGGATTAGTGACTAACTAGACACTTGTCAGCATCTCATTTGCAATGCACTGCATTGCACACAATGAATTCAGGATTCAGTGAGGGTTTTTTCTAAAAAAAACTCCATAAAATATTATTAAAATGGATCAAATATATAAAATTAAACTGAACATTAACACCAAGTACAAACATGACTCGATCTCCTCTTAGGCAGACACCATTCCTTAAAATTAACTGAATGCTACCCAGTCTTCTCAGTGAAAGAACAGATTCCCTAATTCAAGAGTAAAAGTTCAACTAAACATCTTCACAATCCTCATTATAAGTAGGAAGAGTCTAACCTAGTTCACCTGTGTGATAATTTGCTCAGATTTGAAAGAGGTCAAAAGTGAATCACACAGGTTCTCAGTGATATACAGGACATGGAATTAACTCCAACTAGTGAATCTAATGCTCAAACACAAATTAGGAAATTACACTGTTTGGTTTAATAAATGGATGACACAAACATGAATGCAGAAACATTTTCCAGAAGATTGAATTATCAAATTTTACTTCATGTAATACAGCAGAGCTGAGCCACAGCAGTTCACTCCTTTGCTCTCAGCATATTTCTCATTATATTTCTCTGCTCACTGCAGGGGGGTTGGACCAGACGACCTTTAAAGGTCCCTTTCAACCCAAACTAATTTCTGATTCTATGATATTTACATATTAATCTTAAGCTTTTTTATATTGATAAAAAGAGCTGTACAACTGACCTGAGTACTTCAGAATCTATTTATGCCAGTAAATTATTTACATAATGAAAGTAAGCAGTTATCTTCTTCAGGATTACTGTGCAACTGCCTTAAATAACCGAGGTGGGAAGCAGAAGTGCCTTCCACCACTCAGGCACCATACCCTAAAAATGCTGTCTGAGGCATTAAATCCTTTTCTTAACTTTTGACCCTGCAAAAATCAAGCCTATCCATTGAAAACTAGCCAGCTAAAAATCAAAATTTAAAAAACTTAAGCACCTTTAAGCCAATTTTACAACCATTCTACTGTCAAAAAGTGGAGATATAAAATGAAGGAGACACAAGAGTTTGAGCTTGTTGATTTTAAAGCTGGAGTCTTCAGCCTGTGGTGTGCTGGCTGGGAGCAGAGCTATTTGAGCCTGCTCAGATATTCCCCACACCACCCCCCTTCCCGGGTGTTTGCTCTGTGCCCTTCCCCCTCTGTTCGTGCTGTGACAGCACAAGTACAGGGATCTGGATAAGAAAATTATACAGATGAAAAATAGCCCAGCCAGAAGAGTACAGACTATTTTTCAGCCAGAGTGCTTCCTTATCCTGCTCATTTTCTGGCTGCACAAAAGTCTTGTGCCAACACAAGTTAAGGAACACTTTGTTATTGGCCCTGAATATTTATGCTGGCACTGCTGCCAAAAATTTGGTGAAACTTTACCCTAAGGGTTTACATTAAAGGTTTCCTTTCTAAAATGTCCATTTTAAGAATCCTCTCTCTGCTCAAATCTTCTCCTTGCTGTAAGATGCATTTTGCTTCATGAAATGTGAAACTGGGCAGGCAGTTTGAAAATAAAACTTACAGCCAGTTGAAGGACATTAAATATCAACTGCAAAAAAACCCAGCCACCTATAAAAAACCCATTTAGAAGAATCTGTGCTTACTTGTTTGATTTGATGAAGACGGCTGCTAGGAATCCGGATAGGAGATGATGGCACAAACTGCAAAACAAAGTCACATACAATTCAAAGTAAAGCAGAAGGGAGGGAAAGGTGCCACAGCAACATTAGTAAAAAAAAAATAATGCCCCAAACTAAAAAAAAAAACTAATAAAAAAAATCACTTCTAACATTCTCAGTCTATATATCACCTACATGACTTACTTGCAAGAACATGTTAATATGTATTTCCACATTATACTGCTTTGTAAGCTCACAGATGCTAATTGGTATCAGCCTGGCTTCCATTCCATTTCCAGGCAACTAGAACTGACAGCTTTCCCCACAGAATGGAGCTGCTTTTCACTAGCACATCTCACCCCTAGTATATATGTTGGCATAAATATTTTCCTTTATGTGATTCAGAATATTTATTTTCATTTAAGTGATCCAGAAAGCTCCCCAATAGATCCTTTAAAAATACAAAGCCAAAACAACACATTGTACAAAAAGGTCTCTGGATTGTTGTCTGCCTATAAATGAGTACTTTGACAGGTGAAAAAATCAGCTATTAGAAGGCTAACAAAGAGTTAAACACTTTCTTTATGGTTTCTCAAGAGCTTCACCAATTTGGGTGAAATCAGAGAAGACGTCACTAAAAATGGTCTTCTGTTAATGTTGACAGTTTTGCATCAAAATCTCACTGGAATGCAATGATCTAAAACTGCACACCCAAAACCAAGTAATTTAAAGTGATTATTTTCTCAAAATATAGTTTTCTTTCATATATTTCCCATCCCTCACATTGTCAACCCTCAGTTGATTTATGTCATAGCCATTCAGAGAACAAAAATTCTAAGCTGAAGCCTTGAATAGAGGTTTAACTTCTCTGTAAGAAGACAATCCTTCCGAAAAATAAGGTGTCTTTTTAAAATGGATGTGTTCAGCAAGTAAGGTTTGCATTATTATAGGTGTTTTTACACTTCATTCATTATAAGGCTTCATCTGCTTCACAAAACATTGGTAGAACTCTTCATCATGCTGAAGCTGGAGAACTAACATTCATTTAACTGTTACTGCACCATCTTCTAATCAGTGCCACAAAAAGAGAACACAAAGATTTTGCTGCCTGGCAGGAAAAGTTAGCACAGACTATCAATGCTTTATACATCCAGAACCCTCCTTCTAAAAAAACAAACATGAAGACATCACACCCTGCTTCTCACAAAAGAATTCAGCCTATCAGGCTCACACAGAGGATGACTAACATTTGTGCCAGAATTTAGGCATCATAATATATAGCACTAAAGTCTAACAGCTATAACATTTTGATTTGCTACTTTTAAAGTCCAGTTTAGGTCAGCTTTACTATTATACTGGCTTTCCAAAAATCCTGTGCACCTAATAAAAATTCCTCCAGGCTGTACCAGCCAATGCAGACCTTGAGTTGACCTTGATTCTCACACAGAGAAAAGGATTTGGACAATAGTGCATTCCTGCCAATTCACTCAGTCATTCCACAGTAGAAATGCATTTGTTCCACTCATTATATTCTAATTTTATGACTGTGATCCACATACTTTAAGGTTTGACATTAATAGATTATGTACAAAAACAGTGGCTTGCAGTATAAAACAAAAGCTATAAAAAGACAATGAAGTGCTCCTCTGCAGGATCTGAGGCACTAACACAGCTCTGAGGATCCTACATCTTGTTTCCAACAAGTCATCATCCTTGCTTTGTCAGTGTGTAAAATTCACTTTTGCTCTCTTTGCATCCTTTGATTTAATTCTCGTGAAAAGAAACCTCTGTCACTTTCAAAGGATACTTGCTAAACAAACTGAAGCCATTTATTAAACTTATGCTACTCAAGTCCCCCATGTTTGAAGAGAGCACAAAGCTTAATAAAAACATGACAAACTATTGGAGTAGCACAGGGAAGGGAAACACCTTCCCCCCTACTCCAGCGTGTCAGAAACTGTGTTTCAGTGCAGGTAAAGTTTCAGCAGGGCCAGGCTGGCAGGAGCCACTGCCCAAGGGAGCAGGGACTGCCCCAGTGCCTCTGCCCTGCCCTGCAGTGCCCTCTGCCTCCTGCCAGCACAGCCGCTTGTGGGGCCACGCTGAGCCCAGCAAGGAAACTACTGGGCTTTAAAAAAAAAGGAAAAAAGATTTAACATCAACTTCTGCTGAAATAGCACCTAAACATCTAACCACAGACTGAACTGCTCTGCTTAAGCAACCAAACAAAAACCTCAGCCATGCAAAACAAAGCAAAAAAACACCAAAACATTTATTCACTGGTATCTTCTGGAAGAAAATAAACTGCAGATACTGAGCCTGGTTGACCCTTCCTTGGCAATTACATGTAGTGTCAGAAAAGTGCAGATCAAGCTCCAGCCCAAATGGCACCACTGCCCTTGCAGCCATCACTACAAACCAGCTGAAGTCTGAGACTCGGAGAAACCACTCCAAAAACAGCTTGTGGAATTCAGCTGAGCAACTGGGACAGCACTGAAGATGGAGTTGATGGAGTATGACCTCCAGTTACCAGAGATTTTAGCAACTCCCATTGTTCCCATGACAGGAACACCACACAGATTAGACAAACACTAATCAACTTTTTTTTCCACAAAGTTTAACAAAACATAAAACTTAAGCTGTACTTGTAATACTTTCAATACTTGTAATACAGTCCCTTACTGAATCTTTTAACCCTCTTACAGTTTACACTGCAGTAAAACTAGGAATAGTTTTCTTAAATACAAAGAAGTGGGTTTTGAAGTACACTTTATCACCTTCTTATGTAAAATTTAATTTACAAAAGTAGATGTGATCTAGCTCCTCAGAATATCTCTAACATCATAAAACTAAATGCACTTCTTTGCTATAGGAAGAATACCAGGGAAGGTTGCTTAGGGTCCTTGATGCTGAAAGTTTAATTCTTATCACGAAATCATTTATCTGTGGATAATCCTGATTTAAGACCACAGAAGGACCAGAATCTCTAAGATCCTTTCCAATTCCATCTTCCCTGCCATACTCAACAGAACCATAAACCAGATCATAACTCAAAGGAGTATTTCAAAGCAGACAAGGCACTGATCTAGCAGTCAGTGGGGAACTTGTCTTTTAGTGTAAGTAAAATTTCATGTATTTTGTCAGCTCCTGGTCAGTTGGGAGTGAAGGACATTTTTAACAACATTAGTGTGAGGGGAAGGGTTAGAAATATCATCCCATGAAGATGGGGACACTGGTTAAGTCCAGGAGACTGCAGCATTTATGAGGGGCAGGCAAAAGAGCAGTCCAACAGCGAATTAGCTCCTGCTTCCCAGCAAGTTCTGGGCAAGGCACCCTGCATTAGCATCTTTTTAGCCCAACAACTGAGGATCTTCAGGAGTAAACACAACAAACTGAGTTTTTGCCTTTGTTTTTTTCTCCTTTTGCCTGACCACAAGCACAAACAGATTTACACTAAGCTGCCACCTTAAAAATATGAAGAAAGAGACTTGTTTAAGAAATCCTGACCATAACACTTTCTTTCAGTTTTTCCATCCCAGCAGGAGAAAGGCTTTTCCATCAATCCTTCTCGTACATAACTATCCTGGTTCTGTTACAGATGCAACCTTTGCTGAAGTATTTTTTTCTTAAGCATCAGAAATCATTTAAGACATTGATTACTGTCAACAGTACAGCTATATAATTAGCTTTCTAACTACTCTATCTTGGAACAACTATATTTTATAAGCAAAGTTATGATCACAATGACATAGGAGCATTCTCCAAGCCAAATGGTCTGCAAGGAACATTTCGTTATAGCTACAGCCTATTAATGTCACAGTGCAGAGCCTTGCTCCTGAAAGCAATGTGGCATTAGCTCCACAGACTACAATCTAACTGTGTTTATTCCTGTTTGCACACTTGTGCTCAGCACCTGGTGGGGCTGGTGCAGGGATTTCTTACCAGGCTGTGCCGGTTCATGACCGTGGTGCTGTTCCTGCGGGTGCGCAAGACGCTGGCCTGGAACACCTGGGAGTTATCGCTGTGGAAAGAAACACTTGTCAGAGGCAAAAGACATTTCCTTCCCAGCAAAAAGCACCTCCTCGGGTAAGCTCAGTCTCAAGTGCTATGACAGCTCTCCTGTCGAGACAAAGCACTCCAGAGACAGGTAGGTAGGAACTCTTTCAGCGTGTTGGCAGAGAGAGCAAATCAACTTCCTCATCCTCCAATTCCCAGCTACTTCAATTAATCATTTCAATTAATCATTTTGGGTCTTCAGAATAATTTAAGAATTGTTTAGACTGTGGGGATTTATCATGTTTTGGAATGGCTGCTGCTTGTATATTGCTTCAAATGTCATTCAAGAGAACAAATGTATAAATGACTTGTAGGCAGTAACTGAAACCAGCTTCGATCCCACAGATAAAACAGAATTTAAAAATACAGCATCTTGATAAATCTTATCACTACAAACATTTAATATCTTCTGAACATTTTTCCAGGAAAGGTTAAATTAAACTTACAGTAAACCCAGTTTTTAAGGCCCCACAATAGCGTATCCATTTAAATGGTGTAAGATTATTTATTTGACACAAAATGAACTTCTTTCTCAAGGCAACTTTAGTTCTATTGATTCCTAAAGCGAGTTTTACTGGTCATGTCATCACCAGTGTTATCAACAGCCAGTGACCAGGACTTCATGAATGTGACTGCAGAAAAACCCTAAATTTTATGGTCGCTAGAAAAAAAATGTTCAGCCACAACCCTAAAATCCTCATGCCCAAAAATCAGTGAGGAACTGCACAGGTGAACAAACCCAAATGTAAGACTGTAATTACCTTCAAATTACAAGAATTCACTGTATCTTTTTGTTTCAGCTGCTAACTTGGGATGAACAAAAGCCCCCCCCACACACACACAGTTTCTTTAAACCCAACCTTGCTGTAAGGACTGATAATTCTACTGCACTTTCATAACACACCATTGTCAGAATCCTCCAGTTTAAAACACACCAGTTAGACACAGGAGTTTTAGACAGCTTTTATGTAGCTGTAAATAAAAAACAAATAAAGCTTATATTGTGAAATAAAAGCCAACAGCAATTGGCATAAACACTGTACTTTCTGCCAAGAAAAATGCATAGACTCTCCTTCTCCAAAATGTCAAGTACGTAAGACCAGACATCATTTACAATTTTCCAAGAAGTTTCACTCAGCTCACACCCATGAGAGATCAAACAGCTGCTATTTGGCAGAGGTGGGACAGGAGAAATTTAAGGGATCCCTGACATGATGTTTAGAGATGAGTTTTGGCTGAGGCCAAGAGCCACAATTCTTTTCAGTGTAAGTGTACTGGCTGGCATGCAAACACAAGCACATCCTGAAATCCAGGGTCTGAGTCAAGAAAACAGGTTGGAACAATTCTGTCCCACATTACCTTAGCCTGAGACCAATACTCAGTGCTAACTACCAGAGAGGGAGAGAAAAAAAACTACAAATAATCCTACCTTTAATATCCCTTGCAAAAACACCAGAACCGGTCAGATCTCAGACTTACTTTTCACAGGAAACTACAGTTCCCATTAAAAATCAATTTTATTTGGCACAAAAACAAGAGTTAAAAAGCTCTGTGAAAAGTAACTTTTCTGATCTAAAATATTCCACTTATAACTGTTCTCTGGATCTACAGCAACTAATTTTCCAAGTTCCTTACTAAAACTGTTAATGAAGAAGTCAAAACAGGAGGCAGAGGAGAAAAAGCAAGCTGTGTAAGAGCAAGAGCTTTTGTTTCAGTTTACCCAACAAAGCCATTCTGGGAAAAACTGAAGTTTCTTGCCAAGAGCTGCAATCTTGCAAAAACAGTATTCTGGTGGAAAATTCCAAACTAACATGCAAACCACTGCAACCACCTCAAATTAGTTCAATGGCATTTCAGTTTTATTTGTATGAACACCTATCCCATAGTGTATGCACAGTGTCAAGGCAAGAGCTCAGGCTTACCCTTCTATGTGACCAAATCCTGAACTAAATAATTTGTTTGGGGTTTTTTAAGAGTCAAGGGGTTTACAATTTCCAATTTCCAGAAGACTGAGATTACAAAAACTCAGTCACACAATTAGTTTACCTGCTCAGAAACCTCCCAGGGGAGAGCTGCCATACACAACCCTTCCATACTGCATCAAATGTAAAATGGGAGTTATTTCATTGTGATGATGTAAAAGAATCACAATTAATGTTAAATCACGCTGGAATAGGCAAGAAGTAGTATTTTGTCTGGACTGTCAGGCAATGTTAACCATTTTGGTAAAAGAAGTATGTGAGATTTGTTCATCACTTGATAACCAGTTCCTTAGAGAAACAAAAAGGGGAAAAAAAAAAATCAAACCACCAGGAAGTACTTATCATGTAATATACCACAGTTTATGAACTTTTTGTCAATATGCTCTCCCAAAATGCAGACACACCACTAACAGCAGCACATGGACCACCTTACAGCTGGATGGAAGCCACACCACAGAGCAGATGGGGCATCTCCCAACTTCTCAACAGCCCAGAGGAAACAAGAAGCAGTCCTTTGGGTTATAAACTTACCCAAAGAAACCTGTACAAGAAACCCTACCTGTCCAAAAGCTTTCACCTGCCCCTCGCCTGCCACTGCCACCTTCTCTCCTGGCAGCTGAAGAGACCTGGCAAACACCCAACCCTCCTGCAAACAGACCTGCCACAGGCTGGTGGCAATATCCGAGCACAACTGCCTACACAACACATTGTATTCCTCCCAGTAATGCATACTACAGAAATTAGTATCATCCAGAAAAATTCCTGGGCACCTGACACACTGTTTTACACTAACTGTAAAACTTATGTCAAGGTCCCGTGAAATGACCTTCCTGACCAAATTTGCCTGATTGTTCCGAAAACATTTACTGTTGTAATCATACACAGAGCAGAGATTTATTCTGCTCAGACTTGATCCATGACAGAAGGCATCGCGATTGTTATTCGATGTATAAGAACAGCCACAACTCTGACGTTGCAGACGGCGTTTCTCAGCACCATACAGCAGACCTCGGTGAAACAAAGCGTTTCAGCAAAACCAAAGCACGTCTCCCTAGGCTTCCTCGCACCCCTCCACACGTTGCTATGATCCCTAAACCCCTCCTCGCCTGGGACAGCGCTCAGGAATCCACTTTTCCCCGTGGCTCCGCGGAGCATCCCCGGAGCCCCCGCACGGCCGGGCCGGGCCGGGAGCCCCGCGGGCCCCTCACCTGAGCCCGTGGATGAGCGGGGCGCTGTTCGACCGCCTCAGGCCGCCGCCGTCGCCCGGGGCCGCGGCGCTCCCCGGCGNCGCTCGGGCACGGCTCCGGCTCGGCTCCGGCTCGGCTGAGGTGTCCGAAATGTGTTCTCCAGAGTTTTCTCACCAAGGGCCACAGCGCTGATCGCTAAATGGCGAAAATATCGCCTCTGAGATCTGTCGTCGCTCGCAGAAATAACAGCGGATGGTTCCTGGATGGTTCCAGGCCCAGACAACTCCAGGAATAAAGAATAAAACCAGACGTTTTCAAAATGCTTTAATAGCTACATGCGGCCCTGGGTTATACCTAGAGGAGGTTATGGTGAAATAGGTTGGAAGGTCAATGCCCCCCTGGCTGGGGGACACTGCTGAGGCTCCTAACGCTTGGGAAGAAGTGGGGAATCTGCCTTAACAGGGCATTAACTGTGGAATCATGGAGTGGTCTGGATTGGAAGGGAGTTTAAAAGCCGTTTTGATCCACCCCCCTGCCATGGGCTTCCACTATCCCAGGTTTCTCCAAGCCCTGTCCAGCCTGGCCTTGGACACTCCAGGGCTGGGGCAGCCACAGCTTCTCTGGGCATCCTGTGCCAGGGCCTCCCCACCCTCACGGGGCAGAACTTCCTCCTAATATCCAATCTAAACCTACTCTCTTTTGATTTGAAGCCATCCCCCCTTGTCCTGTCAATCCAGGCCCTTTTAAATGATCTCTCTCCATCTTTATTGTAAGTTTCTTTCAGGCACTGGAAGGCACAATTGGGTGACCCCGAAACTTCTCTTCTCCAGGCTGAACAATCCCAACTGTCTCAGCCTTCTCTTCATCTGTTCATAGCGAGAGTTTCGGGCAGTCTTTGGGAACAGGAATAACCACAGAAAGAAGGCAGATTAGAGAGACCTAAAATAGTTTTTCATGGGCCTCATGCTTACTAATTAATCTAAGGTTGATGGCATTTTGCAACTGTGGCTGTGTTTATTTCACCCACGGGGGTATTTCCCTGACACTATCGAATACCTCCCACATCATCACCCCCTTTGTGCCCACCAGTCCCTCGGTATCACTGTGCTCACATATCTCATTCTTTCAGCCTCTGTTGCCCCACTATGAATATCCATCCTTCACCTGTGTCCTCCCAAGGGTCTGTTTAACATATTCTCCTTTTTCTTAACCTCTCTTGCCTGTTTATCTAACTCAACTTGTGATTTCCTCATTTCCACAGCACAACTCTCCCACAGGCACCTCCCCTTTGCCTCATTACTCTCCTCAGCCCTTTGAGTGTCACCCTAACAGTCCCCACTTTCCTTTGTACATAAATTCCCATTAAAGTTCTCTTGGCCACAGTAAACCCTGGTCAGACAGTTGGATGATGTGCCTGGCACTGGAAAATTTGAGGACATGGAGCTGTTTTTGAGCTCTCAGCCACATTTTGGATATTGTTGACTTTTTCCCTAACAGTATTGTGGTACATGGCATTTGAAGATGTTTGCTGCCCTTAGTGGCAAGGACATAATATAATAACTCCACAATAAAAATAAATAGCAAAATCCACATAGTTTGGTGCTGTAGTCAGATCCTGCAGGTGGCTTTTGTATTAAGAAACCCAGCATATTTGTGAGTAGATTTCCGTTCAGGGCTAGAACTTTCACCTGAATTGCCTTTTAGGCAATTCCAGCCATGGAAAATGACAGTATGGAAGCTATTCCAAGCTGTGAAATGCTTGTGCTGAAACACCAGACAAGGAGAGCTGTGCAGGTTCTGTAAAAGTGTCGTGTTGCTTTTAGAGAATGGCAGCAGTGAAAGCTGATTAACAGTATATTCCTTTTGCAGTTGCAAAGCCTAATTTTCCAGGGAATCAGATTGGTCAAAATTATTAGAAATTAAGCAAAAAGACATCAATATTTGTGTTCTCAGTCACTGCAGGAGAGGGTAATTCTGTATCACCTCACAGAAGGGTGTCATTATGGCTGTGACAGGCCATAGTGAAAGCAGGGGCACAGGACTGTGAAAGGTATTTCTCCTCTGCAGTAATACAAGATAAGGAATTTTTCCCTGGGTTTTTCAATAAAAATACATATTGAAAAATACTGTAAACGTTTAAAATGTAATCTTGTGGGTCTTTTAACTCAACTCCATGCATCTTTGTGCATCTCAGCACAAAGTTCTTCATTCATCAGTGAAAGAAATGTAAGTATCAACAACAGTTGATGAGACAGAGTCCCTGAACTTAGAAAAATGGAATATGCTCAAGTCAGTCTTGATTAACAAAAAATGTGAGGTAAAATAATAAATATAAAGCTAAAGAAACAAGAGCTGTAATGGGTTACCTGGAAGCATCCACCTTCAATTGTTTTAAAGTAGGAGAATAATTCATCTAACCATGTTCCCCATTAAGGTAGTTGAAATGTTGAAAAATCCTAACTTTTGTATCTTAACTGTTTCAGCACCTAGCACTCTGGCAAAAGAACTGTTTTATCCCAGGAGAAAATGAAGACCTTTTAAAATTTAGTGCTGGGAAAGACCCTGAAGGCCCCTGCAGGTAAGATACAACTATGTATGATGCAACTGTTATTGTAGAAAAATACTGTAAAGTAGCACAAACGGTGATGCTTTGGTCACTTGGTGTGGATTTGCCAAGGTCAGTTGCAAACCTGAATACAGTCAAGAACCAGGATCACACGTCTTTACACCAGGAATTTTACAGCAGCTTTCTGAAAGCCGTGCACACTCTCCTTGCACTCAGATCCTGGTACGTGCTTCAGCAGCTAGGGAAGCCGGGGAGAACACGGAGAAAGCCTGAGGGACTTAGGTCGTTGCAGGCCGAACCTTGAAGGAGTTGCAGAACCTTTTCCCCACTGAGAGGGGAAAAAGGCCGCGGTCGAGCCCAGCCCGGGCCGCGCCGGGTTTGTGGCCGGGGTGGGACTCGAACCCGGATCCTCCCCAGGCCCCGCCCACGGCCACGCCCCCCCGGCGCGCGCGTCCTAGCGACCGTTGCGGCGTTTCAAACACACACTCGCTGCTGCCGCGGCCAATCAGCGCGCGCGCCGCCCCCAGGGGCTGCCGGGA
>VZRX01010805.1:45857-97400 GCA_013398075.1 Notiomystis cincta
GGCTCGTCGAGCCCGGGGCCGCTGCCGCCCGCCGGCCTCGGCCAGGCCCGGCGCTCCCTCAGCGGCCTCTGCAGCGCGTCCCCGTCCCTCGGAGCCGCCAGAGCCCCCTCGTCCCCCCTGCGGCTCAGGGAAGGTGCTCGGCGCGCCCCCACAGCGGCAGCTCCTGTTCAGATCACACCGTGTTTTCAGCGCGCTGTGGGGGCTGCAGCGCGGGGCACAGCACTGTGCGGCTTAAAGTAAAGCGCGCCCGAGAAAGCTGCTCACAGAACTTTGTTTTCTCCCCCTGCAGTGACAACTCCCAGGTGTTTCAGCCTTACGTGTTGCGGACTCGCAGGAACAGCACAACAGTTATGAGCCGTCATGGAATGGTGAGGAATCCGAAGCATGTCATGTTTACACACAACAAGGCATAATTGGAGTAGAGAAATGAAGTTAAACTTGATTTGTATTTGCACTAAGTATCCTAGCAAGCTTCCAAGCTGCAGAATAAGCATTTTTTTCACCTCTAACTGCAACCTATAATGAAGTAATCCTGGTGTGGACTGTGTGTCCCCGAGAAGACATGAGTGGTCGACGTTGTGTGTGACTCCCCCTTTTAAGTACAGTTTTGAAGTTAATTTGAGCCTGACTGTGTGTTAAAAGAGTAAAATGCTGCCACATTTAAAAGTCTTGGAAGGTTGTTCTAATTTGTTGTGAAAATGGATGAGGAGTCACAGTTGTTTGTTGACCTGTTTGACATAGTGCTCTTTTTTTGCAAAGGCAGAACACTAGACCTCAGAAAATCACTGAAAGAAGAGGATTTTATATGTTGCTGTTATAAATCTGGTAGTGTACACTACTGCAGTTGTTTAACTTTTCAAAGATGTTATATTTCTTTTTTTTCTACCTGCTCCTCATCAGGTGAGGGATTTATATGCTCCTCCTACTAAAATTTCCTGTCTTGTCTGAGGGTAGTGAAAATTAAATACTGCTTGTCTCAAAATCCTAAAGTCCTGAAATAAGTTTTCTCTGTGTCTTCTGTTCAGGAAAGGCGACAGGGATTTTCAATTCAAAGTCTTCTGTTGTGACATTTCTTAAGAATCCAGAATTTTGGAGCTCCTCAGTAGGTGTGACATTGGACACATGGCCATCCTGAGTGGGAGCTGTTGGCCCATTTATGTGTGATGTTAGTCAGAGTTCCAGGGGAATTAGGTGCATAAAATTACACATAAAATTGCTTTAGGGAGTGTTGTTCAAGACCGAGTTGCAGCACTGAGATTTCTCCTTTACAGTAGCTGGCTGGTTGAGTGTGGTGCTCTAAGGAGACTGCCCTATCCTGGGCAGTGGGGAATTGTGCAACAATCACAGTTTCATTTGTAGCGTCTCACTTGTCTAAACGGCATCTGTAGCTATTTGTCCTTGAGATGCTGAGCAGTGTCTGCCTGCAAGTCAGATCTGTGCCACTGGTTGAGTGATACAAGGAATTTGCAGGTGGTAAAACGAGTATTTTCTCTTCAGGGTCAGTGTTTGCTTTTTTGCAACATTGTTTGAGTCATCCACACGGAGTTGTGCAGCTCATTTTGAACTCCCTAAGAACGTAGCTGATGGTAAATAGTGTGTGTGCAAGCAGTTATGTGTGATTTAATTATTGTGGCTGTTGCTTTTTTTCCAGTTCTTGTCATCATCTCCAATCCGTATTCCCAGCAGCCGACTTCACCAGATCAGAAGGGTGAGTGGAGTTTTTTCTGTGTGTGTTCAGTAACAGAATGAAAAGTGCTATGTAATATTGAAGTGCTTGCACAGTGGGGGTTTCTTTTCTATTGAGTTTTTCAAGTACTAAAGAAAACTGCATATTCCTTAAGACTTAATTTCAACCCAGAAGTGGCCTTGCAAGGCTTATTGTTATGTTTAAGCTACCTTGCATTTTAGAAGTATTTAATTTAAGAGAAGCCCTGGCTGTCCTGTCTTTCTGTACTGGTTCTGCTGTTCATATTTCGATCCTGATGGCAAATAATAGAATCACAAGCATTATTTCAACTACCTGTGATGAATCAAATGTTATGGGAAAACTTATGACATTTATCTCTTGCAGGAGGAAGGAGTGGATTTAATGAACAGAGAAGCAGCACATGAAAGGTGAGTCTTATTGAAAGAAGGTGATAAAATAGCCAGAGTTATCCTCTTTGTAGCTACTGATGGGGTTTTTTGTATTCTAGGGAAGTGCAGACAGCAATGCAGATAAGCCAGTCATGGGAGGAAAGCTTGAGCCTGGTAATCTTTTTATAGATGTTTCCTATTTAATTCTACTTTTACACTCAACTGATGAATTTAAGGGAAAGAGAGGAATTAACTGTGAAAATAATTTAAGAAGAATTTAAGCTCATCTGCTTTAGCTACTTTGTGCATTTGACCCAATGACTTTCCATTAGAAGGTTGTGCCTTGGATTTCAAGGTAATGTCCTGTGCCACTGTTAAGTCTGAAACTTTGTATTCACAGAGCGACAATGACTTGGACAAGTCTGAGAAATCTTTTTCCCCAAAGAGAATAGACTTCATTCCAGTTTCACCTGCACCTTCACCTACAAGAGGAATAGGAAAGGTAGGATATAAATGAAATACCAAGCTGAGACAATGTTTCAGAATTCTAGGCCAAGCTGAACTGTTGAGATGTGTAACTTCACTGATTGTTCCATAGTTTAATAAACCTCCAAACAAGCACCAAAAAACCCAAATCCACATTTTTTTAGTTTCTTAGAATCAGTTGGTTGCCATCTGGGAGCCTGCAGAGTTTAAGCAGTGAAATGCTGGATGTTTTCAGTTGCTGCTATTTGTGCAGTGTTTGGGTGGGCTGGGGTTTAGGGAAGCTGGGATAGGTCATGAAAATAGTAATGAAAATAGGTGCAGAAGTTAGGGGATGCTGGGGAAGAAGCACCAAAATTGGGACTGCAAATCTGTGTGGTGAGAGATGAAAATGTGTCCATCAGTTATGGAAAGAAGGCACAAATGCACTGTGAAGGAGGACTTGGGTGTGCTGAAAAGTGGTGGCAGATGCCAGGGAAAGAGGTGGATCTTAGATAAACTACTTCTCCAGTGGAGATTGGAAAACTGAAATGTAGCACAGAGGAATTGGCATCTGGGTTAAAAGATGGGCTGCTTGACCTTGTTTGCACCCTCTTGTGTGATTCTGCTTTGGTGCTGCCAGTATTTCACTGTGTGCTCCTACCAGGTCGGTGTATGTAACAGCCACGTGTTCCTGGGAAAACACTAATGCTGTTCCTGTGCCTGTGGAATTCTGACTGTAAAGCACTAGCAGATAACTTGACTGAAAGATTTTTGTGTTTAGCTAGAAGCATTCATGGGCTAAGCTCAAATTAGCTGCAGAATCACAGAGCTAAATATCCTGTTTTACTCTGGAATGCTGTCAGTTTTCAGGTCAGATGTGTTTTGAGTAAACTCAACTTGTTTAATAAGCCCCTTGAAAGAAGCAAGTCCTGAGTACTGTACTGCTGTTTCAAAATGTAACAGAGAACAGAAACAATTCTCTTATTTAGGGAACAGTGTCTATTTCAATTTTACCTCTCTTGTGAGTTTCAATTTTAGCTTAATCTGAGCAGAATTGCATGGGCCAGTATGTGAATTAAGTTCTAATCAAATCAAATGTAAGATTACATTTGATAATCTGCCTAATCTATTGCTAGCTTTTCTTTAAGAATAAGAAAGGAGTAGAAGAGGAGATGTTTGGTTTGCAGGGTGGAGTGTAACATCTGAGTATTTTAAAGAAATTCTGAAGTATCTTTCGTTTCTTCCTGCAGCAATGTTTTTCACCATCTTTGCAAATGTTTGTGAGCAGTAATGGGTTACCTCCAAGCCCCATTCCCAGTCCAACGAGGCGGTTCTGCAAGTAAGTAATGAGTGTCTCTTGTGCTGGCATTGGAATCTGAGCCAGAGATTAATTAAAGTTCATGCTCAGGCATTGAGACTTCAGTTTTACAACTCCCAAAGCGTTGCCACATAAAAATGCTCTGAAAGTTCAACCTTTACCAATGGTAACTTGGTGTGTGTGCTCTTACAGAGCCTGTGTCAACTTTAAACTGGACTTGGTAACTTGAGGGGAAGTTCTCAGGTATTTCAAATTAACTTTGTCAGCAGATCAGTTTTATATAAATACACCACAAAATTTAGAAGAGGATTGAAATGAGGATGTGAAGGGAAGGAGAACACCTTAGAAAATCTGCTATAACTTTGTGTGGCAGCCCTTATTTGTTATCTATGTATTTAGATTCCATAAGAATTCCAGTTGTGCAGGAATAGTTTTGAAGAATGCTTCATGTGCTGTGGTTGTGTTGATTTGATGCAAATTGGAACCTTTTCAGGCCTGACTCTCAGTATTCTCTCTTCAGCAGGAGGAGTCAAAGTCCAATCAACTGTATCAGGCCCAGTGTTCTTGGCCCCATTAAAAGAAAAGGTATGTATGTGTATTTACCTTACCAGATGGTTTAATTTGGATGTAGTTTCTAGCTGGATACTTTTTTTGTTATTCTGTAAATGTAATGTCCTTGTATCCACAGTGAACTGGAATTTGCCATCATAACTCAAAATACAATGTGAAGTAGCTGGCCTAAAACACAGGAAGGAAAAACTTAAAAAATAGCTACTGCTTTGAAAGAGGCAAACTTCATTATACATCAAATTAAATGTCAGAGCTTACAAATATTCATAACATTCCTACCACTGAACAGTGCACACCCTTCAGATCATCTTAGGAATGTTGCTTATCATGCAGTATCTTCTAAATTTAGTACTGAATGTTTGTTTTCACTCTGAAAGTTCAGAAGGTGAGTGTTTAGAGAAATGGAATAGATCAGTGCCCTTTCCTCCTGAAGGGGGGAAAATGCATTCTTTCCTGGAAGTGTTCCATGTTAGAGATTTTCAAATAATAAAAAAATCTGTATAATAGAGCTGTAAGAATGAGGTATTTTTAAAGTGTTCCTTTAGCTGTGCTTATCCTTTCTGCTTTTTTTTTTTTTAACTTAGGCATTCTTAACTGCACCAAAAACATGTCCTTTTGTTGTGCAAGATTTACATTTAGGCTGTAAAAAAAAAATTACATTTTTTTTAGTACTGCTTGCCCTGTCAGATAAAGAACATTGTCTGACTGGTACTGGTTTGACAGAGGAGAGAGACAAGTTTTCTCACAGATATCAGTTATATCCTAGCTTTTATTTTCTGTGAATTTTAGAGGCATTAAAATTGAACAGAAGTTTATTAAGCTAAGTGATCAATAAGGAATAGGTATCCACACTTATACTTTACACAGATTGTAAAAGCAGTGCAGGTAGAGAGACAGACCAAACCCATTTGCTCCCATGGAGCATCTTTTACAAAGAGATGTGAGTTTGCCTTTTCTTACTTGAAATATCAAGGGATTTTCAAAATGCTGTTTAATTTTGAAATAGCTAATCCATTGAAGTGAACTTACTTTCTTTTTCTAAATATGTGATCCTGTTTTTTTCTGAATTTTAGCAGTAGATTTATAGTAGGGGAAGGAAAGCCATGAACTGAAGACCTTTTCACTGCCATAGGGAATTAATACTGGTAGACTGTGCAATGTGTTGCAGCAGTGCAGATTTTTCTCTCTGAAATTTAAGGGACAAAAGTGTTACTTAAGTTGGTGTTTTGTTCATTTTTCTGCAAGACCAAGTATTTTATAGATTTTTTTTTGCTTCCTAGAAGCAGTTATTCCTTACCTTAAGACAGGAATGTATCCCTGTGGGCTGAAGGAAATGAAAATTTGGGAGGTTATCAGTGTTTTATAAGATGTGGCAGTGTGATTCTGTTGCAGAATGTGTAGACAGGTTTGCTAAAACCTGACAGTGCAACTACTGCAAACTGTAGGTGAGAGCCATAAAAATTACTACCTTTCCATGCTTTTTTTTCCCCCCAATCTAAAAATGAAAATATACTCTAGCTGAGAGTGTTGAGGGTTTTTGTTGGTTTTTTTTATTTATTTTCAAGTTCATGTTATTTTCAAATATCTGTTGTAGAGCAGCTGTTAGTGAGCCAGCTCATTCTCAGGGCAGATTATACTAAACAGATTACATGAATTCTCCCCCTCATATTTAATCTCTTAATGTCTATAGATGGTTACAGGTACAAAGACAGTCTGATCCATGATGAGCAAGTGGAAATGCTTCCACATGACAGATTGATTCCATTCAGCTTCCCTGTAAATGTGTACCCATGCATCAGAATTCCTTGTACAAGGGAGGGTGAAACTGAACCCAGCTGATAATAATCACTAACAATTTTATACTTCATATTTTGACTTATGGCAGTTACCTCATCTCAGCTGTTTACTTAAAACTAAGTCATGGTAATTAGTTTGCTTTAGATTATTTTGTCTGATTGCAGTACAGGTAGTGACTTTTATGTCTTTGAGATCATTGTAGCTCCTCAGATACTGCAGAAGCCTTAGCTAAGGATGGACTGGATGGTTTAACAACAGCTATCATCAAATGAATGTCTTAGCCAGGTGCTTGGTTGGCTGAATCAGAGAACTTGGAGTGTTGTGGGTCAAACCTCTCTTTTACAGCAGACAAATATTAAATGGATGTTCCAGAGACTTGAGTGACTTTGATGATTTGCACTGTTTTCCTTAGGTGAAATGGAAACTGAAAGTCAGCCAAAGAGACTTTTCCAAGGAACAACCAACATGCTTTCTCCAGATGTTACACATCTGACAGATCTCAGTTCATGGTAAAATATTTCATGTGCCCTGAAATGCCACGACAGGGAATGTGCATTTATCACAAGCTTCCTAGTTGTTTTTTCCAGGAAAAAATCCTTTGTGTGTATCTTGCAGATGTGTATTGATGGGAACTGTCCTGTGGCAATGGTCCTGCTCCTTTGATCAATTCTTCCTGAACAGACTCTTGCCTAGATTTTGTGTATCAGAGCTTTTGCACTGAATATAATTGCTACAAATCCCTCTTGATTCATAACCAAAATGACTTTGCTTCATCATTACAATATGTTATAGGCAGTGGTCATACAGTGTCTGTGGCACTTCCCTGAATTCTTAAAAAAATGTGTGTGGGTGCTTAGTTTTTTTCATCCCTAAATTCATGATCCTAAGAGTTAAGTCATCTTTCTTTATTACAGTCATAAAATACCAAGGGTTTTTTGTGTTGAGACAGAAATTAAATATTCAAAAAAATCAGCTGTTATTACTTCAATTTCAGTTTACCTACAGACTTGAAACTGCTTAGATGGTTTTTTCCATGTTGCTTTCTCCTAAATTGCAAAACCATCAATTTATGTGCCCTCTGGGATCTTGTATCAAGACTTCAAAATCCAAACACAGGAATTCTGTAGGAAAAATAGGTCTCATTCTTGCTTTAAGTAGTGCAATGTTAAAGAGCATACCAACTAATTAATGACATCTTTGCATTGTTGATTAATTTATTATTTTTCCTTTCCTATAAGCTTTTAAGGTTTTATACTTGTTAGTTGTATTAAATATATACTTATATATATTACTTAGTTGTAATAAGTATATTACTTCCTTTCTATATCTGATTAAAATCAGCTTCATAATTCATTCTGCATGTTAAAAAAACCAACAATTCTGCTCCTCATTCCCATGAGGAGCATGAATATCCATAACATGCTACAGAAAACAAGGAGTTTTCAGGGCTGCCAGTCTTGCAGTAGAGACTGAGTGGTAGTATAGGTCTCCTACACATCCTGTGCGAGGGGCAGGCACGTGAGCTTTGCACAGAGCTCTAAAGACCCTTTCTGCCTTCCCCAGCCTGTCCTCGGATATTCTCGACGGGAGCAGCAGCAGTGTGGGCTCTTCCTCGGACTCCCTGACTAAAGGCAGCATCACCACAGAGTCTCCAGTGACGTGCTCCAACTCCTGCTCCTCCTTCATTCTGATGGATGACTTCTCACCCAAGTGACTTTACCAAGTCCTGAGTCAGTGTCTGGCTGTGCTGTCCCCTTCCTGTACACTCGTACAGAGAGACGAACTCTGATCCTTGAACCATTCATATGAGGTTTATTAAAAGGAAAAATTGTTGTTACTGTAATCCTTGGCTACTTTCCAGTGATTTTTTAATTTTATTTATCCATTTAATGGACATTGTAGACCATATTAATGTCTGGTTTTGCGAATTTATTTTTTAAACAAGATGTCTGCTGATATACTAACTTTTGCTTTCAGGAACTTGGGTACACTTTTTGATTCCAGGAATAGGTATCTACCTATTAGTGTTGCAATTTTTAGGAATGTACTTCTATCATTATCATGGTCACTATGTCTAGGGAAATAACTTGGTTCAGAAGGATTTGAAAATACTAATTTATTCTCTGGCACTTCTACTATTGAGTAAAATTATTCTTGCCTTTTTTTTTTTTTTTTCAGTCACTAGCCTCAAATTCCTTTGTGGAAGGGAGAAAAAATATTTTATTTTCTTAGTGCTGCTAGTCATTTTTATGAATTCATTTTCAGAAGACCACATTGGGTGTGGAAGTCTCACTCTATTACATGAAACTAAAAACCCCACAGCAAAATAACTAATGACTGTCACTTTTGCCATCAGTGAAGAAGTAATAATACTCTACAAACATGATTAAATTAGCTGCATAGTTCTCTCCCCAGAACATTTATCCTACAGATTGTATGAAATAAGGTCATTATTCAGCAAGATTTGGCCAGGAAAAATTAATCCACACCTCAATTGAAGACATGTAGTGCAGATAACTAAGTTAATTAAACTACTGTGTAGGAGAACCATGTATGGCACCATCGATGTCTCCTGTGGCATTGAGGTCATAAGTATTTTTGTGCCTTAGGGGACATTGTTACAAAATTATGGAATGTAAACCAGAGGGGTGGGTGGGGAAAGTCCTTTGTGTACAGCTTGTTTATCGAGTGCTTACCCGAGTCTGCCGGCGGTGCTGCTTCCCTTTGTGTTCCTTCCCGAGGTGTGGAGGGGCTGGGGGCAGCCCCAGCTCTGAGGGGCAGCCGAGGTCACACCTTTGCAGCTGCTCTGGACAGAGTTTGTCCCTTTGTTGGTCAGGAGCAGAGCAGACAGCTCAGCAGATGTTTGGTTTCTAAGGAGAGGCTTTGGATTGGATGTGAGCTCTGCAAATTGCTTGGTGAAGGAGTTCTCTGAGCTCTGAGTAGTCTTGATACAGTACCTTGGTCAGTCTGAGGTAGGAACAGATATTTTACTTTTTAAAGACTATAACGGGGCAAAATAAATCCGTTTGTAATCTACTGTGTTATGCTATTTATTATTTATAACTCTGTAAAAAGTCTGTGGTGATGAATTATAGTATTTTTTTATGATTGAATAAGTTTTTTATGTTCAGTAATTGCTGGCTGGTTTGTATTTAATACGCAACATTGTCTGCCAGAATCATAAGCTTCCATTTTTGAATGTTTGTAACATAAATGCTTTTGTTACCTAAAAGTACAACTTGTGATCTTTCTGAAAGAAAATAGCACTGAATTTAAAGTAAGATGATGTGCTTTAGATGTGAGCACAATCTCTGGCAATACTGTCTGGCTAAAAGGGGAGGGGGAGAGCTGTAGTTTTTTCTGTTCTGAAGCAGCCGTTGGGTATCCAGGAGATGTGTACATACCAGATTATTTTTAAAAGTGTTTCCATTAAATTGTAACAAGTACCAGAATGGGCCAACAGTGGCACTATTATTTGTATTATCATTTCCACCTGTGGAGCATTAGTTCCCCACCTCAAATAAATGTGCATATTGTAAAATATTGTCCATTGGTGCCATTTTTAAATGAGCTCTACAGTATTGAATGTTAATTTTGTTTGTATATGCACAGTGCTATTTCTTGAATTTTCGGTGTCTTAAGTCGCTTAATTATTTTTTTATTCATGCCTGTATCTTCTCTGCCTTCTTGGTGCTTAAAGAAGACTGCTTTTCCATTTGCAAAATATTGATAAACAACCTGTGATAAAATCCAACCCTGTCACCTGTGCCCCAGTTCCCTTCTACCATGCTTTTACTGGTACTGCGATTCAGAAATCTGAACGAGGGGTGGCAGGAGGGGGAAACCTATTGCATGCTTTCTTAAACCTGAGAAGAGCATAGCTATTGCTTAATTTTGGCTGATTTACCTGTACAATTGATGTATTCCAGATTTGTTTGTTGGTGGAGAGTCCTATCTGAGTGCTGGCCTCTGTAAACATTCGAATGTAAGCTGCATAAAGCAAGCGCACAAACAGTCACTTGTTACAGCAGTTTTTGTAGTGTTCTGGCTGTTCCCCACTCTTGGGAGGTCTTGTAAAAGACATTGCTCTTTTATAAAATATATTGGTAATGCACACACTCCCTGTGTCTGTGGTTTCACAATGGGTGTCGCTGTGTAAAGGGCCCAGGTTCTCCTCCACACTCCTAACACGACCCGTTCATTTTGAAACAAAGCTTTCCAATATGCTGATTATTGATACTTACCTGCCTTTGAGTTGCCACTGCTCAGAGGGTTGATTGATACTGTAGCATACTCTAAAAGTTGCATTTCTGGATTTGTTACCTGCTTTGTCTGAGGGAATTAGATACCAGTTGGGAAGGAAGGCCAGCTGGTGCTGGTAGTCAGCTTTAATGAATAACTATTGACATTTAACAACTGCTTTTTATGGCTTCACCAGACTTACTTCTGCTGAATTGCCAATGGTGAGTGTCAGAGAATTCTTATCTTTCCCTCACTTCCTTTTTATAAGGGATCATTAGTGCATATCTGTTGCTGAGAATCACAGCGATGATGAGTTACCTTTAATGTTGTAATAGTTGAGAACCAAGTTAAAATACCTGTGTAATTCAAACATTATTTTAGATGGACTATTTTTAATATGTTAATTAGCACAGCATTACAGCAATGGTCTTTGCACAGCTCATTGCCCAGCACTGCCTTTAGATCATATCCAGAGCACGCTGAATCCTCATTTCATGGGCTAAAATGCTGGAAGGATTTTAGCAATGGTTGAGGAAAATGTGTGTGTCAGCTGTGGAACTCTGTATGTTTTGATAATATCAAGTGTTCTGCATCAGGAAATGGATCACAGTGTGCATGTTTCATTCTCCTTCATTGAATTTCAAATTGGGGGATCATGGGCCCAAAAGCCTGTATTTAAGGGGCTGTTTTTCTGACTGTATGTGATTAAATACTTTCTCCTACAATGAAAGTAATTAAACTGTCAGTGGGTGAGGATGTAAATCTGAGTCCTGCAGACTTTATTGGAAAACTCATTCTTGAAAGGCTCAAGGAACTCTACTGCATAAAACCACTAAAGCGAGATTTTTGGTTTTTAATTGATTTTGTAAGTCATGGTAAAAACAGAGAACTCATTTGAACAACTCCAAATACTAAAAACATTTTAAATGCAAAGCTTTAGCTTGGCATGTTTCTCCAGGCAGGTCCACGTTGGGGGCTGTATGCAGAGGTGAACTTGAGCAGGTTCAGGCAGATTCAAAACTCAGGTTCTGGTGCACAAACACAACAGACTGGCCCAGGGAAATGATTTTTTGCAAATATTCTCATTCTTATCTGTAGACCCTGCTAATACATTGTGTGACAACAAAGAAGAGAACTTGTTTTTCCTGGAAGGAATTTCATCTGCATATAATTTTCCTGGTAACTTCATAATAAAAAAGCTTTGCATTAACACGAGTTCAAGAATTTCATGAAGTCATAGGCCTGTTGCATTTGCTTTTTTGGAGTGAAGGCCAAGGAATACTTCTGGAGTGTGCAAACTGCCCCTTGTATTCCAAGGCTATTATATGAAGGGCAGCTGTCCATGGAAAGGGACTTTGCCTATCATTGAGTGTTTCAGACTCTCTTGAGGGCTGTTAAATAATCCTTAGCAAATTCAGTGTAAGATGGGTCACTGCAAGTACCAGAAGACCCAGTGAGAAGGAAGTAGGGATTTGCTCCTCTGATTATAAATGGAGAGTTTTAGGCTTGAGTTAATCTTACCCAGCTAATTTTAAAAGGAAAAAGGCATTTTTCAGACAACTGAGACTTTTCATGGGGGTCTGCCCTGTTCAGACTTAGAGGAAAAGGCTCCTTGTGGGCAAGTCTAGGGCTATATTGCTTAACCCACTGCAAAAAGAGGGAGCTGTTCTTGCCTATCAGAATTACAGCAGCATTGTCTCAGTTCCAGCTGGTTTTGGGGAGGGTAGGGATTTGGTGTTTGGGTTTCCTTCAGGGCTGGTTATCTAATTCCCAAAGGTCCCAGCAAGGACTTTTGTCATCAGGCTAAAATCAGCAGTAGATCTTGTTTTAGGGCAAGGCTGTTTTCTGAGGGAGTAATTATGCTGCAGAGCTGGTTTAAGGCTGACAGCCTGGGTTTGCTTCCTGCTGCAGGGACGGGGCTGCTGTTCCCATAAATGCACAGAAGCCACTGTAAAGTGTCCCCAAGGCTATCCCTTTATCCCTTCAGAGTGGACTGGGCACTTGGAGGAAGTCTCTTGTTTCAATCCAAACCCTGTTTGCATTCAAGCTGCTTTTTGTTACTTGCTCTTAGATCCAGAAGCCTTTTGGTTTGAATCTTGGCCTCTGATTAGATGCCAGGGCCAGCGTTTTCTTTTTAAACCTGGAGCAATTTGGTTTGTTGTTCTTGCATTATAAAGTTTGGAGATGGGGAGGAGGTGGGTTCTTGCTATTAACAAAGAATGCATGTTGGCTTGGATGATCACAAAAGATTGTGGGGGTTTAAAAGAAATGAGACCTGAAAACACAGAACAAAGAAATGCCTATTTTTAGGGAACCAATTTGGCTGGTTTGATACCAGGCTCTTTCTCTAAACACAGGCAAGAGACTTTGGAGCATATTTTTAGTAGCAGCAACAAAACCCAATGTACTTCCACCTCCAAAGTCTTCTTACTGTAAAGTAAGAATTTTTTACTGAAAGACCACGAGTTTTGCTCATCTCCAGCCAGCCAGGCCAGGTCTCTCTGGGGCTCTGCCCAGGTTTGCAGTAACAGTGCCTGTGATTCAACAGGCCAGTTAGTGACACCAGGCTGTCAAGCAGTTCCTGTCTGTCCAAAAAGCATCAGCTGACACTGTGCAACAGTTCTGACACTGTTGTTCTTCCTTAGCTTATTTCTGAGGGCCATAACATTTGTTACCTTTTATACAAGCACAGTTATGATTTACTCTTAATTACTATAGGTTGCCTACCTTACAGAATCGCTGTGGTAAAATTTCTGGTTGGACTCTTGCCTATCTCTCACCTTGGGGTATAACAGACTTTGGGATTTTTAATTATTTTTCAGATAATGCAATGTTTTCGGGGTGAATTATGCATTGTGTTTTGATTCTGCAAAGTGTTTAGATATGGTTTATGCAGAAGTAATTCCTATTTAACAACATGAGTTAAATGAATCTTGGAGACAATGATATGAGATTATTTTTTCAGAAGATGGGTAGTTTAACCCCTGAATTACCTCATAAAACCTCTTGCATTCTGCCACCACTTTTGAACTTCCACCAGAGTTGAGGAAGTTGGCAGAAGCTCCCAGCTATTATTTGTGTTTGGATAGTTTATAACACAGATTACGAAAACCCTATTGTGCTAGAACAAAAATATTTTCCTTCCCCCAAATAATTTGCAATTTAAATTTGTCATGAGAACTGTAATTGTTTATCAATGCAATGTGTGCTCAACAATTTTTTCACTATGCAAACATTAGGGTTTTGGGTTTTTAGGCAGGTAGGAAGCAGGTGGTGTTAAAAATTGTGGACCCAAGTAAAATAAAGAATGTAATGGAAGTTAAATGGTCCAGAATCTAAACATAAATGTTGGATCTAGCCTCTGACAAAGCTCTACAAGCCCCTAAAATTTTGAAAAAATTCAGCTACTGCCATGAACTTAACAGTTCTCTCTCAACCTCAGTTAATGTCAACACTTCCCTATTTATGACCAGAACCTTCCAAGAATTTGGAAGAAAAATAAATGTGAAAAGGGGGAGCTAGAATAAAAATGCTTCTGTGCCTATGATGCATGAGTGCTGGTTTGAAAAATGTTACAAAGTACAGTGATTTGGGACAAATGTGCTTTGAATAAGAGTTGAGGATGTGCTATGTAGAGTACGTGTAACATCTTGTTCGTGTGCAAGAACAGACTGTGAAAGAAACAGCTTTGTGTGGGAGAAGCAACATCAAAGGCCCTGAAAGAACTGCTGCTGTAATAGGAAACATTTGCCTTTTGAGGACTCTCTTTGCTTCTGGTCACTTCTTATTTTTTTCCTCTTTTCCCCCCCTCTCCTGTATTAAAACCCAGCAGCTGAGCAACGAAAGGAGCGTGGGTAGGGTGAGCTGGATGGGCAACAAGGAGGGATGTGGAGGGCCAGCTGAATTTGGGATTGCACAGCTTCCCTCCTGCCCCCTTAGAGGCTGTGCCTGTGTTTGTTGGACAGCCAGAGCAAGGCTGGAAGATGAGCTTTGAGTCTTTAGCTGAGAACTTGCTGCCCAGGAGGGCCAGCTGCTGTCAAACGTGCCCTAGAAGAGGGCGAGACAAACTCCTCCTGGGGGCAGAGCGGGCACGAGAGGGGAATTGGGGGTGTAGGAGTGGGACAAAGATGCCCCAGAAGCTCCGGGCACTGTGGGAGAGCACGAGGGAGCTGGGGGGACAAGGGACTGCAGATAGAGCTGAGCAGGGTCCCGCAGGAGGGACGGGGCACGGCCGGGCTGGGGTGGCGACGTTTTGCTGCAGAGCCTCGGGGCTGTCCTCGCTGCCGGGGGACAAAGGCTGCGGTGCAGCTGAGGGCCGGCAGCACCGGCCGCTGCCGCATCCTGCGCCTCCGGGGGCTCCTGGGGAGAACCAGGACCGCGACAGCTTCGCTTTGCGTCAGCAACAAACAGCACCGAGCTTGAGTGAGCATCGCTGCCGGCAAACAGCGCATCCCTGACTCTGCTGCGGGCTTTGGACCCGGGAGAAGTTTGTGGGGACCGGGATGGCCACGGGATGGCGTCTCGTGGCTTGCAAAGCGCAGGACGGTGCCGGGTGAGCAGCGGTGATACTGCCTGAAGCGCTCTGAACTCGCTCACCCTGCAGCCCCTGTTGCTAGAAGCTTCTAATGTTTTCTTCCTTCTCACTCGCAAGGTAACCTCTCCCTTTCAGAGTCAACACTAACTCTCCAGAGAGAGTTTGGGCTTCTTCATGCTAATAACCTCAGAGCAGATTTTAAAAAGGTTCTCTGTGGCTGTAAGGATAAAGCAACCCCGTGCCAGAGGGGACTTGGATCAGATTTACTGACAACCTGAAATGAATGGACAGGCCCTGCTCACAGAGAGACAGCTCAGGAGTACATTGCACACTGGCTGCTCCCCAGCCCCGTGGAGCCTCTCAGGAGCCTGCTGTGGCACATTTGGTAGGGGTTGCAGTGTGCAGGCTGGGGTTTGTCCCAAGTGCTGATGCTGCAGTGCTCCCATCAGATCTCACACAGGAAGCACCTTCCTGACACTGCTCCGAGTGGGCACACACAGAGCTGGGGCTTGGAGAAGCTGCAGCACACAGGGAATGTCTGCCTGCATGGAGAGCATCCCCCTGGAGCTGTGCTCCGTGCCCTGCCCAGGTGAGGGCTCAGGTAAGGCTGGCCAGAGCAGGTCTCGGTGTCTGCTGCTGCTTTTGACAGAGATCTGGTTATTTATTGAAAACCAAGGTGTAAAACAGGGCAGCACCAGCTCTGGGCTGTGTGTGAGAGGTGCCTGCAGGGTCACAGTGTGGGCTGGGCTGGTCCAGCTGCTGCCCTCCAGCTCTGTGACCTTCCCCAGTCTGGAAAGGAGCTGGGGGAAGGTGGGGAATCCTCCCAAAGGGCTTTGTGACCCCTCCAGAGCAAGTGCTGTGCTGAGGCTGGGTGCTACCGGCACTGCTGCTGCTGGGAGCTCTGCTGTGGCCCCTGGATCAGTGAGTGGCTGGCTGTGCCTGTGCTGCACGTCGTTCTCACTGGAGCTGGGAGCGGTCTCTGCTCTCTCATAGTTTGCCTTCTCCTTCGCACGTCTCCAGCAGGAAGTGCAGATTCAGCAGGCATTGTATGCCTCAGCAGCCTGCCAGCTGCCTTGCTGAAGCTAATTCACAATTCAAGTCACTCCTGATAAGTTTGCAAACAATGTGCAGTGATTTCTGAGCTAGATAGCAGCTGAGCCGAACTCCTCCACTTCCAGCCTGTCAGCTGGACAAAGATCTGCACTCACTTTGTAAAGCTCATGGGTCAAACGTGGCCTCAATATTTTGTGCTTCTGTGATGTTTCATGGATTTCTTATTTGTTTAGGAGTAGCTTTGAGTGTCATCATTATTATTGAAACCCTCAAGTGAGTGTGTGGAGACAGAGAGGGCATATGGTTAGTGTTGGTTGAATATGAGTTAGAAATTGAACCCAGGACTTCTGACTTGCAGTTTAGTTCTTTGATCACTGGATAATTGCGTTGCCCCCTTTATAACACACTGGAATAGCCTGGGAATTTCACTGGGAATTACTCCAGTGAAAACAAAAGCAACGTTTTTTTCTTCAGCTAACTTCATGTGGCAGCCACTGGAAGTGTGCTCTGAGGAACTGGCCCAGAGGAAGCGACTCTGCACTCGTGGCTCATCAGCCCTGGCAGGAAACAGCAGGTCAAAGTAGAAGGAACTTACTTAAAAGCTAATGAGTGAGTGGTGCAGAAAGCACTGCAAGAAAGCAGGGCTCAACAGTCAGCAGGGGAGCTTGGGGTTCTCTGTCCCCATCCTGATTCTACTTCCTCTCTTCCTGCTCACATCTGTTTAACCAGAGAGATGCCAAGGTGATGATCTGTCAGAGGAGAATTTGTAGGTGAGACTGTGCCCTCTCCTGATCTGAGCACAGCTCCTTCTGGAAATGGGGCTGGTGCAGAAAACATGCTGTGTAATCTTACTCAGTGTGTTTTTTATGATACGAAATTAAATCCTCATGACTCTATATCTCAGCTTGGCAGATACTGGTTTTTTTCAGACATGTGTAAGGTCAGTGGTCACAAGTGTAGCAGCCTGGAACTGCAGGGTTTGACCATTCTGTGCAGAAATTGGTACAATACAGTGGCAGAAAGAGAGATATATATTGCTCCTGCCAGATGACAGCAGAGTTTTTTTCCTAGGCAGGCTTTGGGAAGCCCTCCTTGGTGCACTTTCCAAAGGGCACGAGGTCACATCACAAGCAGACTTACATTTTGGAGTGTATTTGTCTCTGTGCCATGAGTTGGGTCGGGTCCTTTCTACTCCTCCTTTAGTATTGGAATTGAAAATTCAAGTTGGAGAAATGTGAAAGCAATTGGGCCTAATCCATTCCTGTTGTTACTCCTTTTGTTTTCACTGGAGTTACTCCAAGGCTGAATTCAGCATATGATGAACAACTTGTTCTCCAAAGCTGGAACTTAGGGGAGAAGGTTTTAGGGATGATCACGCAACTCTGGGGCTCCTTCTCAGACAGCTGAAGCTCCCACAAGAGGGATGATGTTTGGTGAGTTCAGGTTATTGAATTGAGTACAATGTTCTAGTAATAAGCCCTCTAGTCACAATAAGACATTATTATCCCTTAAAAGAATTGCTTGAATAAAACCCAACTGCTTGCTTAGATTAGATGGAAAAACCCTGCTGATCTCATTTACCAGCTGCACAGATACCAACCCTGAGCAGAACAGAAATGGCTCTGAACCTGGTAATCCTTGTCCTGGTCTCTTTCCTCTCACCTTCTCTGGGACCAGCCCCTCCAGGGTTGCTGCCTGTGAAATGTTCACTGCTCTTTGTGCACTGACCAGCTCAGCTGCAGCCCAGGGAAGCCTCCAAAGAGGTTACAAGCCCTAATTCTGTCTTGGTTAGGTGGAAAAAGGAGAGTGCTCTAAGTGGTGGAGAAGCTGAGTCTTACCAGCTGAGGACTAAGTGCTGTTCACTTGAGTTTGGGGGTGGGTTTTTTGTTTGTTTGTTGTTTGGGGTTTTTTTCAGGATGGAAGATATTACTGTTAAGAACTAAGATGAAACTCTAAAAATTTACAAGATGAACCAATCCTCACTGCTGGTTCCTTCCTCCTGTGTTCCTGTGAGCTGTTGGAGGGGTCATGGCAGAGGCAAGCTCCCCATGGTAAAATTAAGCTTTTCCTTCTTGGAGAAATAACCATTACTGTCTCTCTGGCTCACTCTGTTTCATTTACTTTCTAAACAGCTTAGATCACAAAGAGCTCCAGGAGGGGTGCAGCACTTCCAAAGAAAAGGCCTGGATGACTTTCTCCAGTTTAAGAGAATCTTGTGAAAGTTGTGCTTCCTGCCCTTGCCCAGGGAAGAGGATTTGTAACAGATGCTCCTGCAGCCTTCCCTGTGTGTGATTTGGAAGGTGGAGGATGCACCACTCTTGCTGTGCCTGGGAGGGTAGGGCAGTTTTCTGCTGAGCAACACAAGTCCTGGCTGACAGACAGAAAACCCCAGAGCCCAGCTGACACAGAGACCCTTCTTGCACGAGCTCTGCTGTGTTGGGGCACATCTCAGCACCTTCCAGTGCCACAGCCATGGCATGTCCTTGGTCTTGCTGAGGTTGAGCACTTCTCTGTCACCCTTTGGTTTGCACCTTCTTCCTCCTCCACTTCCCACCCAGGGCAGGGGTTGCCAGCTGCTCTCCCTGCTGCTTCTCCTTCCAGACTGACTCTGTTGCAGTGATCCAAAATGCAGTTTGTAGCCCCATAGCCCTGACTACCAGGGGTGGTACAGAACATGCTGAGAATAGAAACAGCACTACAGGAAGGGGCATTTATGGTGCTTATTACACTTAATTAGGACTAGAGGAAGTGCTTCCTTAGTGCCTCAGCTGATGCACAGGGTGGAATACTTTCTTCAGCAGTTAGATACTGAGGAAGGGGCAAGGAAGAACCCCTCACTTTTAAAATCAAAGTAAAAAAATTCCAGTCTTACTTGCCTTGACCTGTTTCTCTCCACAGCAGAAAACGCACCACTAATAAGCCTGTCAGGGTAATGGTCAATGAGATGCTGTTTCACTTAGATCTGAGGAGATTTTAGGGAGCAGGCAGAAAATTTGATGTATTTTAAACAGTTACTGACCCCAAGGTCAGTGGAACAAACACCAAGTAGCCAAGCAAAACAGAAAGAATAGTTAAAATCTTACAAACCACAAAGCAGAGGGATCATCACACCAAACTTTGGTTAAAGTTCACATGGCAAAGAGGATCTTTGTCTTCTAGGAAGCTCCTACTGTTGTCTCTGAGGTATAATCCCTTCCCCAACTCTACCTGGTCACCAAGGGGGCTGTAATTTGGACCAAGACTTCCACACTAAACCAAGTGTGGTTTTGCCCAGCTGAAGGGCAGTAAGGAGTGGACTTTCCCTTCCTGCTGTAGCTCTGCAGGGCACCCAAACACAATATAAATGTCTGTATTTATACAGGAGGGATTTGACACAGTTCAAAGGTGGGATATGCTCAGCCTCCTTGTGTGAAAACCTCACCCTCTCTGAGAGTCCAGCACCAGGTAGGACTGTAGGCTTTTGCCTCCAGCCCTGCTGGGCTCTTATTTTGTCTCCTGTTTGGGCCTTTCCTTCACTTCCCTTCAAGCACTTGGCTCTAGGAGTTGGTGCATCTCATCTTTCAGTTTGAAACTCTCTGTTTCTACTAGTTATTGAGTCACCTGGGAATTGCAGATCCTAAAAGTTTGGAAGCTAGAAGATATAAAAAATACAAAACCTTAAAAAACTGTATTGTCTTAATTCCCAGAGGAGGTGGATTGTAACTCATGTCCTTGAATACTCTGGTTAGGTGCTCAGCCCATTTCTCTTGTAAGTTAAAATTTCATTTATTTTGCACAAGGACTTTCTCCTATCCCCAGGTTAGTAGAGACTGCTCATTAAAAAACTATCGAGTCTGGGTAGAGGACACAGACGAGCAGCCTGGTGTGGTGAGTTGATAGGGGTGTTTTGGATGAATTATTACACAATCTCACACTGTACTCATTTGATTCAGGCATGAACTTTCCTGAAGCAGGAAATTTTGGTTTCTGGGTTCAGCTGTGAGAGCTGAATATCACTTTCCACATGGGCATCCACACTCCTTGAAGAAAACCCCAGCTCAGTCTTGGCCATCAAGGCACTGGATATTATCCCTGATGCTCTCCCAGAGAGGCTGTGACTCCTTTGGGGCTGCTGGTCAGACCTGTCTGCAGAGGCCCTGAGAGCAGCAAGGGGCACGGCAGGGCCAGGCCCCGGGGAGTGCTCGGGATTTGATGGGGTTTTTTTGGTTCCCTTTAATTCTGCTGTAGTGCATGGCCATGCTTCAGGACTTCCAAGGGCTGCTTCTCTAATCTGCCCAGCAGGATTACTGCTGCTGGAAATCGTGAGGGCTTGGACCAGCTATCAGCTTTATCAGGAAAGCTTCTTTCCGGCCAAGCCAAGAGCTTTGCCGAGCGGGAATCTTGGGCTGAAGCTGCTCCTCTCATATTTCACAGATGGCCCCAATGAATGATTTACTAGGAGAGTAAAAGATTAGCCAGATTCCTCCAACTGCATCTCAAGTCATATAAAGCACTTGGTTTTACTGGAGCCTGGGCAATTCCTCTTTCTTTAGGCTCGTTAGACTGTTTTACAGTGACTAATTGCCCCGCACTGCCTTCCCTGGGAATCAGGGGTCTCCTGGGGAGGGATCCACGCTCCCCGCACGAGCCTCGCCCGTGCCCTGGAACAGCTGGGCCAGGGCAGGCTGCTCCACTTGCAGGTACCCAGCAGCCCTGAGATGTGGTGTCTCCAGCTGCATTTTACTGCAGAGGTTGTGTCCTTCTGGGAGAGGGATGGTAAAGGGAATGCTTCAGATATGCAATGAGGTGTTCCCATAAAATTATCAAAAGCTTTGCTGAGTCTTCCTGTGGAGAAAACCATCACTGCAGAGTTCAAGTCAACAGTGGTTTGGAAGGGCAAAACCTCTTGCTTTAATATTTTAACTAGTCTCCAAGGCTTGGATGAGCTCTTCTGAGGGAGGGGCGATTACCCCACGTTTGCCTGTTAGAGAGTTTCTCACATTTTTCTCCTTTACACTTGGCAACCAGAACTCTGTATCTGCCTGTCTATGGCAATTTCCACAGAGTTTGGCTGTTTTAAAAGACTGCAGTACTGATTTAAACATCCAAATTGGAAAAGCAAGGTTTAAAGTGGACTGACTTTCTCCTCTAGACTGCAACTTGTTAAAGATCTTTGTTAAATTATTTACAGGAGGTCTCACAAGTTGAAAAGATTTTTGCATGTAATTATTTGTATGACTTCCACTGTGCTTTGCTCCCCTACCAACTAAATTAAAACACAGCCATGAGATCACCAGAGGGCTTGCAGGGAGGGATGGCCCGTTGCTATCAATGTATGAAGTGTACATGCCATGAAGTCTAAAGCAGAATTGGCATGTGCTGATCTCCTGTGAACAGTCTTTGATTTACAGCCATCAGAGATGAGAGCTCTGGGGCTCGCTGGGGGAACCAACCTCTAGCAGAAATGCTTAAAATACCTGGAGTTTAGCCAAGAGGCTAAGAAAAGAGGGGTTTGTATCTTCCTTTCTCTCTGCTGTGATCTCCTCTCATGCAACACTTAAAGCTGTGCAAGACACAGGGATGAGAAGAAGCAGCCTGGACAGCTTTGTCCCCAAGACATCAAAAGTCACTGAAGATCCTCAGTCTGCCCCAGAAGTACAAGGATAATAAAATTTACTGCTTTCCTGATATTTTCATCACCATTTGGACAGAAAAACTGGGGCTGAACCTACACCCTGGCAGTTCCTCTTGGTTGAACCTGTGGCATAAAGGATTCCCCATGATAAAAGCTCCCCCACCACAGCTCTCCAGGGCTAAAACTTTGCTGCAAGTTATAGCAGGGTGAGAGAAGGGTTATAAAAAGTACAGGAATACAGAATTCTATCTTCTTCTCAGTGAAGGTAGAAATAAAACATTTGTGCACATTTCCAGGACAAAACATTATCTGCCACCAGTTGTGTCTCATATAAATGAGTTGTGCTTCAGCATTTGCTGCACAATTTTTCAAGCCTATCAGTCAGCAGAGCAGACCTTTATTTTGAGATGACTGTGTCCTCCCCATGATCCAACTGGCCTGTAGGAGCAGAATATTAACACCAAACATCACTTTAAAAGCAAATGGCATCCTTTGATGTTTAAATATAAAAAAGGACAGCCTGTGTTTATGAGGGCAACACCAAATCTCAGGGGATTACTCACCATGGCAATTTTTTGAGGATATTAAGTCACTCAAACAGATTTTATCCATAGGCTGCCAGACCAGGGGGATTCCTGGGGTTGCCTGAATGTGATCTCCCACCAGTGACCATGGAAGGTCTTGGAGCCCTGCAAGTCCCCATCAAAGGCTGAGACTCCACTTCTCTCTGCCAAGCAGATGGGGCCGTTGCTCGTGGTTTGAAAAGGCACTGTCAAAAGATGGAGAAATTAACAGGAAGAATTCAAAGTCGTGAGAAAACACTGTGAAAACAGTGAATATCCTTAATTTTTGAGTACTTCTCTCGTTATTTTCAGATGTAAGATTGCTGTGCAGATGCACCAGAGGGACACCTGGGGCCCTGTGCTCAGAAGAGGCTCTGGGCTGTGACTGCAGCCTTTTGCTGTGCATCCCACCACATGTGCATGTCTGGGCCAGCAATGTCAGCTCTGCAGCACCCTGCTAGAAAACATTCCTCTTGCAATGCTGTCTTGCTTTTTATTCTATTCCTCCTGTTATTCTCTTCCTCCTGTCACTGCCAGGGCAGCAGTGGATCTGCTCCTTGGGGTTGTTCTCCATGTGCTTGCCCTTGTCCACTCACAGATTTAAGACACCCCTTTTCAAAGGCAAACAGGATTTGGGAAAAGCAATAAGCTCAAAATTGAAATAAAGATGTATTTATGAGATTACTTAAAATGCATGTTTCCTACCATTTTGTGAGGATTCCTCCTGACACCAGCACGGGGGCCATGGAGCAGAGACAGGCAGGGGTAAGAAAAGAAACATCTGTGGGCCCTTTTTGGAGCATTTGCTCTTATTCATCCCTTTAGATGTATCCCAATGTAAATAACCTTTCAGATCACTTTACAAAGTGATTCCTAAGTGGGACTGGGGAGAAGATATTCTGTAATGTAATAATTTCTGTCTTTTCTTTTCATTTTCCTGCTTGGTCATAGAGAGGAAATGTGGCTGGTTGTTAATTTGAAAGCATTTGTAATGGTGATGGCTTAATAGATATGAAAGTTCACAGGACTCTGACAACTGCCAATGTATTGAGGCTTTCAGATGAAAAAATGAAAGCTGCCTGTAAAGGATTCCCATTTGTCATGGAAACCCCACAATACCACAGGACAGCTGCTTGCCTGGGATCTGTACCTCATCTGTAAGGAACCAGAACAGACATGTGCTCTATTGTACAAAAACTACAGCCCCACAGAGACAGATAAATCATTCTTTATAAGGGAAAAACATCATCTAGAATTAACGTTTTCTGTAAAAGATGATTTTCAGGGTTTGCTTGCTATCCAACATAATCAAAAATATGGCTTAAAATACATAAATTATGGGGTTTTTTATATTCTAATGCCCTAGTACCTCCTCTGGAGATGGATCTGGTGCTGCTGCAAGTGTGGCTGGAGAGCTGGTGGGGTCTGGTTTGGCAAGGAGCTCTCCTGTTGTTGAGCACAAAGGTGAAACAGGTTGAAAAGTTTCCTGGGAGATATTTGGTCTGGAGTCCTTCCTCCCTTCAAGCCACTCTGTGTTTTACCTTCTCCTCATGGGGTATTTTTGCAAGGGTTTCAAACACATCCTTGGACTCCAGTGTGACTGGGTGGCTTGGGAGGCTGCCACAAAAGGTCCCTCAACACAACAGGGGTATTGCTGTGAAGTTCAGGGAGGAGAAATAATCCCCCTCAAGCTCCCCATGAGCCTCCTGGTTGGTATTTTTAGCAATGGCTCCTTTTAGTTCAGCCTGTGTCAGGAAATTCTGCCCTGAGCTTCCCACTGTGCCACGCTGAGCCGGCAACGCCACGAGGGCAAAGCTCATCTGCGTGGAAGAGTTCATCTAATATTCATTTCCTTGACTTTGGCAGACCCAAAGACTTCCTCACATCCTTTCTGCTTCTCTCCACCTTTTGCTTATTGCTGCAAATAACCAAACCAAAGAAGGCAGCAAACCTTGTAGAACAGGGGTGACAAAATGATGAAAATAAAATGGCAAGATTAACCCAATTGCAGGCTTAGTGTGTGCAAACATAGGAAAGTGAAAGAATACTGAAGGAAGCTTTCAAAACTTTGTTTCTCTGCCAGAGCTCACTCTCCAGACACTAATTTAGCTGTGCTAGTAATGCATTAAGTGTGTTCCTCTGTTAAGCAGCACGTTCCCTGCAGAGCAGCTCTGGAGCAGCTGCTGGCTACAGGCTTTCCTCAGCCTGGGGTCCCTGGTCAGAACACTCGTCCTGCACCAGCACAGCCCCTGCACTGCTCCACACACCCTGCTCTGTCTCCAGGCAAGGGAGCCCCAGGGGTGCAAGGGCTGCAGCTCAGCTGGTGACAGAGGCTGAGGGCAGCTGGAGTGTTTGCTGCTCTGCCAGAGGAGATGATGTGTCTGGGGACTCAGCACTGTCCCTTGGCACTCCTTGGCTGAAAACAGCGCTGCCTTTGCTGGCAGGAGCAGTGCCTGCCTGCTGCATGCTCACTGCAAGTCACATAAGCTGCTGCTCCCGTGCCTTCAAACACACACACTTCACTTTCTTTGAGCTGGTCTTCCTTTTCCAGTGCCTTCAGGCTCCCATGGCCAGCTCAGACACCAGGGCTGAAGGAGAACAACCTTGACTTTGTTGCTGCTAAAGACAGAGATTATATTTAATGTAAAAGTTATTGTCTTGGGCAGCCTTCATCTCACCAGTGCACAATTCCAGAATGCTTTAAATTAAGTCTGGAGGCTAAAAGTGTGTTAGTCATTGCCCATACATCTTGGGGGAAGCAGGGCTCTCTAAAGTTATTGTTACCATTAGGCATCTGGTTTATGTTTATAATGATTTATTCAGCAATGGGAGACAGGTAAGGAACTATTGTGAAAGACAAACTAGAAAAGATTGGGTTTTTCAAAGCTCTGAAGCCATTGTTAAATCAAAGTTGTCTGACTTCAAAAGGCATATATAACTTGATTAGATTCTTTAAACAATGTACAATGCTCACAAAGTTGGCAGCTATTATTAGAGGCAGAGTTGGTAGCACAGCCTGCTCTGGAGGTTCATGTCCCTTCTAAATACAAGATCCTGTTCTTATGTCATGACTCTGGCTTTTGGGTTTTTTTAGAAAAAAAAAATCAGCCAAGTACTTCAACAGCCTGCAAGAGCCAGGGAAGAATACATTAATTTTTTTCAGTGTTAGAATAATTCAGGAAATCCTTTCTTTGGAAAGATCTAATGCTTCCATACTTTGAAAGGGAGACTTGAAATCCAATGTGGGGAGATCGGCTTTGTGCTAAAGAGTGGTGTTGCCATTGCCATAAGGGTCTGGCCACAGCTTTTTGAGTTTTATGAGGCTCTGAAGAAGTCTCGTTTGTGTCTGTGCAGCAGGGCTTTGCAAGGGCTTAGCCAAGATTAGAGGAGAGTCTCTGCTCGTGTCTCCTCGTGCCTGGCCCTCACTGGCCTGTGCCAGTGGAGGAATTGGCCTTTCCCAGCAGGGAGCAGCTCTTGTGCAGCAGGAGCTGGGGAGGGAGAGGGGGAAGCCCATCCCCTGCAGTGCTGCAGTGCTGGAGGAGGGATGGGGACAGTGCCTGGAAGCAGGAGCCAGTGGGACAGGGCAGCTGGGGAAGGACAGGCTGAGAGGTGATGGCTCCATGCCTGATTGAGCCCTTCTCCCAGCCTGGTGGGTATTCCCTTCCTCTCCTGCCAGAAAAGGCACTCACAAGCAATAATCCTCATTCCCTCCAGGCATGGACCAGGCAGGGAACACAGCACTGGCTGCACCTGCCCCAGGCTGTGGAGCTCCCACCTCAGGGGCAGGAGGGCAGCCCAGGCCCTCCTGGGATGTAGGTGAAAGCTGTGTCTGGAGATCCTCAGCTCTTCACTGAACACACAGTTGTTCACCTCACCCACTTTTTGGATAGAGGATGCTGTTCTGGTGTGCAGCTGATGCTCTCAGCAGGTTCAGAGGCAATCCCAGGCTGCTGGACAGGGGCTTCTCAATTTTCTTTCTGTGACACAGAATGGATAAATCTTGTCATTGCTCTGTTCTCTGCCTTGTTCCAGACTAACCTGCCTTCCTGCTGAGGAGCCACAGTGAAGGGACACCAGAGCTTCACTGGGGCTTCACTGGGGCTTTCAGCCACGGGGCTGGGCAGCCAGAGGTGCCAGCTGCCAGAGCAGGCTGGAGATTCCCAGTGCCCACTGCTTTCCTGCAGGATGAAAAACAGGTCTATGCAATTACAACTGCATGCAGGCATTGGATTTACTTACCTTTTCTTTTTCCATTCTCCAAAACACCCCTTGACCCAAGGGATGACCCACATGGGGTTTGCCACCCTGCTGAGTAAAAATTCAATAAAATGTTGTGGATGGGGAAAACCACTGCTCATGGAGAACTTACCAGGGCTCTGCTATAAACTCAGCACACCTGTGCCACCAGGTTCAGCCAGTCCTGGGCAGAGTCACCTGTCAGACCTGCAGCCATCCCACAGTGAAAATAAACAAGCCATGTTTTGCATGGCTGCCCTTCACCTGAGGCGAACCCCACCTGCACCACCCATCCCATCGCTCTTTGTCCTGGCCAAGGCATCACCTCACAGATGTCCCTGGGCTGGGAAGAGCACAGCACACCCTGAATCTCTGAGTGACATCCACGCTGTGAGGACCAAACCAGCACTCGGTGTGGAGCTGCTGGAAGAAAGCCAAAATCCCACTCCTGCTCGAGGTAGAAAAATGTCCCAGCACTGGATCCACCCAGCTCAGCTAGAGCAGGGCTGCTTGGCCAGACAACAGGCCTGGCTCTCTCTCCAAAGTGGACCAGTGCCAAAGGGGATTTTTAATTTCCAGATGCTTTTAAAATAAAAATAAAGCCTCTGCTGTAAACTGGCTTTGAAAGGACGCCTCCCCTTCAGCCAAATAGCTGACTGATACGGGCGAGCTGACTGGGCAATAAAACCTTTCACTGCAATCTGGTGCATGGTGAGCACTGGCCAGCCCTGTGCTGAGGCCAGCAGCCACACAGGGCTCCCCGTGGAGCTGGGGGTCCCACGGAGCCTGCCCTCCCCATGGAGCCTGCCCTCCCTATGGACACAGCCCTTCCCATGGACACAGCCCTTCCCACAGAGCCTGCTCTCCCCACCACCAGGCAGGCAGACACACTCCCAAAGCCCTCTGGCTCCAGACAAAAATCTTTATGCACTCTTGATTTCTGTTTTGTTCTTTTGAGGGGAGGGGGAAACGCTTTGCGAGAAGAACGTTGGCAACAGCGGAATGGGAATGAAAAGATTTTGGGGGAGTTGTCCTGAACATTCAAAAGGCATGTGGATGTGGCACCTGGGGATGTGGTTTAGCAGTGAACACAGTGGTGCTGGGTTAATGGTTGGACTGGATGATCCTAAAAGGCTTTCCACCCTAAACCGTTCTGTGATTCTGTCCTGGGGGCAGCACTGGTGACAGGGTGACATTGCAGGACTCTGCACACCTTGCTTGAGATCAGGACACAGATGTTTCTAAGCCAGCCTTGGGTGAATCCCTCTGCAAACAGCCTAAACCCTGCAGCTGCCAATTAGCATAAGGATATTGAATTTCCAGTGTCCCTGGGCAACCACCCAGCTGTGCTCCAGGGCCCTGGGAGCTGGGGCAATTCCTCCACAGCCCACATAACCTGATTTTACCTGCTCAGTAGAGATTTGGGCACCCCCAGCGTGCATGGAGATGGCTGTTCCATGTGATCCCATTTCTCCAGTGCAGCTGGGGGGTGCTTTGTGAAGCCAGCCCAAGACATGAGCTCTGGCTATTGAAATGTAAGTGAGATGGGTCCCACATCCGTGTCACTGCCAGTCAGGAAGGGCCATGGCAGGACAGGGACACCTGGGGGGCTGCAGCCCATCACCCTGGTGCCCATCATCGAGGGTTTCAGAGACATCTTTCCCCTTGTGGGTGGAGGCAGCACACGTGGGGTGCAGGTCCCTGCCCTCCCTCCTGTGTGAAGGTGACCCAGGTGTGCACTGGCTCTGCCTTGCAGCACCTCCAGCAGCTCCTCTGCCAGGCCCTGTGTGACCAGCATGGGGAGGGGGGATGTGTCTAATCCTTGTTCCTGTTTCAAATGTCACTCGATTCCTCGTGGCAGCTCACAAAAGACTGAATGGGCAGCAAGCATAAAGGCAAAATAATCCTTATGCTGGGAACGCCTCTGAACAGCCCTGGCCTGCCTCCACAGGCATTGGCTGGCGTGGGGATGCCACACAGTTCTTGTGTGTCTGAAGTTTTGAAGGTGGGAGACAGGATCCTGACTACAATATTTGCATCTGGATTAGAATTTCAAATGCCAGAACATGCATCTGTGTTGCTCCCTGTTACTCATTTCTTCCTGACTTGATGTGTCTGGTCATTGAGTAAGAACCACAACAAATTTGCTTTTTTACCCTGCTCTTGTTTGGCTTATTAATTACATCTCCTGTGACACTGCACTCTGGCCTCAACAGACTGGGTTGTGATTCTCCTGTGATATGCATGCTGTAGCAGCAGATAGCAGCACATAATCATTTAACATATGAATGCTGTCAGAGAGTTTAATCAAACCCAAAATCGCCGCCTTTGTGCCCCGCACTAACTCGTTGTGACTGCACAAAGTGAGCCCAGCTCCCCAGCACAAAGAGCAATTGCAGCCTGGCTCTTTGTCTACTCTCTTTGCATAATTTCCTGAACCCTGCCCTGTTCCACCTGCTCACTAACGTTAAGCTTATTTATGGATAATTTATATGCAGCCCATTCCACAAGTGCACAAAATGCATGGATTTTTTTTGGAGGAGCTGTGGGAACGAGCCTCTCACCACGCACGTCTCTAAGTCCCCAAGTCCAAATGCTTCATCAGCACTTTCTGAGCCTTCCCTGAAACACCAATGTGTTCCAGTGCTCGCACCGGGAATTCAAACACTCTTTTAGGGATGGGGGATAACTCGCATTTTCTTAAATTATTTTTTTTTAATTTTTAATTTTTTTCCCCAAACCTCTGGCAGGCTGGGCGGGCGGGATGCTCCCGCTCCAGCTCTCTCCAGAGGCAGCGCTGAGCGTTCCGCAGCCCTGACCCCGCGGCTCCCGGAGGAAGTGCGGGGTTCCTGGAAAGCATTGTTCCCTCGTTTGTTTGTTCCGCGGAATAAAGGGCAGCGCCCAGAGCGGCTGCGGCAGCGGGGCCCGGCAGACAGGGCCGTGTGAGCCCCGCGGAGCCCGCACGGCCGCCCCTGCCCGCGCTCGGCACCGCCCGCCGGCCGCTGGCCCGAGCTGGGCGCGCTCGGAGGCTCCGCTGCTCCCACAGCCTCTCCTGCCACCGGAACGGGCAGGGCTCGGCGGCCGGAGACTCCCAGGTGTGATCCCAGGGCAGCCTTCAGAGGAGGGAGCTTTCTCTCCCAAACTCTCTCCAGGTCCGTCACCCCTTGAAACGTGAATGTAACCTCAGGGCCAGCCAGGCTGGTGTGGTTTTGCTTCAGGAAAGTGTTTGCCCCTGCTCTTCCCTTGGACTTATTCTTCAAGGCACTCATCACCCTCCTCCTGGTCCCCTGGGCATCCCTGTGACCACCCCTGGGACTTCAACGCTGCCTGCACCAGCTCTGCCAGTGATGCATTTCCTGGGATGCTCACTCCAGGCAGGCACAGCCAAAAGAAAAAAAAAATCCAGCCTGTCTGCTAAGCAAAAGGTCCAGGAGGAGGGAAAATAAACACAGGAAAAGCCCCAACATTCAAGAATTGGATATATCACTGGATACTTAAATGATGGCAAGGTCTCTAAGAGCTGTGTTTGCAGAAATGCTTCAGAAATGGCATAAATTTTACATGAAATAAAATAACAGCAAGACAACTGTCACAGATAGTGTCTGTGTCTNGGGGATAACTCGCATTTTCTTAAATTATTTTTTTTTAATTTTTAATTTTTTTCCCCAAACCTCTGGCAGGCTGGGCGGGCGGGATGCTCCCGCTCCAGCTCTCTCCAGAGGCAGCGCTGAGCGTTCCGCAGCCCTGACCCCGCGGCTCCCGGAGGAAGTGCGGGGTTCCTGGAAAGCATTGTTCCCTCGTTTGTTTGTTCCGCGGAATAAAGGGCAGCGCCCAGAGCGGCTGCGGCAGCGGGGCCCGGCAGACAGGGCCGTGTGAGCCCCGCGGAGCCCGCACGGCCGCCCNACTTATTCTTCAAGGCACTCATCACCCTCCTCCTGGTCCCCTGGGCATCCCTGTGACCACCCCTGGGACTTCAACGCTGCCTGCACCAGCTCTGCCAGTGATGCATTTCCTGGGATGCTCACTCCAGGCAGGCACAGCCAAAAGAAAAAAAAAATCCAGCCTGTCTGCTAAGCAAAAGGTCCAGGAGGAGGGAAAATAAACACAGGAAAAGCCCCAACATTCAAGAATTGGATATATCACTGGATACTTAAATGATGGCAAGGTCTCTAAGAGCTGTGTTTGCAGAAATGCTTCAGAAATGGCATAAATTTTACATGAAATAAAATAACAGCAAGACAACTGTCACAGATAGTGTCTGTGTCTGGCACTCAAACCAGCTGATGTGGTGACCTCCAGCCTGACAAAGCTGCCAGGCTCACACAGAGCACAGTGATACCCATGGAGGGATGGGGAAACTGAGGTAGGAGAGTATGCCTCAGCTTTTCCCACCAAACTGGCAGCAGGACAAAACTGCCCCCAGATGCTGGCCTGGCACCCCCTTGTGCCCCTCCTACCCCATCCTCATCCCCATCCCAACACACCCCAGCCCAGCCCACTCAGTCTCATCTCACCTCGTGTTCTCTCATCTCCTCCCACCCTATCCCAACCCACCCTGTGGCTCTCCTGGTCCTGGTAAGGCTGCACAACTCACCATGCTGGGGATCTCAGGGAAGTCCTGCTCCCTCTCCAGGTGCTGCACCAGTGCCACGGGAAAGACCCACAGCAGCAGCTTCTGTGTGCTGGGGAGTTCTGCAGGGAAAGCTTGGATTTGACTCACTGCCACCCAGCTCCTGTTAACTGTGCACCAAAACCTTACCTTCTGTTTTCCAGTGCAAAAAGTTTCTTCGTGGTCTCTTTTTTCTTTTTTTTTTTTTTTTTTGTGTGTAGGGCATGAATGGGAATATGGGAGAACTGGGACTGACTCTTATTCCCAGTAGTTGCTGGCCTGACGTGGATAAATGACTCCTTAAATATTGTGAAGACTATTAAAACTATTGCTGATAAGAGGCAAGAAGCTGGGAAAACAGACTAGACTGGACTATTTTTAGAGCAGTGGCATCTGGACAGCATGAGAAATGCTTTGTACAAATTTAGTACAGCTGATGTTTGAACAAGAAGTTTGCTGGCGAAGCTGAAATCCCCCAGCACAGGCACCGTGACCAGCACAAACCAGCAGCTCCAATGCCAGCAGGAACACCCATGGCCAGGTGTCACTCAGGGCCACCTACAGCAGGGACAAGAGGCTTCTACAGAGTAGCCAGCACTTGGGAGGGGCTCTGAACAAGGATTTGCTGTTGATAGCCTGTCCCTGGGCAGATGTGCCACACTGTGATGCCACCACAGCAGTGTCTGTGCCAGTGGCCAGCTGCTCTGCTTCAGGTGGAGCTGGAGTGAGAGGCTGGGCAAAGTTTGTGGCCAAACAAACAAACAAACAAGCACTGTCAGCATTTAAAATAGCCAAACTATTTAAAAACTAAATGCTGATGACTCCTGACCCCAGATAATTTTGCCTGTCTGTATTTCTGCAGCAGCTGGGCTTGGGAGAGGGAGAAGCCCTGCCAAGTGCAGTGTGGTGCTCCCCAGTAAGGGGACACATTCATCTTACATCCAGAAAGCCATTTAAATTGCTGATAGAAACCAGACATTGCCTGGCATGTATTTTCTCTCCACCCATGCAAGGAATGAATCTCTCCCATGTTGTCACTGACACATCCCTCTTGGTTTTATCTAGCAATGATTTGGATTTGGAATCAGGGTCCAACTCACTCCAGGTGTGACTGAGGGGACATTGGCCTGGACGAGTGAGGTTTGAAAAATGAGTGGCACAGCTCCCCCCTGCAGACTTGTCCTGCACAGGATGAGGAATGTGGGAGGATCCAGCCAGGCATGGTCAAGGGTTAGGCAGTTCCAGGAACTGCAATTCCCCAGTTTGCAGGACAATTGGATGGCCAGTGATGCCCCTAGGGCAGCGTGTGGCCCAGGACCCTTTGCTGCCCTAAACCCAGACACCAGCCCAGAGTGGGTTTTTTGTGCAATCTGGCAGCAAAGTCCTTCCATAAACCTGTGTAGTCAGTGCTGATGCCGGGTGTCTGGGGAATGGCAGATTTGCTACTGTGTTCTCGAGTGCTGGGCTCTGCACTGATGTGTCCTCATCCCCACCAGCTCCATCACCTCCCTGCCTGACCTACCTCCTTCCTCATCCCTGTAGGGCACTGCTCTTACCCTGCTGGTTGGACCCCCTGCCCTCCCCTCCTCTCTGAACACAGCAGCCCCTGCACCACCACTCCCAGTAAGGCTGTGTATGCAGAGACTGGTTCCAGTCCTGGCAGGAGAATCACACCTGCCCCCAGATCTCAGCAGGGGCACAGGGTGCCAGGGTGCCACCGAGCTGGGGGAGCCAGCCCTCGAGTCACAGCAAAGGCAGCAGAGACACTCCTGATGGCTGTGTCGTGATAGAAGTAATGAAAAAGTGCCCAAGTTAAACCCTGGCCATCTGTCGCTGTTTTGCTAACCCGTTTCTCTGGTTGGAGCTGGCAGCTCGACACTCGGCTGGCTATGGATCTTTTCCAAAGGTTATTGGAGGGACTGTGAACCATCTTGCCATGGTCTTGAACTCCCAGAGCAATTTCTTAATGAGAAAGCTCTGGGTGAGCCCTAGACACAGCACTTGGGCACAGATGGGGCAGCTGTGTGTGGCTGGGAGCCCCTCGGAGCCAGGTTTGCAGCCCACCAGCAGCACAAGAGGCAGGCACAGGGAGAGGGAACCAGGCTGGACACAAAACTTCCTTTGTGTGGCCCAGACACACGGTGGCCACAGCACCCCTGAGAGACCTGACAAGTCCCTGTCCCCTTGCCCAGACAGAGCAAAGCTGTCACTCCCCTTCCCCACACTGTGTTTGCTGTGGCTGTTCATTGTTTGTGTTGGGACATCCACTGGGTACTGGTGAAAGCCCAGACTCACAGAGTTTTGTATATTTCAACACCAGTGATTATTCATCCAGTAATCTCAGATTGGAGTGTGGTTTTTATTATTTGCTACTCTTCAGCCTCCTGTTTAAAATGTTTCCAGTCCAGGCACAGGAAGAGCTGCCCTGTGCCCAAGCAGACACACACATGCAGCAGAGCTCACTGGCACAAAGCACTTCCCAAACATCTTGGTGAGCACACAGCATGTGGAAACAACCCAGCTCAGCTCAGCAACCCTCATCTTTCCCCACAGGAGACTCTGTTTGCTATGGTGATGACCTCTGTCTCCATAACCAATCATTAAAACAGAGTATTTATTCCCTATCCTCTGTTTCTCCTGGAGGATACAGTCATGTCCCAGAGTCAGCAGTACAATAATTCCTGTCCCTGCACACTGTGGCCCCACGAGCAGGAGAGACATTGTCCCAGGGAGATGTCTCCAGCTGATGGGGAAAGCTCCTGAGGAGGGCTGGCTAGAAGGCAAAAGCAGAGCTGGTTTGGAGTTGGGGGTGCTCTTCTAAGCAGGAGGTCAAAGCATTTCCCAGAACTTCCCTGCCTGCAGGTGGGGGAAAGAGCCTGAAAAGAGCAGATGCAGACCGCTGGTGCATTTGGTTTAGACCTTGTTTTTTCCTACATACCTTTTGCAATGCCTCAGCTGCCACAAGGCAGGTGTGACAGGAGCTGGCAGCACGGAGAGATGCATGTGAGAGCAGCCAAATCTGCGTGTCATTGACAGCCCTCCAGCATCCCTGTGCACATCCTGCTCCGCACACCCGGCTGGCTCCACAGGTCCAGCACAGGGGACTCGCAGCTCAGGGGTTTAACAGAGCCTGAGCAGACAGAGAAGGGCAGCAGATGCCTGTCTGTGCTGTGAGTTATCAGCCCAGACCTCAGCAGAGGAGGCCCTGAAGAGCCCTTTGCAGGTAAGGCTGTTGGATCGGCCACGTGCCCTGATTTCGGGCCCCTACGGCTGCCCAGCGCGCTGGGAAAAGCTGTGCCACCCTCCCACTTCAGGCCACTCGTAACAGTCAGTGCTGAGACAACATTTGGGCTCTGAGGAGAGGGAAAAGCAGCCCAGCTGAAATGTTGCACTAAAAATAGCCCTGTGTCTGGGTGGAAGCACACTGTGGTTGGCTGGGGTTTCACATCCCTGAGAAAGCCTGAGCTGAGCAGGGACCCTTCGCTCCCGTTATTGTCCACCTTCCCCCTCTCCCTCCAGAGACACCCTGGGGACTAACTAGCAAATAAATGGCTTTCCACAGGACAACAATGGCTTCTGTGATCAATCTCCATGGGGTGTGGTTTGGTAGCTTTGCAAGAATCAAACCAGCTGCCAATATGGCCCAGAATAAATGAAAGGCTGCAACGGGGCTGTGGGGACGGAGAGGCGAAATGCCAGAGCCAAGGAACACAGCCCAGGCCACCTCAGGAACACTGCAGAGAGGGGACTGCCCGGGAGGGAGCTGGGGATGGGTGACCCTGGGAAGCTGCAGTGCTGCCCTGCTTCGTGGATGCTGCAGAGGGAAGAAAATAAAGACAAGTTTAGGAAAGAGCTGATGAGAGAAGCGCATCTCAGGGCATTTAATCTTAGCAGAGTCAAGCTACCAAGGATGTGGGTGTTAGTTCATTTGACTTGGCTCATTTGGGTTTTCATGAAGTGCCTCCTAGAGCCACTAAAGCAAACTCCAGATTAACACAAATTTGCTGCCACAGTCACGTTACAGCAATCAGGACTGGGACTACAGTGTGCCCCAGACCTCATCCATGTGGCCTCTCCACACAGAACTCCCTGGCTTCTCAGAGTCCAAAGGGAAAAGGCAGATAAAGGTGGATGCTGGGTTACACAACCTGGACAGCCTCTGCCCCTGTACCCAACAGCCCTCACTTGAGACCCCTCCTGCCCCTCTGGTGCCTGGTGTTGGACCAGCCCCATCCATCTGTCCCTCCTGACACCCCAGCCAGTATTCCTGCTAAGCCCTCGTTACTGAGGCTTATGCAATGAAACATGAAGGAGGTGGATTAAGATTTCAGTGGCAATTCAGGTGTTTTTCACATTTCCAGCATCTGTCTTGAACATCTCGCCCAGTGCAAAGGGGGGGGTTCTGAGCACCACCAAATGCTGGGCACTTACCCAGCAGTGTGCTTGCAGTTTCAGTATCTGTTGGGTCAGAGACTACTGGGATCCTACAGATGGTGCCTTGCTGTCACAAAATATTATTGCTGATGGAAAAAGAAGTTTGTTGCTCGCTCAAGAAAAATAAATCCTTGACCCTTTACGAGACCTGTGCAGTAGTGGCGCCGTTGACTCCTTGTGAAAGTGTGTGGGTGGGAAAATAGTCTGTGCTGACTTTTCTGCTGGCTCTGTGAGCTGTGTCAGACGTACACCCTCTCAATAGATGCCTGATAATGCTCAGCTACTCCTCTGCTCACAGCCTGCAAGCCCCTACAGAAACACTGACTGCGAGTCTGGAATTAGAGTCTCCCACTCATTATTTGAGAAGGACGTGCCTTTCACAGCCAAGTGGCCTCTATTTGCTTGGGGGGAAACATGTGCTTATCTCTTATTTATGTGATTTATTTCTTGAGATTAATGCATCAAATTGGCTTGCTCCCAAGCACTCAGTAAAGTCTTGGGTTTTGTGGGATTGTCCTGAACCACACAAAGTTTCGCTGCCTGTTTTCTGAAACTGAGAGGAGGATTTTATCTCGATCATAAAGCAGAAATTGGGGGTTTTTCAAATGTAAGGCAGTCAGCATTGTTTTGATCTGCAGGCAAATGATAGCCTTCTCTGAGTTCAAGGAGGGCTATTAAATCAGCCCTGTGGAGATAGAGCAAACAAAACCAGGCAGAGCGAAGGAGAGAGGGGGAATGTTCCTATTCACATAGGCACGAAAGCAGGGGAGGCAAGTTAATGATCAGCTCATCTGGGGTGTTTACTTTTGCATGCCACTGGGGTAAACAGAGCCATGTCATCCCTCTGGCCTGCTCTTGTTTATAAATACACAATAACATTTACAGCTGAGCTGGCTGGACTCCCCTGGGTCCCGGCTGGAGAAGCCAGGGGGGGTCTCAGCTCCCACTCCTGCATGGGACAAGTCCTGCTTTTAGGGCTCTGCTGCTGCTAATTCACCTTTCAGCTCTGTGCTTGTATCTCTTTTTGCTGGGAAGGCACAAGCTTACCTGCCAGTGCAGTCCCTTGGAGGTGCCCTTTTGGAGATGCTCCAGCAACGTCTTTCTCACCTGATTCCTGTGGATCCTTGGAGCTACCCCTCTGCATTGCTGGCTTCAGGGCAGCAGCAGGTCCCAGAGCCCCTGGTGGTGCTTTACAACAGCCTGAGCACACACAGACACCAACAGGCTCATCTTCCTGCTAGCCAGCCTGTCAGGATGGCAGTCAGAGTGAGGATGTGCAGACATTGGTGTTATTGACTGAAGTTCATAGTTACCCTTCAAAGAAACCATATTTCACCTAAAACATAAAGTTCTTACAAATGCTATAAAGTTCCTGTGGATGCTACTATTCAGTGAGCTCCAGTGGAGGAAGCAGAACAGCAAACACCAGGTCATTAATTCACTGCAGCTGATGACTTAGTGCAATTTTTTTTTGTCCTGGATTCATTGATCACCACAGAAAACACTAATGGTCTCCCACTTTTTTTAAAGTTCCTACCCTAGCTCTTGGTGCTGACCTATCAGCACTGAAGGTACAGTGTGCTGTGGGTTTGGAATGTGCCTCCACGAGGACGTGCCATGCAGGGTTTGTCTGCACACAGATTTGCACAGGGTAAAAGACACTGATGCAACTTCCTGTAAAACAGGACTGTGGTGGTTTAAAGCAAACTTCTTTGTGGCTTACTTAAAATTCACTGCCAAACAATTAAAATTGGACATATCTGTCTTAAGGTTGTGCTCACATAGGTTTTTCCTGCCTTAAGTGTTGCAGGTGTAGTTTAATCAGTGCAATTTCTTGTGTGTCCTTATGTCCATATCACATGTAAAAGTATGTACTGAATCCACATTATATTTCTATGAATAATGACTGATACTTATTTTGTTAAGTAATTCTGTTGACACATTTCTGCTAGAAATTGTATGGAAGGCAAGAAATTCTGCTTCTGTAAATTGTCAGTGTAGTTATTAGGGACTATTTATCCTCATTTTTATTACTAAAACCATACTCACATAATGATGGAAAATTGAATAAACTGGGGAATAAACTGGGAATAAATTGATTTACATGGGAATACATGTTTACAGAAAGTTTTTGTTCACAGCATGCACAGATGCATCTCCCCATTTGCATCCGTCCCCCCAAGGGGCACTTGCAGAGCCCTTAATCAAATTAAAAATAGCCAAATGAGCTTCAGTGGGTCGTATGTTTCTGAGGGGAAAGCAGTTCTGGGTTGCTTGATGTCCCTGACCTAGAGAAAGCAAGCAATGCCCAAGCTGGCATGGATGTTGCATGGATGTTGGCATGGATGTTGCATGGATGTTGGCATGGATGTTGGCACGGATGTTGGCATGGATGTTGGCACGGGTGCTGTCTCTTGTCATTGCACTGCTGGCATTTCAGGCTTATATCAAGATCAGCACAGGATAAATACTGAAAAAAATGTAATCACCAATTATTACACAAGGAACACGAAAATGCCAAAAACTTTGCACAGAACCTTATTCACAACAAATCGTCCAACCAGCTGTAATCAAGGTCATTTCAATCCGAAAGCATTTTCTATTGAAATCCACAACAATATTCAGGCCCACCATCCAGAGTTCATTGCCCAACAGCGAGAAAGCCACAATTGCTCTTGTGTGTCTGCATGCCCCGGGGTGGTGAGGATGCACCCACCAGAGCCCTGTCACCCAGGAGGGAGCCAGCAGAGCCTGCACATCTCAGCCTCTTGATCGAGAATGCCAGACCCAAGCGTGACTCGGGCGTTTCCCAAACTGCTGTTCCCTCCTGCTGCTCTTTGCCTGCTCTCTTTCCTCCGTGGGGGCTCCTGGCAGATGCTCCCTTTGCTCCACAGCTTGAGCCCAGGAGGTTCTTGGCTCCTGAGGTCACTGTGACTTCATGGACTTCATGCATGGTGGCACCTGTGCCCACAGCCCAAGGACCAGCCCCTGGGGTGTGGAGCTGGGCATCGGTGCTGGGACAAGCCAGAACTGTCTCTGCCCTGCTGGAGCTTGGCTGGTCTCTGGGAAATCTGGCTGGGGCTCAAGCTTTTGTAACAGAGGTTTATTCGTGCTGCTGCCTAAGCTGGAGAGAGTGGCTGAGTTTCCAGAGGGACAGCCCGCAGCAAGTACAGGGAAGCTGCTGACAAAGGGTCATGAGCAGAGAGGGGGATGCTCTGAAATGCTTTGCTCGGCACATGGAGGACTGTGCAAGATGGTTTTGTAGTTAAAGCTCAGGCCGAGGCCCCCAGAGACTTGAGCTCAGAGCCTCCAAGCAGAGCTCTGCATCCTTGTGCTTGCATTTCCCATCCACACAATGGGACAATGACCCTCCCTCGGCGCCTGGACGCCAGCAGGACAGTCCCCATGGCAGCTGCAACACGGACACACGGCTCTGCTGTGAAAGACAGACGAAGATGCAATAAATTCCAGCTATGCTTTCCCAAAAAATGCTGAAGTTTTGCTAGACAAGACCTAGGGATTCTCCCCGCACCAGAAGTAACTGTGCAAACTGCCCGGCACGATTGAATTCCTTTTCTGGAGTGACTAACACCTCTATTATTCCCATCTGACCTCTGCAGACATCCTGCCACACAATTGTGTTAAATTCTGTGGTGAGAAAGATAACCGGGCCTAAAATTAAATCATCCAGCACGTTTTTAATATTAGCACAGGCAAGGAGTGAATTCCTCTCGGGTGGAATTCACCTCTTCTTAGCAAAACCAGCCCTTGGTACGGCACCACCAGCACTGATGTGCTGTGAATTATTTGTCTTTTTACTTTGTGATCCCCTGGCCTGGGTAGAGCCTATTCAGTGCAGGGACCTGCCCTGCTGCCACTGCCCTTCACAGGGTGCTGAAAGAGGCCCCAGATGGGTCACTGCAATGCTCATACAGCTGGGGATTTAGTCAATGAGGACAAGCAGGCTGTGGACACTGAATGTGTGAGCAGATACCCCGATGTGAATAACCTGCTGCTAACCAGAGTCTCAAGGCATCTTTGCCTCTGGGAGAAAAGACAGCAAGAAAGGCAGCACTGAGCCGCAGCAGGGGTATCACAGGCTCCTTTGGCTGCGACAGGATGGCTGCTCTGTTTTCTTTCAAATGTAGTTTTCTGCCAAAAATAACCCTCCGGGGTTTGTCACGGTGTCTTTTTCACAGTGAACTCCAAAAGCGAGTCGGGCTTGGAGGTGCTGAAAGCTCCTTTGCAGGGCCTGGCAGGCAGCCTGGCACTTTGGGGCACTGCTCACACCCACTGTCCTGCCCTACGGCCCCAGCCACGGGCTTGCTCACTCTGGCAGCGTGAGGAGAAAGACTCCGTTTCGGGGGATGGAGAAATATGAATTGAAATGTGACCTGATGAGCCCGCAAAGTCACTGCAGAACTCCGGCCATGCAGAGGCATGTGGGCTGTCCTCGCAGGCTGTGTCCCGTCTGCAGGACCTGTTATCTCGGCATCTCTCACCGGATAAAGCGGCTCGGGGGCTGCTGATGGAAAGCCAGGGCAATGCAGGCCACCTGCGACACCCGGATCTTTCCCCATCGGTCCCTCCGGGCCGCCCCGCGGCGCTGGGATGGGGCAGCGGGGTCTCGCCCGCAAGGCAGAGCAGCTGTGGGGCCGTACCTCGGCAGCGCACACCAGGGCTCACCAGGGCTCACCAGGGCACACCAGGGCACACCAGCGCACACCAGGGCACACCAGGGCTCACCAGCGCACACCAGGGCACACCAGGGCTCACCAGGGCACACCAGGGCACACCAGCGCACACCAGGGCACACCAGGGCTCACCAGGGCACACCAGGGCACACCAGCGCACACCAGGGCACACCAGGGCTCACCAGGGCACACCAGGGCACACCAGCGCACACCAGGGCACACCAGGGCTCACCAGGGCACACCAGGGCACACCAGCGCACACCAGGGCACACCAGGGCTCACCAGGGCACACCAGGGCACACCAGCGCACACCAGGGCACACCAGGGCTCACCAGGGCACACCAGGGCACACCAGCGCACACCAGGGCACACCAGGGCTCACCAGGGCACACCAGGGCACACCAGCGCACACCAGGGCACACCAGGGCTCACCAGGGCACACCAGGGCACACCAGCGCACACCAGGGCACACCAGGGCTCACCAGGGCACACCAGGGCACACCAGCGCACACCAGGGCACACCAGGGCTCACCAGGGCACACCAGGGCACACCAGCGCACACCAGGGCACACCAGGGCTCACCAGGGCACACCAGGGCACACCAGCGCACACCAGGGCACACCAGGGCTCACCAGGGCACACCAGGGCACACCAGCGCACACCAGGGCACACCAGGGCTCACCAGGGCACACCAGGGCACACCAGCGCACACCAGGGCACACCAGGGCNGCCGGAGCCCTCGTCCCCCCCGCTTCCCGGCGGGATTTTTGCACTCTTGCGCTCCCTCTGCTGGTCCTCAGCCCGGCGCCGCTCCCGCACCGCTCCCGCACCTCTCCCGCACCGCTCCCGCACGACCGCGCTGTGCGGGCACGCCGAGCCCCCGCGTTTGCCCCGCGCTCCCCGGGGCCAGCAGCGCCCTGAGCGCGTCTCCGAGCCGCCCGCAGAGACGGAGAGCTGCCGGCCGCAGCCGCACAGACGGGGCTGCTGGGAGCGCTCCAGGATCCAGACGGGACCCGCACGTCCAAAACAAAAACTTTAAAATATCGGGAGTGATACTACAGGACATGGCTGTGAAGAAGACGGCAAAGACTGGACTGGGGCTGCAGCGATCACGGTGTTAAAGTGAAGTTACGCAGGCACAGAGAGGACAGTGGATTTATCAGCCCGGTTTTGTACAAACACATCGGGCGGCTTTTTGCAGCGACGCCTCCACAGCTCGCACTGTTGGTGTCACCGCTGTCGGAGGTGAGGTGCCCCGCTCTGACACTGCAGGGTACAGGTGGCCGCCGGCCTGCCAGCAGCAGAGATGGAGGACACCGGCACGGAGCAAACGCTGCAGCTCGGAGCAGGGGCCGCCACACACCGGCCTGCTGAAGGGGACAAGAACACACCAAATCGGGCCAGGACATGGTGCTGCAAGGTCTGGTTTGCAGGCTGTGCTCCAGGACTGCATGGGGTTCTCCTGCACTCTCCGTCTCAGCAGTACTTGCCAGCTTTATTAGAAAGCTGGTTGTTGTTTTAAGGCTGCTTTCTAGCGGTTATTGCCAACGAGGGACAGAGGTGGGGGAGCTGCTCTCTGCACGGCGCAAATGGCAGCTGCCAAGACACCTTCTCCACGGCCCCATAAAAACTCGGTTATGGCTCAGGCTGCCTCGTCTCAGCCAGACATCGCAGAGGGTGACCCAGCGCGGGAGGCTGCTCACAGCCAGTCGAGTGCTGTGTCAAAGCACTGTGTCCCCAGCCCTGTCCATGCAGTGATGTCCAGCTGCCCACTCACTGCCATGGTGTGGTTGTGTTCCTGATGTTCCTGGGACTCAGACAGGAGTTACTGCTTAGCAAAGGAGGAAATGCCTGCCCCAAGCGAGCTAAAACTCACAGTGCCCCAGCAGCAGCCCTGCATGAGAGGGAGTGCCAAAGCAAGGGGGAAGGAAGAGGATGTAAATTGAACAACAACAAAAAGAATGCTGTTGTCCTTCTCACAAAGCCTTCTTCTCGTGCCCAGCACTGCCACTGCACCCTGGAAGCCACAGTGACCCACTGTGCATCACTGACCGAGGAGGCTGTGCTGGGCACATGCTTCACTCTGCCCTCTGCCACCACCCCCCCAAAATCCAGGCAACTCGGTGCAGTGTCCAAGCCCAGCCTTCTCTGTGGGCAACAGGCAGCCCAGCAGCTCCCAGCAGTGCATGTTGTTGTTCAGGGGGTGCAGACTAGGTATTTCAGAGCTGCTTTCCAGAGCCAACAAAAAATCTTTAAAATAAGTGTGGGGTTCTCTGAAAGTCACTGAATTCAATGGCTGAGCCCTGCAACAAAGGCTCTTCCTGAGTGTGGTGGCTCCCTGCCCACCGCCCTCCCAGGGGGACGGCAGAGGCGGCAGAGAGGAGGTGAGTGCTGGCTCCAGTTTGTAAACTGCGGCTGCTGGAGAAAACAAAACCCATACAGAAGTTTCAGTAGGTCTCAGTGCCTTTCACTGACACAGCTGGCTCCCAGGGGTGACCAGCAACATGAGCTGCTGCTTTTCCCCAGCCCCAGGGCACCTGTCTGGCCACGGGGCACTGCTTTGAAACCCTTTTGGGGAGAGCTGCCGGTGCTTCTGCCAACACCAGCTGCAAGTGCTGGGTGATGCCCCAGAGACATTTCTGCTCCTGCAGAGCTCACAGTTGGTTTCTGCACACCCCAGAGTTACTCCTATCTAAGCACCACCTCACACCCCAAGTCACTTTAGGGTGTCCTGCTCTGCATTGGCACCACTGGCAGGGAACAGCCACCCGTTAGTGCAGGCACCCAACGTGACCCCGAGCAGTGCTGCTAAAAGGAACCAGCTGCTTCTGCATTTTGCAGGTTGTTCCTTGCCTGAGAGGTGAAACTCCACATCTGACTGCCTGCTGCAGAGCCACAGAGGAGCAGACAGGCACAGCTGGTGTTCTACAGCACGGGGCATTCTCCAGGTGAAGCATTGTCATTGACCCTTTCACTTTGTACAGATCTTTAGGCAAAATACTTTCCACAGAGAGATCCCTCATCTTTCAAAACTGATCCCTCTGCTTCCTGGGAGCATTTCTCTGGGAGCAAACAAACAGTTAAACACATGTAGCTGTCTCCCATGTTAATTTTCCTTGGTATCATGGACAGCTGATATCCTTTCAGTGCATGAAACCACAAAGGCAAAGTAAGTGAAAACACAGAAGAATCAGGGCTCAGATGGTGAAATCTTTCCAACCAGAGACTGCTAAAATGAAAGAGTAGAAGTTTTCCTGTGGTTGAGGATAGCTCTGTTATCTCTCAGGGAAGCAGTAAACTTTCCTCTCCAAGGAATAGGTAAGTAAGTAACACCAAGTGAGGCAGCCTGGCACAAATGTACTCAGGAGAAACTCTACAATATATTGCCATATACTGAGAGACACACAAAAGCTCCATTACTGTTGTTAATTCTGCAGCAAAATTATTTTTCCAAATCTTCCCCAAACCAGATGTGGAAATATTTTGCTACCTCTGCACTCCTCCAGGCTCAAGACTGAACTAAGTGTTTTGAAGCAGATGGGAGGCAGAGGGAGATGGAAACCATGACTGGTTTCACTGAAACTCATGGATTTCCCAATTCGTAGTATCATTTACTGACATCATGAAACTAATTTGGTCTTTTTCTTCTGTCTCTTTACAGTTAGGTATTTTCACCAAGAGGATGAAATTTCTCTTTCTTGCGAACAAAATTGGATTTCTTTCCTGCAAGGAGTACAGAAATGTAGATTTTTTTTTTCCCCCAGAAGCAAAATTGAGAAATAATTATTTTCAAAATTAGAATATTTTGTGCAAAATACTAAACTAAAAGTCAGCAGTTTCAATAGGCTGTGTCCTCACTGACTCTCCCAAATCACAAATCAGTCTGCAGAACGAGGGAGGTCACATTGCTTTCCTCCTCGGCTTCCCCCCCGGGTTACACAGCCCTTCTCTGCCGGGTTTCTGTGTCTCCTGCCCCCTTGATGTGCTCCCACGAAGCTGGCACGCTCAGGACCATGCAATGCTCATGTCTGCTGGGGTGATGGGCTTCCTGGGCAGGGCTGAGCTAATCCTGGGAGCCGATGAGTGCCGTGCAGCCGTGGGTGTCCCACCGCCCTCCTGGGCTGCAGTCAGGGCACAGCGACAGCAGCTGCCCCACAAGACACTCTCCATGCCCCCTCCATTAAAAGACACTGATTATTTTTCACAGTTTTCAGCACCCACTGAAACAAATAATGCTGGGTAAACATAACTGCACACACTCTTGAGGCTGTGCAGCTCTCGGGGTGGAGGGGCATTCTGCCGTGCACAGGGCTCAGATGTACCTGTGCATTTCTGCAGGGAGCCCTGCTCTGCCCCCTCACACCTGGTCGAGTTCCCCCAGCACCATTCCCAGCAGGACAGGCTTGGAGGCTGGCATGGGGCCTGATCCTGCACCCCGTCCCGAGGGCAGCCCGGAGGTCCTGCACACTCCCTGCCTGCACACCCTTCCCCTGTTCCCCATGAGCTTTATCACACCCACTAGACTTGACATTCCATGAAGGAGAAAAATTAATGAAAGACGAGCAGAGAGAAGCACTAATTTAGGAAAAGTACTAATTAGACATATTCTGGGTGGTCTCATTTTGGCATCCTGCCTTTTGGGCTAGACTGGTTTTGCTGCTGCTTCCTTTTCTCACACTTTTTCTCCTCTCTCACCTTTCCCAGCACCTACAGCCATCCCTGCAGGGGATTTCTGTGGTGTTGGGCCCTGGTGTCTGGGGGTCACAAGGCACTGCTGGCTGCCCCTTGATTGGGTGCAGGGCAGGACCTTCCTTCCTTTGCCCAGGCTGCTGCATCCTTCCCCAGCACACAGTGCTCGGGACACCCCCACTGTCACACAGGCCAGGGCAGGCCACAGGCACAGACACACCAAGGCATGGGAAGCCCCAGGGATGACTGCAGCTCTCAAGTGACAATGTCTAGTGATGATGTGAAACACACACAAACACACAGAGACATATATATACTAGTTCTTTCTCTACAAACAATGCAACAGTTTGCATTTTCAATGGCAAGCATACAGCTCTTAACAGATTTCACTGGAACTGGGCCAGATGTGGAAGCTAAGTGCCCAGTATTCTGTCCCAAAAGACACAATTGTAAGTGAATTTGCAAAGCAGTGTGTGGTGCAGTCACTCTCCATGAAGGATTTGGCCTCCTGCTCACACAACACCTCTTTGCATCCAGGTCAATATGAGAAATACAGTTTGAAGCCTGTTTTGATATTGCTTCTGCACTTTTAGTTGCTGAATTAATTCCTGGTGCAAACTTGCAGTTTTACACAGAAAATCAGATCCTGCATGGCTTTAAATTACAGATTCATCCCTGAAGCCTCCATGCTAGTTGGAGGCACCGTGAGATAAAGAGCACTTAAAAGAAAGGAAGATGTGAACAAAGTACCTCCCCGTGAGCTCTGCCAGCATTGATGGTAGGGTATGAGCAACAATTCTTCATCCTGCTTCTCAGAGTGAAAAACACTCTATTGTACAGCAGGTGCAACTCAAGGTAATTGAGTAATTAAAAAAACCTGAGCAATTTAGGGTAAAAAGCTTGTGTAAAGGTATATTGTGCCCTGGCCATATAGAAACTTAATTAATGTATATCCCCAGGAGCAATGCTTGTCTTCCTGTTAAAACTCTACTAATAGGATGACTGGAGCACAGCCAACATGCACACCCAGTGCCATGATTTCCTTCCCCCCCTGGAACACAGCACAAGCAGCTGGGATCAGCACAAAATGGCTATCCCAGCTCAAAAATGCCTTATTAGAAAGCAACACTTCTCTTCAGAAAAATGTCAGTTTCCAAGGAGTGTCATCAACAAAGCCCAGGATTTTCAAAAGCAATCAAAATCTCTGTGGGAGCTGGGTGCCCCAAAAGCCCCCTGAGATAAACTTTCCCTAGGTGGGGGTCCAAGAGCCACCAAAGCAAGTGGTCTTGGGCTGGAGAGCCACAGTGCTATGTGACACTTCCCAAAGCCTTTCCATTCCTTCCCAGGGTGGAAAACCAGGGAAATGCCAGTAGTCAGAGAGCTTGGGACTGGTGTGCTGGGCTCTCTGCAGCATTTGGACCCTTGTTCCTGTCCTGCACAGGCCCAGCCCATCTCTCTGAAATGCACAGCTTCTCTGCTTGGGTTTTCTTTGGACCATTCTAGGAGCTTTAGGAATCAATACATCTTCCAGGTACAAAACTAGGAGCCAGACTGTCTTTCCTAGGATGAGGGCCATGGGCATCCAAAGGCAACCACAAACCTACCATTTCACAGACTCCTTGCATGTCTAAGGGATTCTTCCTGTGACCATTGCTTTGAATTCTACAAAATGGCTCTTGGACAGTATAATTTAAGACTATGTGTCATGTGGCAGAGGTCCATGGGATGGTCATGGAGCACAATACATAAAATATTCAGCTAGAAATATCAGTTTTCCTACAGTATCAGCATAACAAGGACTTTTGCAACCGTCTGATGTTGGGACTGGTTTGTATTGCAAATGTCCTTGTCTAATCTACAGCTCTGTATTAAATAACACATTATCCTATCATGACATTTGGCTTTGCCAAGAGAGCACAATATTTATATGTACGTGCCCACAGCACTGCATTTCTGACAGAATGCTGTATCAATGACAAATTGCAGGTTTGGTAACACAAGTCAGAAAAAGTTTTAAGCATGCTGGCTTTGGGGAAGTCAGAGGAGCTTGTTTAGATACAGAACAATTGCAGGAACAGACAAAATCATCGTGTGCCGATAAATATTGATCTTCAAGATTGTTTCCCATGCAGAAACTGGAGAGCTGCTGTAACAGAGAATTTCTCAATGCTATTTCAAATCAAAATGCAAAAACTGCTTTCAGGATGTGAGCAGCTCTTCACTCATGAGTTGGGACATCTTCTGCTGATGGCATTTGCTCAAGGACGAAGTCAGCAGACATCTCCACGGCCAATGGGCTGGTGGTCATCCCACAAAGACAACACTTCTGCTTCTCACTGCCAGAGAGAAAAAAGTGGGAAGTGCTTCAGCCCTTTCTGGAGTGACCTTGATGTGTAACTTCCCTGCCACCCCGTTGAGCTGCTTTTTGTATCCTGCCTCTGTCCCCTCTCAGACTCCATGGGAAAACCTGTGCAGTGATTTTGGGATGTGATCCTGCAGCAGCATCTTCTCCTCTGCTCTCCTTTCCGTGCTTGCTGTAGTTGATGCATCTGTGGGGAGAGCTCACAAAAGGGCCAGAAATACACAGGGAAATGGGTCTGAGCTGACCCCGTGCTCTGAACAGCCAGGTCAGAGCAGCAGAGCCAAGGGCTTGCCTGGGACAGGCTGGAGTATCTCACTCTTCCCCGCCCTGAATTCAGTTAGAATGTTTTACAGGCAGTTTTCTATCGAGATGTCGGCCGTGCTATCAACCCGCCCCCTCCCCTGCACATAATCAAAATATTTTGATAACCGAAAAATGTCAGGCAATACAGCAAATTTTGCAGTAAATAAATACAGCAAATAACTGCAAAGGCAAGGAGGAGGGGAGCGGGGAGCCGGTGCCTCTGCTGAAGGTTCCCATCTCCAAACAACAAAAAGATCCTTTAAAATTAATGTTTCAACAAAACCCAGATAATTTCTACAAAAAGCAACCCCCCTCTAGCAAAAGCAAGGAGGCTGATGGCAGGGAATGGTGCTGGGAGGCTGATGGCAGGGAATGGTGCTGGGAGGCTGATGGCAGGGGATGGTGCTGGGAGGCTGATGGCTGGGAATGGTGCTGGGAGGCTGATGGCAGGGAATGGTGCTGGGAGGCTGATGGCAGGAGATGTCATGGTGTGGTTCACCCCTGAGGGCAGAGCACGGCCGGCACAGCCGCACGTGGGCCCAGCACGGCCCGGCCGCTCCTCGCGGCCCACACGGAGCCTCTCCTGGCAAACAGGCCCTGCACACACACCAGATACGTGTGACAAATTGCAGTGACAAGGCTGTGCTGGCAGGCTGCGTGGCAGGCACTGAAATCCCTGTCCAGACAGTGCTACGCTCCGGGCACTCTTTGAGCCAAGGGAAGGCGGGAGGGGCTGCCAAAAACCCGTCGGCATGGCCACCACACCCATTTTCCACACTGCAGAGAGTGGCTGGGGCGGCTGCGAGCACTGAGGGCGCCCAGGGAGCCAAGGCTGGCACTGTCACACCAGAGCCTGTGGAACGCCAGGGCTGGTGCACAAGGGCAGGTGAAGGAGACATGGAAAGAAACCAAGCACTAACCCCCTGTTCAGTCTGGTCACAAGGGACAGAAGGGCTGGAGGAAGGTTAGTGCAGAAGTCAGAGCTCAAGACGAGCAGTTTACTGTGCTGGAGGGGTAATGCAAGAAATAAAAGACCCTGGTCCCCATTCTGCACACCAGGAACCCCGTTCTGCTCACTGGGAAACACAAAGAGCTGTGGCCATGTGTGCCCAGGCCCACCTGCACTCCCTGTGCCCTACACAGCCTCTGCAGACACAGGGACCCCTTTCCCACACTCAGTCCCAGTGTTAGGATGCAGTTAGGGGCTGGCCAGACACTCATCCAGAAGCAGCACGGTTTATTAGCCCAGTAGCCGTGGAAAGTTTCCAGGCTGGGCAGGATGCTCTGGCAGAGAGGCGGGTGGGGACCAGGGGCTGCATGAGGCTCTTGCTGCAACAGGAAAGCAAGGACAGCGTGGGCAGCACAGCTCTCAGACCCCAGGGGCTGCTGCTGAGGAGGTGTTTCTCCTCAGTTGTTTGTCCTCTCCAATGTCATTTGTCCCACCAACAGCCCTCCTCAAAGGGCATGTAACCTCCAAGTCTTTTTCCTTATTCTCCTTCCACTCGCAGACAGCAAATGCAAGCCCAGCATTTGGGCTGGTGCTGGGCAATCAGAACTGGTCTCCTCAAAGAGTTTCCTGCCTTTACCAGCAGCCTGCAGCACGGAAGGAGTGGCCACGGCTCACTCCTGTGACAGGGAGCAGAAGCATCTCAGCAGGCCACATTTCAGATGTGTGGCACAGGGTGTTTATTTTTTTAACCTGTTCCACGGCTGCCACCTACGCGAGGGCATCACATTCTGAGTGTCTGACAAGCCCCAGCCTGGCTGGGTGTCTGTATCCCGAGGCAAGGGAAAGCCCGTGGGCCTCAGAGCATCTCCACACTCCCTGGAGTGCGAGGGTGATGCCCCGAGAGGCAACGAACAGGACCCAGGCAGGGCCCCCACAGGTGTGCCCGTGGGAGGGCAAGCAGCAAACAGCCCCACTGGGGTACTCTGGGCTTCCTGCTTTGAGCCCCAGTGATCCGTGGGGAGCATCTCTGCTCAGAGGCAGCGACCGTACAGCATCCATCTCAGAAACTCCCCAGCAGAGAGAATGGCTGGCCCTCCCCCAGCCTCTGTGAGCAGCATTCATTCCTCGCTCTCGCTGTAGATCCGGCATGCCGAGTCCTTTCTCCCCAAGAGTATTCTCCCTTTACAAAGCAAGATCATAAAGCAGTGACATAATCCAAGCTTGGCAAACACTTCTGCTGATGTTAAGCCAGTGCCTTTCGTGGTTCTCAGTGCAGCTTTTGAGGCCGTGATATACATGGCGCAACCAGCTGATTAAATGTGCAGGAGCCTCCCAAGATACCATTTCATCCGAAACGCTGACATTTATATTTGACTTCCAATAAGTGTGGGGTGCTTTTTTTTTATTTTTAATTAGTTCTCACAAGGGTGGGAGTCAGACACAGCTACACAATGAAGTTCTCCATAGAGTAGGTATGATTCAACCAGATGACTCCTGGCCAGACTTCCTAACCCATCTACCTTGCAGCAGAGCCTTGAAGCCAAATTAATTAAAGGCCACCCACAAGTAGATGTGATTCCGTGTAGGTGAATCTCTTTGCCCATTCATTCCCTACCACATCTGCTGAGATCTCAACATTCATGCTAAGGGTGAGTGGGAGGGTTCTGGTGCTAAATAAATGACTCGATTCGTTTCGTTTTGGCACCAAGACTTAGCCAGCCAGTGAGGCCGAGTAGTAAACAATAGTAATGTGGAAAAAAAGGGTTTTTTTTTTTAAAAAGCAGCATATAAGATGCCTCAATGAAGAGGTGTGATTGTTGGCAAAATGTGTCCCATTTAAGTTTATGGGATGTACAGTCTTTTTATTAGGGATACTTTTTGCTGTTAGCGTAATAAAAAAGGACCAATTGTTTCTGCCATCTGAGAAAACTCTTGGTGGAACAGGCAGAAATCCAGGAATAATTAAGAAAATAATAGTGCACACCCAACAAGAAAAACATTATTTGTTTAAAGATGAAGTCCCTCTAGAATACTTGGTAGTGATTGCGTTTCTTTCAAAAGAAGGGGAAAAACCCTTCTAAATGAGAAGCAGCAGCCATCAGCTCGTCTCTGAGATCTTGAGTGGAAAAAGCGTGGGGCTGTAATCCCCCTCAGTGGTAAGGCTTTTCCGTTTTCATCGCTCTTATCAGCCTTTGCAAGTTGCAAAATAAAAGTGTTTTGCCCCTACATGTTTCCATCAGAGGATCAGAAGCGCTTCACAAAGCAGAATTAATTGAGCTTTGCTGCTCACCTGTGAGAACAGAGCAATTATTTAGCAACAGGGTTTGGTTTTTTTTTTTTTTTTTTTTTTTTTCTGGTTTTTTTTTATTTTTTGTTTGGTNGTTTGGGCTGGGGGTAGAAATAAAATCTGCAGGAAGATTACAAACCCACCAGGCCAACAAGAGACTTGGCAGCTTTAACCACTTCCAGTGATGAATGTGACAAACCTGCAAGTTTCTGACCACCAGATCCAGGTTCTCCTTTTGGAAGGGAACATTTTGCCTCAGCATCACTTTTCCCAGGCCTCAGCTTGCCAGGCTCCACACCGGCACAAATCACCATTCTCCCAAGTTCTGACCCCTCACATTTCAAAGCCTCTGGAAAACCGTGTCTGCAAACAGCCCATCCTCCCTGTGAGCGTGTTCTGGTGCCATCCCACACCCAGGATGTGCACTGCGGGCTCTGAAATCCTGTTCCCGTTCTCCTGTGTGACTCAGGGCAGGTTATAAAGCTGTGCCGGCTGCTCGTGGGAAAGTCTGCAGGTCGGAGAAAGGCAGACCGAGAATTAGTGTTTGTTTCTCTTCAGCTCTTTGGAGAACTTAGTATCGCAGTACTGGGGGGAAAAGAGAACGATTTGCATTCTCACTCTGATGTCGCGTGAGTGCATGGACAGAGCCGCACACTGAGTAACAAGACATCAACTTTTACCCAACCAGGGCTGGAAAAGCATCATCCCTTTTCCGGCTGGGTTATAAGAGGCCAGAATCAGCCGACGG
>VZRX01010805.1:98034-114954 GCA_013398075.1 Notiomystis cincta
GTGGGGCTCGGGGTTGATTTTTTTATTTTTTTTTCCCTCCCGTTTCCCTCTTTTTTTCAAGCGAACGCGGGGACCCGCGGGCTGCCGGCACAGCGCGGAATCTGCGCGCCCCCGCACGTAGAAAGTAGTTTTATACATTAAAAAAAAAAAATGCTAGCGTAACCAAAGAATAATTCGCCGAAATAATTTTAAATATTAAAAAAAAAAAAATTGGCAGCCAGCTTTTGCTTTTTTTTTCACTTTTCCCCTCGCTGGTTGCTCGCTTTGTACAGGAAATTTGAATATCCTGGCAAGGGCCAGCTTCCCAGGGCAGCTCGCAGCGCTATGGGAGCTGCAGTGATGGAGCAACATGCCCAGCGCCGGGACTTTTCCCTCTGTAATTGATCCTGCATCCAATATTTTTCCCGTATGTGCGTCAGGTATATAAAGACAATTTTCTGCATTTGGAGAGTGAGTTTTTCAAGGATAAAACATTAATTGCTCCCCCCAAAAACCAGAAATTCTGCTTGTGTGTCGTATGCGTGTTAAGTGTAGGTGAGGGACCATCTGCCAAGTTTCATCATCTTCTGTTTTGAAGAAATCCAAAGAACTTATTGGCAGCTGCAAAAGTCTGTATTTAGTTAATCGACTTTGGTGGGAAATACAGTAAAACTGAGCTGCTAATGCAGTAAACGTTTATGAAATATAAGAGGGAAGCTTTAAGTAATGCTTCAGGCAAACTGACCCAAATCTAAAAAGCGAAAAACCAAATCAGTCTGCTTGTTATGTTTCGAATTATTGTTCATCTGACCAAAAAAGAAATAGGTTTTTTGTTTGGTTTTTTTTTTTCCTGTTCTTAACAAATAAACTTTATAGGAATCGGGCTTCCAGATCTGACCCTTGTTTAGAACTGGATGAAATGACAATGCAAAAATTTGGAAGTAACAAGAAGCATCACACTTTTCTTCTCCTCAGCAGTGTTGAGAAAAAAAACCCTGTGGATCCTGGAATTTTACTGTGGATTTTACTGGTTTGCTGGAGTGCTGTAAGTTGAAGTCTTGTCCCGCAGGCCTTTCTGAGCGCCAGCAGCTCCCGTCCCACTTACCCTCGCCTTGGTAAACACAGCTGATCCTGCTGGTAACCATGTCGGGCTCGGCTTTCACATCGAGTGAAGTTAACGAATTCATTTTTTGCGTTATTTGAAGCTGCCCTTTGTAGCTGCAGTTCGGTTTCGGGTGTTCTGCCCCACCTAAGAGCGCCTCGATGGTGTGTGGTTTAGCGCCGTGCTGCAGGGGTTTGTACGAGCTCTGTGCTGCTGCCCGGACCCTTCTACGGGCAAATTAGTGAGGGAAAAAGAATTATTTTTGACGAAGCGCGTGAGGAATGACCCGCTCTCCCACGGCTTCGGCAAGGACGGGGAGGAAATACATTTTCTGCGTTTATTTTGTGCCCCCAGGAGTGAGTCCTGGCCGGGCAGAGCAGCGATTTGGGGCGCTGGGGAGATGCGCTGGAGGTGCCGCGCAAATGAAAGTAACTTCGTGCGGTTCCCACGGCTGCTCGGGCTCCTGCAGAGCCTCCTCTCCTCCCGCCGCCCTGCGAGGCCATTCCTGCCCGCAGTGGCAGAGCTGCAGCCATGTGGTGGCTGTCGATCAAGCACCGCGTCTGATCCCAGCTCCCGGCCACATCTGTAAATATCAGGACGGGACTTTTGTTTCAACCTCATTGTTCGAAAGGAGGCAGCCACGAAAGTGTTGGGATTTTTCAGAGCCAGGCAGATAAGAAGTGTTGTGGTGGTGTTACTCACACCCTTATTTTCGTTTTGTCACTCTTTGTAATTCTGCCTCGCTAATGAGTGTCTGGGACCTTCAGTCTTTTTGTAAAATAATAAATGCCTTTTTTTTTTCCTCAATTGTTTCAAATGAGAACAATGACTTCAGGATTTGTTTGTGCATGTCTCCTGGAGAACTGTTTGATAGCAGAGCTGGGGTTTTTGTTCCTTTTTTTTTCCCCTATATATAGGAAATCCTTAATATTTACTTGTCTTTGAGCTCACCTAGCCATGAAGTGTGTGGACCAGTAAAGGCTCTGTATGCAAATCTGTCCTGCCATGGGCTCCTGTAGTTATTTCTTTTCCTTTCCCATGGCACTCACATTTTTTTCCTTCTCTTTTGTTTTCTAGTTAGTGTTAGTGAGGAGGGATGAGGTTGTATTTTAAGGGAATCCAGTATTTCGGGGAGAATTTGTTTTGTTTTGTGTGTGTGTTTGGGATTGGAGCAGGGGAGGGTGTTTTTTACTTAATTGCCCAATATACTTTGGCAAGCAGAAGTTGCATTGTTTTGTGAATTGCATTAATGGTTTTCTGCATGTTCAAATTCCCCAGTTATTTGGGGGATTTAATTAAACCTCTGTAGGTGGCTGCCTTACGTTGATGACAGGTAGAAGTTGCTATTTCTAGAAGGAGCTGGTGCACACACTGCAGGCGTGGAGCTCTTGGCAGCAGAAGGGCTGTTGCACTGCTTTTGCATTGTGGTGGAGCTTTTGGGGCAGTTCTCCTCGTCTTTAGGGTTGCCAGTAAGCAGGACACACCTGTTCCTGGCTGCTTGGAAGCTGAAGGTGCTCCTGGGATGCTGCCTTTACCTGACAGTGAGGGGGGCACTCGTGGTGCCACCCCCAGACAGTCTCTCTGCCTCCTGCCTGGCTGTCCTAGGCCTGCTTTATCACCTGAACCAGCATAATTAAGATGTTTCCTTTGCTTCTGGTCTGCCAGGCCAGTGGAGTTGTTGCTGCTGCTGCTTTCACCCCTTCAGGGAGGAAGGTGGGCTTGCTGCTGGTCGTGGTTGTGCTCAGTGGCTTTCCCACCTGCCCAGAGCTGCCCCTGGTTTTTCAGGCTCATCCCTGCCACTGTACAGCACCTGGGTTATGATTTGGGGTTACCAGTGTGCCCTGGGGGCCACTGCCCACAGTCTCACTGAGCCAGCAGTGCCAGTAGCTCCAGCTGCAGGTGTGGGGAGGAAGGAGAGAGGAGGGTTGTAGTTGCTCTGCTTCACAGTCTGCCCTATCTGGAGCTGAAAACCTGATCTTTTATATTTCTTTTCATCTCTAATTTAAAACTTACTTGCACCTGTGTGTATGTGCCTCAGAAGGGGACCTGCCCAACAGCCCTGGTCCCCCCTCCTGGCGCTGCCCCTCTCTGCCAACATCCCTCAAACCCTTTCTGTTGTTGCTTTGTAGCTCCCCCTGAAGCAGATCTGGCTGTGGCTGGGGAGTCTGTGCAGGAGCTGATGTGCTCAGAGGTGAGTTGGGAAGGTAAGGCCATGTCCCACCTGCTCCAAAACACCTGCAGCATCTGCATCCCTCTGGGTGAATGCAGGTCCCTCTGACACACATATCCCTTCTGGGTGCTGCAGGTAATGTCTTGGAGACCTTCAGGTGGACTCAGATTACCCTGTTCAGCTGCCAGTTTCTGATTTAGAGTTGAGTTTCCAAAGGGCAAACTAAGTTTGAAAGAAACTGAAGTGTGAGATGGGATGATTCAAACATGGAACTTTCTATTGCATAAAATACTGATACTGCCATGCCATAAATGTGCATATTTTCTCAGATACATATTTCACTGCCTATCCCAAATTTACAGTTGCCCAATACTTGGTGTGAATGTTGATTTTCCCTCTGTGCTAGAGGCTGGTGGAGGTGTATTGAACCCTTACTTTGAAAAGTCCTCCTTACTGAAGAGATCTCTTGCCCTTGTTGTTGAACTAGGCAAAAGTCTGGTTTATATAAATATAAAAACATTAATTAAAATGCGAACCTCAAGCACCATCAAAATGGATTCTAAAGCTGAACGTGTTTGCTGTTGCTTTTTTCTTTTGGAGTCATTCGAAGAGATGAAAGAAATAAGATTGCACAGGTACAGTCAAGTAAAACATTGTTACAGAAGTAATTAATGGTAATATGTGGGGGGTTGTTTTGATTTAGCTCATACAGGTTTAACACTGGGTACGTGTTTGCTTTGCAGCAAGGAGCAGCTGCTCATTAGGGAGTTGGCCCTGGTGCTGTCCGTGTTGAGGACACTGAAGTGGTGAAAATGAACTGCTTTTCTGTTGGCAAATATTTGGTTTAAAATCTGAAATCGCTCAGCACGGGTCACAAGAGCTTTTGAAATTCCTGGTTTTTAAGTTTGCTGAAGAGGCAGGGACTCAGTGGTGCACTGGGCACGAGGGGATGGCACAAGAATTTGAACCCAAGGCGCCGTTTCTGACATTGTTCAGGGTTTTTTTTTTGTGATGCTGCTTTTTAAGAAAATGAATTGAAGGAAGTTGTCACATAACTGGTGTGGGGAGGGGGAAGGTTGAGAGGAAAGACAGAAAATGTCAGTCTGTCTGCACAGCTCCCATGCAGCCCTGGCAGGCTGGTGTGTAAGTGCCACTGGTAGCTGCCTTCTGCAGGGCTGCAGCCCCTCCCCTCCCTGCCCTGCTCTGGTACAGGCAGGGAAGGTGATGAAGTTCCAGAGATCTTTAATTTCAAACATCAGGTTTGTCCATTCACATGGTAAATAAGCTAATATTAGGTAAAATCTAATATTTTTTAAAATAAGGAATTTTTTCATATCTCAAAAGTCAAATTGAGCTGAATGAAAATATTTTAAGGAAAATTTAACAGGTTTCAACTGTTGGAATATGAATTTATTTATCTGAAATATTAATATATTAATATAATGACTTCTGTAAAATCCTTGATGTTCAGTGCCACCTAAGAGGAAAGTACAAGGTAATATTTCCCCTCAGACCATTTGGAAGGGCTGGGAACTTCTGCAGGCTCTTCAAAGTAGCAAAAGCCCAAGTCTGCTGGATCTGAAAGTGTATTATTTACTGGGACCCAATACTAAGTGTGTTTTGGGGCTGGGGGGAACAGTTAATTTTTGGCCTTGTTTCTGAAACTGGTTTGTCTGCACTGTATAACTGCTTGTTCTCTTATAGTTACAGACTGTCTGATAGGACCTGTGAAGAAAAACCCTGTCCTGTGGTGGTAATGCATGCATGTTAAATATCTTCATTGTAGAATGTTCTTCAGTTCTTTATATCATGGTTTAAAAAAAATTACATATATATATATTTATTCAAAATACCCTTTGGAATGTCAACATTCAGTGGGCTTTGAGGAGATGTAGCAGCACATCATGGTTTGTAGGGACAAGGAGATACAGACCATTCTGGGCTGCCTCATTACCTCAAGGATAAGACAAGAAAGTGAGCTTCTGGTTATCATAGATGTGGAAGCTAACACATTCCCTTGTATCTCGTTAGCTCAGGTATGTGTAGACACGTTCTCTTGGTGCTTGTACTGTGCACATCCTTTGCAGCTACAAATCCGTGCCCTGGGAGCTCGTGTGTCTGGCCCTGCAGGCAGGAAGGACTTTGTAGCTCCTTTTCCTTCTCCAACGTGGGCATGGCCACGTCCTACACTATACCTGCCCCTCAGCTATTGCTCTTCAGTCCTCTCCCTGGCACAGGATCGGCCAAGGGCCCCTTGCCCCGCGTTTGGGGCAGACAGGGGGGTCTGGAGGCTGTGGAGAGCTGTCAGCAGTGCTCTAGCAGCACGTAAATACTGGAGTTTGGGATTGCCTGTTGCTCTCCAGTATTGCATTGCTGCTTTAGTGAGGCTGGAAATCAGTCCCTGCCACAGGAGCCGGGGCTCTGGCTCTGGGGGACCCTCTGTGGCACCCCCATGGTGCTTCTTCCCACACTGCTGGGGGCTCCTGGCCCCCACCCCAATAAACCACTGCGGGCAGAAACCAGCACGGGCTTGGTGTCGTAACTGGGGCGGGGGCTGGGGCTGCACCCCAGCACTGCTGCTGGGTACCCTGTGCCCCAGCCCAGGAGTGGAGGGGGCAGGGAGTGCTCCCCATGGTCCAGGAGATGGTGAAGAGCCCTTCCCTGGGCTCTGGGGGGAGGGAGGACCTGGGGCTGCACAGGGGCGGTGCTGGTCCTGGGTGCACCTGATCTCACAACCTGGGGAGGGGGTCTGGAGGACACTGGGGGGATGCAAGGGCTGGTGGGGACCAGAGTTTCAGCTGGGTGGAGGGGAGGGACTTGTCTTTGTGCCTGGGGTGCTCCTGGGGAAGCCCTGCTGCAAGAGGCATCATCCTCACCCAGATTTCTGCAGCTGCCCCAGCCTCTGTCAGGGTACCCCAGCCCAGGCACAGCCAGCACAGGGGAGCTGCCAGTGGCCAGCAGCCTCTGACACCGCTTGTGCCATGGTGGAGAGAGCTGGGACCACCTGAGGATCTGCCTGCAGACCCACCACTGCAGCTGTGAGTTCCTCCAGAGCTGTCCCTGCCCCATGGTGAGAGGTTTTTCCTTAACATTGCACCACTTGAAGATTCCAAACCCTGCTGGAATAGACACAAGGGCCACCATGGAGTCAGGGATACTCCTGGGAAGGGCTGGGGTGGTGCCTGCCTGGTCAGGATTCATCTGCTGTGGTGTCAATGAGCTTGTCCGTCCTGCCAGTGATGGTGCATCATTAACAGCCCCAATCCAGCAGCCTCCTGGTGGTTGTGAATTCCAGAACATTTGTTTTTTCAGCTATTTTAAGGAATTACTAAATCACAGCCAGTAGTTGTAGGGAGCTCTGTGCAGGGAGCGTTGGCACTGCTGGAGCAGCACCCCTGGAACACAAATGTCTGGCGGGGGAGGTGCAAGGGGTGTGGGGAGGAGCAGATTTAAAAGCCTCTGCCCTCAAAGGGGGCAAACTGACAGTGTTTGGGCACACAACTGATGCATTCTAAACCAGACACTGGTGTTCTTCCATATGAGTGTAAAATGGTTCTTTCCCACTCTCAACAAGTCAGGCTGTTAATTGCCATATACCATCCTGCTTTCCCTCAGGAAAATAACTTGAGTGACTTGGTTAAGAGGGAAATTGGTCAATAAAGTTGGTAATTGTCTGTACAGTTATATTAATTTTGTCTCAGGTGTTTTTTTCAAGAAAGGTTTCTATTGACATTTACAGGTGGAGTGTAAGATGTAAAATTATTTTTACTCTTTTTTTGGGCTGTTTCTGTTGTGGTCAGTTTGATTTTACTCAGAAAAAGACATTTTCACTGTGTTCACAAACTGAAGACTCCTGCTAAAACTGCTGGATCAAAATGGGAGTAATGGCAGAGTAAAAGCACTGCAGAGTTTGTGGAGCAGCAGGCAAGAATGAAACATAGAGGCTAAATCAAGGCAGTAGGAGCCCGGGGGGCAGAGAAAAATGCACCCAGGTGCTGTGCAGGGTGTGAGCAGCACAAGCTGTGGCAGTGATGGATGTGCCCTGATGGGCACAGGACAGGGCTCTGTGGCTGCCTGGCTCCCAGGACCTTGTGTGTCCCTGTGCTGCCCCAGGTACTACAGAATATTGCCAGTTATTAACACAGAAAGTCCAGGGGGCAGAGGGGGGAGACATCCAGCTGTGCTTTTCTCTCTGAGAAGCTGGGGAAGTTCCTGTCATTTTTTTTTCCTGAGATGTCGAAGTTTGCCTTTGACACAAGTGCCAAGTTGACTTCCCTACTGCATTTGAGCACAAACCACTGGGGGAAAATAGCTGTAAATGCCTTTGCAGAGCATCCCCGGGCTCACCAGTCCCCCACAGACCCACATTGCAACTCTGAGGCATCTGCAGAGGGGCAGCAGCACAGGCAGAGCAGCCTCGGCAAACTTCTCTGTTCGTGTAGGATAAAGCAAGATGGGGTTTTTTATTTAAATGTGAAATTTGCTGCATCAGGAATACGTGTGACCACTGCAAAAGAAAAGTCTTTGAGCTCCCTCAGTAGTTTTTTCTGTGATTTTATAAGGCAGCAGTTCCCTGTGGCAGGTAAATAACGGGCAGCACATCACCTCACCCCTGCATGGCTGCTGGGCTTAGAAGGTGTCATTAAATGAGTCTCTAATTCACATGTTTCTACACCAATCTTATTTTTTTTTAATTTCCCCCAGACCAAAACTCTCCCACGTACTAAGGCTGAGGTTATGTTGCTCTGCTCACAGTACCAGGTACCTCCATTAGACCTGGGGGTGTGGGAGTCAAACGAGGTGTTGCAGATTCCTCTAAACCCTGGAAAAGCAACCCAAAAAGCCACCTTATCTACCTTCACCATTTTTCTGCTCACCTCCTTTGATGCAGAAGGAATTTTTGGCAAAGGTTGGCAGCTCATTGTGGTATCCAGCATTATCTTGCTTTCCTTGCACTTCTTGCCCACCCACCTCATGTGCTTTTCCTCAGCTCACATCCAGCGTTGGGAGCCAGGACTGGCTCTGGCAGGTGTTTGCAGTGCCTTGCACAACAGCAACTCCCAGTGCCTGATGTTGATGACTTCAGGTCTTGCTCTTTGCCCTCTGAGACCTTTCCTGGGTCTCACTCTCACAGTGGGGTAGCAGCCCCTGGCTGGGTACCCAGCTGTGCCACTGCTCCCTGCACAAAGGAGATCTTTGGTTAAATGAGATGTGGCAGGTATGGGCCACATGGCAAAACAGAGGCCAGCTCACCTCTGCCATGAGGGTTTGCTAAAGTGACAATGATGACCACTGCAAACGATGGCTCTGGCACCCTGATGGCACAGGGGTTCCTGGCAACAAACTCTCCAAATGGAAGAAAAACACAAATTCCAGTATTTTATTTTCTGAAGCAAAGTGTACGACTCAGCAATTTCCCATGGAAACCCATCCTTGTGGCTGTTCAAGTAACAGGATACTGAAGGTTACTCAAACTGTGATTCAAGCAGAGCATATATTCATTTATAAACTGTCCAGAGTGAGTGCCATATGATCTGTGAGAGAAAATAGTTTTCTTCTAGTTCATGCTGAAAAGAAATTGAGTGTGCAGGACTGCCAGGTGAGGTCTGATGGCCAGGAGGGGACTGGGGGTGTGGAGGACGCAGCTCGGTAAGAAGGGACTTGTGGTTATGCTATACTAGAAGGGACAGGGTGGTTTCCTAATTTCAAGTTAAGGAGTTTGCCCCACAGAAGATATTTCTACCCTGTGTTTTGTATTCTCTGATCGCTACAGGGTATTTTGCGTTTCGTGAATGGAGGAGAAAAAAATTGAAATGAAAAGAAACTGGGGAGGAAAGATCTGATAAAAGCAGTGCAATGAACATTTAGGAGCACACACAGACACACAGACACACAGACACACAGACACCCCCCATTGCCCTCCTCCCTGCCTTAGGGTTGGCTTAGTCACGTCCCAGCTCCTCAGATGGGAAACAGGCAAGTGAAGCATCGGCACCGCTGCTCCGGCGCTTCCCGGATGCGCAGCGAAGGCAGCGCGTTCCCGCGGTGCCCGGGGCAGTCTGGGCCCGGGGAGCAGGATTTTATCCCGCTCCAAGCCGCGGGACAGCCCGGCCAGCCCTGCCCAGCCCCGCGCCGGCCGAGCTCACAGCGGCACGGGCGGAATTCCCTGCGGAGCCGGGGTTCTCCAGGGCAAGCCCGGCCCCAGCGCCATCCACCCGCCTTCCCTGGGCAGATGGGCAGACAGGGCCCTTCCGGGGCAGGGCTGGGACAGGAGAACTAAACCGGGTTATTTCACTGCCACGAGTAGCAGGATAAGGGGGGAGAACTACGTTTTGTCTAAGTCTCTTCCAAAAGCAACCCTGTAACATTCCCACTGGTGCTGCTGAGGTTCCAGGATTGTAAATCGGGCACGGAGCTGGGGCTGGAGCTATGAACAGCTCCTTATCTAGAGACACAGTATCTACTGGGGTGTCTTCCCGATTGTGCCGGACTGGGGTGGGGAATCAGCCTGTGAGAGGGCACAGACGGTCTGGGAATCCTCTCTCACACCCCTAATGCCCACAGCTGTGTCCTACAGGTACCACGATTTGCTGCACTTCACCTGGAGCTATGCAGGAGACACGCAAGGGTTGGCTGTTCCCTTTCTAGTTACAGTGGGGACAAAACAAAGATGCCACTAATAATGACTTGTTAAACACCAGCCTCTTCCTGGAACAGGTTAATCTTCCTGCACCTTCATTTAGTCCCCATCCCTGGCCTGTCTCTCCGACCTGGTTCCTTCCACAAGGATTTCCACCTTCACAATGCAGTTTCATCAGCTGATGTTTGACTGGAGCAGAGCCCACGCACAGAAGGGCATTTGCAGCCACTCAGTGTGTCCCCAGCACAGCCCTGCAACAGCCTTTCATCACCTGGCAGTCACTAGTGTGATCCCTCTCCCAGCTTCTCCAGGGATGAAAATCCACTTCTTGCTGTGCTGAATCTTTGTGCTTTTCTAGCACTACCTCTTCACCTTGGTGCCTGCAGTACCAGGAGCTTACTGGGTACTGGTGTCTTTACAGAGCCAGGAAGTTTTCCCCATCAGAATACTCATCACAATACATCTGCTTGGGTAATTAACTACTATAACAATTAAAAAAAAAAAAAAAGAAAGGAAGAAAAACCCAGATCACAGTGATGTCTCAGCTTATAAAGGTGCTTGCCAAGAGCAGAGATGTGATCTTGCAAGGTGCAACCTGCAGGGGAATTAAAGGCAGTGGGGCAGGGCAGACAGTCCTTGAATGGCTCCTCAGCAGCTCCCTGCAAGCACTGTCAGCTCCTCGCTGCTGGATTAGAGTGTGCTTGACAGGATTCTGCAGCACAACAGACAATGAAACACCACCGTTAAATCAGTCAGGGTATACAATTACAAGGCAGCTCCAAGATCCTTATTTGCCTCAGTTTTCAAAACCACGATTGCCAAAAAAAAAGCCCCAAGTGAAGGGCCAGCTCAGTTCATAGAGAGACTTTTCATCACGTTTCTGTCTGAGCTACCAAAATGCACAGAAATGCCAGATGTCACAGCGAGAGACAGTGTAGCAAAGCCTATAAATACTCGAAATTATTTTTCCAGCATACATTCGTGATTCATAAAATGTGGAACTATAATGAATTTCAAATGCCACATGAATGTTCAAATACAACATATTCCTCTGTGCTTTCATAATGCTTTAACAATATATGTCTGGGTTGTATAAAACTGGTGTTTAACTTGCAAAGGTGTGACTAAACCCTCAGTCTTTTAACCAAAATTACCAAATAAAAAGTAACAATTGCAGTTTCAACGTTTTTCAAGTGAGGATTTATCTTCCTGTTGTGCACACACAGGTGCTGTGAAAGGCTGAGTAGATGGAACTGTTCTAGCAAGGGCGAGGGAGGGGGTAACTTTTCATCTAAACTGTTTTCAGAGACCAACAAAAGCCTTTGAAAAAGGAATCTCTCTGTGGTGATGAACTTGATCTGACAAACACCTATGTGAAGTGAAAAACCCCGTCTGTTCCACAGCACCTGAAATGTGGGAACATTCAGTAACATTTTAAGTATAGACCTTTTCCACCAGACACAGGTGACGTGGTAGAAGGCAGACCTGGGCTGCTGCAGCACCACTCCTGGGGCCAGTGTGGCTCAACAGCATCTTCCCAAACCTCTCCTGCGACCACATGGTCCAGGCAATTCCAACCCCAAGAGCCTGGGAATTCCCTGCTCCAGCTACAGTCTCAAAGATAAACCCCTTGTTAAGACAAACTCAACCCCTCCTCTCCTTCCCCAGTCACATCATGTGAACAACTGTCTTAACCACGACCAGAAAACCTTCCAGGAGCTGGAGCATTTCCTCTCCTTAGAGATGCACTGTGTATTTTTGCAACACATCACAGATTTTTGTACAGGCAGATACACAAAGCTCATTTAGGACAAATCAAGAAATACAATCAGATCTTGTAGTGCATTGGAAGAAAAGCTCTTTGGAAGAATAACCTACAGGATAATTATAATCAGTGTTCTAATATTTGTTACAGAGAATTCTGATTTACAAATAGATCTCCCACAAATGTGGCCATTTGATCTGAATTACATAGTGTGAATTCATATTTTAGGTCTGCTATGAAAATCTTTAATATCAGGTCAGCTGTAATTGAGCAGGCCCTGGATGGGCAGTAATGTGAAGTACTTGGAAAAGTACAGACTCAAACTTCAAAACCACAGAAAAATCTTTCAAAACAGAATCTTTCAAAAACTCCATTGTGTATTAGGCACTGAGCAGCATTAAACCCCAGGAGAATCCACATGCAGAAGAACAAGAACCAAAAAGCACAGCACAAACACAGGTGTGAGCTGGGCTGCCACGTTCAGAATTGGACTCCACATGAACAGAAAGTGCTAATGAAACAAACCAAAATGATTATTTACAAAGTGGTTGTGGGTTTTTTGTCGTTTTTTTTCCCCACATGGATATGTTTAATGGATATAGAACCTGCACTCTTCATTTTTGCCAAGACAGAACAAAGGACTGTGCTTCAACTGTTCTCTGGAATCTGGTTTGGTTAGAGAATATGCAATTGTTTCAATATCTTCCCACAGCACTTTTATCATCTCTCTCTTAGACAGGATTACATTAACCAAAAGCTCTACAAAGGTACAAATGTAGAGTCTGCCTTCACTGTCACAAGCACTTATGAAAAATATTATTGAAAAGAAATTTTCAAGAGCACTTTAATATACAGAATGAGTGGGATAGATGTGTGGGGCTTATTTTAAAGAGACAGCCTTTATTTAAAGTACTTTGCTTTGTAGATCTTATAAAGTAAACATTACAATACTTTTTTTTCCCACAAATATATTAAAATTGTTTGAATTTAAAAGGCAATTCCACAGACTGATGAATATTTTTAAAGAAAAAAAATCTAACAGAAATAGGCAGCTCAACTAAAACTAGATTTTAGACATTCTGTTTTGTCATTCCANTTGGATGAGCTTCTTGGAGATTACAGATACTGTAACTGGCTGCTCCTCATGCTTTATAACACCCAAAGGTGCAACTATCCATTAATCACAATCACATCTGTGCATTAAAATATAAAACTTAAATTACAGATTTTAAAAATATTACCAATAGACTTCCCTATCATAAAATGTTTTACATTTACAGTACTTGAACTATTTCAGTTCTGGGTTGATGAGGTTTAAGCAATTTACCACTGCAAGAGTTAGACTCTGGAGCTCACAGACAGCACAACCCAACCAGGGGCAGCGATAGTTGGTAGAGTCATAGTGCAAATCAAAATAAGGAGTGCAGAACTGCACTAATTGTTTACATTTCTAAAATATAAATGAACAAGACGAGCTCTTATATTGTACATGCAATAAATTACAGTAAGCATATGGCAATGGGGCTGGGGCATTCTACAAGTGTAGCTGGTGTACCAGAGCTGAAGCCTGTGAAAGATAGGACTCAGTAAACAAAACATTTCAAAGCTCTGTTGTCACTTGAGCTCTGCTTTCATGCTTTGTACTTCTGCTTCCCCGTCTCGCTGATCACACAGATATGCTGAAACAAAATAAAATAAAAAGCTCCTGTTAGGAAAGTAACCTAAGAGACCAAGGTTTCGACATCAACAACGAGCTTCTGAAAGCAGCACAAGTGTGCTGTACACACTTCAGGAGGAAGAAACTTCTGACACTGTTTATACAGAAAACCTTCAGCCTTTTTTTGCTCCAAAAATCTCCACATTGCCTTCTTTCTCCTCTCCTAATTGTCCCACCCAGTGTCTGCTGGGTCTGGTGAGGCCCAGGTGAAGAGTTAATGATAAAAATAATAAAATGTGAGCCCTTCTTAACTTCTTCCCAGGTCTCTCTTCTTTAACCCTGACGTAACTAAGCAAATGCACTTATTTGTTGCAGACACCTGGTGAGACAAGAACCTTTGCATTATTTCAAGGCTGACAGTTGTGCAGCCCCCACTCTGCATGCAGCAAAATAAATTTTAGTTTCATCAGAGCTCCAAACGCTGCCCTGCTGCTCTCAGGCTTGTTCTCCTCACTGGAACATGAGGCATGATTTACAGAGCAGGGAGAATGATGTAAGGAATTTCCCTTCCTTCCTCCTCCCCACTTTTAAATGGAGAAAAACATACGGGAAAAATTACTTACGTTCAAATCTCTGAAGTATTCATTGTAATCTAGGGCGTAGCCCACAACAAATTTGTCTGGCACTTCAAATCCAACAACTGAAAAAGACCATAAGGCACCAGTGTGTTAGAAAAGAACTTCCTAGGGCTCACTAGACCTTTTTACAGAGACAATATAGAATTTTATAGATACAGATTGTAACTCATTTTATTTCTTTCACTCAAGTACCCTCAGATTAATGTTTGAGCTGTTTTACAATTTTACATTACTCTGTTGATTTATCAACTAAAGGAAATTAAATACATATATTTATTGGTTCTCACACAGCTGCCTGGTGCTAATCTGCAAGAAATGAATGGAAGCTCTTAAATTTACTGACAGGATATTATTATGAGAATGTAAACTTCCTTGAAAATGTCCTCTGGCTCTGCAAATATGTACAAAAGTGCCAATTCTTCCTGGCACTTCCTAGAAGTCTGACATGCCAGTGCTGCAGCAGTGGACTGGTGAGCACAACACAAGTCCCCCTCACAGCATGATTCCAGAGGCAGCACCTCTGGGAGCTGGACCTGCACTCAGGGCTGCAGGAAGGGGCATTTGCAGGTTTCAGAAACAGGTGTGGATTGGCTGCTTTGGGTTTGCTTTTGGCTTTTGTTTGTTGGTGTTTTTTTGTGTTTGGTTGTGATTTTTATCTCCCAAAAAATCTGCCTAAAAAGAGGATATCAACCATTCCAGATTGTCTGAACAGCTCTAGCAGGACACTTTGTCAGGCAGTACCAGTCCACTCTGTCCTACACAAAATATACCCTACCTACACTATAAAATGACCCCAAAAATTAAATTATCTAAAATACAAAATTCCAAAGGGTTTTTTCCCCTTGTGCTAAAATGAAAGACTCCTGAGCAGGAAAGCTGTGTCTTTTTTCTCTCCCTGGCTACAATGAGGAAAACAGGGAGATAAACTGTGCAACTCAAATAAAAGGCTGTGTGCACTTCTGCAAAAACTAAGGTGATGTTTAGCATTTACTGGGCCTCACAACACAGGGGTAAAATGGAGACCCAGCCACCGCTGCCTTGTTGTCTCCTCACAGCCTGCTCTGGACAGGCTGGCTCTGGGGACAGATGGCAAAACAAGTCATGGGCTGCAAGATGCTCCAAAGGCACCATTAGCCCAGCTAAGCCTATAATGAGATCCCAGCAATGAGGGGCGTCCTTGAATGAGGGGAACATCTCAATGAAGCCCTGAGGTATTGAAAAGCTTCACTTCAGAGCACTGTACAACCTTGGAAAGGAGGAGGAAGAGGATGTGATTCTGCTGCTCAATTCACTCCACTTCCATAATGAAAGTAACAGGAATTTAGCCTCTGGAACAGGGTTAAAACACACAGCCCTGCCCAAAGCTGGAGGAGCTGTCACTCTCTCACCACTGTCTGCTCTGGATGCTGTTCCTTCACTAATGGTCTTGGGACAGACAGGACAAGACAGGAGTAATTCAGGTGCCCAGACATAACCAGTGCCAATTTAGGCCTCTTATCACTGTAAACCTTTATCAGACCTCCCACTCCATGTGGTCCTCCCACATTCCTGGGGACAGCCAAATGGCAGGAGGTGGCTAGGCTAAGGCACACAGATCACTCCCAAAAGTGTCAAAAGGTGGATCCATCAGATTCCACTGACTGGAGCATTTGACTACATGCAAGCTGAGAGAATTTGCACATGACAAAGGTGTAACCGAAATCAAAATATCAAAGTTTGATTTTCAATACAATAAAATATTGCAAATGTTACAAATCTTGATTAACTGTCTCAAAATACATTCCAAATATTTAAATTATCTAAATAAGAGCAAACTTTATCAAGAATTAGTGAAAACCTATTTGGGACATCCTTGGACTTTGAACAAAAGGTACACAATACTTTTAAAAAGGTACATATGCTTTTAAAAATGAAAAATGGTTGTCAAAAGTCACTTACAGTCCGGCCGATATCCCACACTTCGAGGAGTTCTTTTAACCAACAAACTGTCAAATAAAATCAATGTACAACTGAAACATGGAAAAGTACCACATACAAATATATGAGACTGTTTTGATGACAGAGAAGCTGAGTTAGGCCTAAGTGAGCATAATTGATGGCATAATTACACATATTTTAAACCATTAATTTACTTGCAGGTACAAATGATCATAATGACAAAATCAAAACTTTCTAGAATCATGAATGGCTCAGAGCCTAAAGCTTAACTAACAGGTCTGCAAGGAAAAGGCTGGGAGACACTGATCTGGATGGATTTTCACTGTGAAAAATGACTTCATGGGATTTTATGTATGTTAGGAACTTCAAGTGCAATTTACCTTGTAGGTAAAGATGCAACAACCTGGGATGTGGCCCAACAAAAGCCTAAGTTTTATGAAGCAAATGTTCAGCTGCTTGAATGTAACCTCAACTGTGCAACTTGTCCTTAACTGGTTTTCACTGGAAGTACTAATTACCCCCATAAAGAAAATGTAATTGATTCTGATGATCAGGGGATACAAACCAGCTCCAGTTTCCTAGAATGAATGGTCAGAGGAGTAACAAGCATGGAAATACAGAGCTGGGGGCACTGTGGTAGAGAGAAATGCCCTGTTAGCTCACTTTGATTTGCTCATTATTCAGTAGAGCACTTCTACCTCTTACAAGACAATCCCACAGGCCTGACATTTGTCTGTCTGGGAAACAGAGACTTAGGGAGGAAAAGAAAAGGTGATCAATGGCTGAATGCACAACTCTGTACCCTGAGCACACATCCCCTTCCCTCCTGGATCACCCCTGAAGGTGCAGCTTCATTTGCCACAGTTTTGATTTTAGTTTCTGAAACTTCTAATTGGGAAACTTAATTTTTGAGAAGGATTAGAACAAAGAAACTCCAAAACTGTACTAGCATTAATTCACATCTCCCTACTACAACTACATAATTGTCTGAAGGAAAATAAATTAAAAAAAAAAAAAAAAAAAAACAAACC
>VZRX01010805.1:114967-130535 GCA_013398075.1 Notiomystis cincta
ACAAACCTGAAAACCCCCAAAACCCAAACCCAATCAACAACTGCAACAACAAAACAACAACCAAAAAATTAACAAAGAAAAGATTTGAAGAGAGAGAAGTGAAGCAGCTAAGAACATCAGACTATCTGATCATGTTTCCCTGGTCAGGTCTTCAGCAGACCCAAATTACTGCAACAAGTTTAAATCATAGGAAATTAGTCTCTGCTCATATCATATCATATCATATCATATCATATCATATCATATCATATCATATCATATCATATCATATCATATCATATCATATCATATCATATCATATCATATCATATCATATCATATCATATCATATCATATCATATCATATCATATCATATCATATCATATCAGTTACACTGTAGTGTTACAACACTTTTTGGTGACACATATTTAATAACTGGCCAGGGAGAAATCCACAACGGCCTCACCTTCAGCAGGTCACCTCCAGATTATCAGCAAGAAGAGCTGTTCTGGTAAGTCTAACAACTGCTCTGACACTGTTATGGCAACACAAGTGATTAGATATTACACCCAGCTCTGCTTTATCTCTAATTCCCAGCAATCATTATGTTTTTATTGGAAAATAAACAACCACAGCATAGCAGCTCAACAGATGAAATTTAAAAAGAGGTAGGAGGAATGTTGATACTGGTTGATAATATAATATCATCCTCAATGTTTCTTGTTGGTTGCAAGTTATTTAATTATGAAATGTTTAGAAAGGAATTGATTAAAGGTATAGATAAGTAGAAAAGCCTGGAAGAGCATATGGCTGGGTGACTCTCACAGAATGACCTCTAAAACTCAGCTGAACTATGCACACTACACACTCACTCATGTTAGTGTGCAAACTAATTAAATTCTACAATTAGAGAAGGAAAAATAGGAAAAATGTCTCCCTTGCACAGGTACACCACTGCAGTATAGTGAAGTTGCAGACAGTGCCAGCAGAAACAAACATCTTTGGAGAGACACCGCATACAGGTAAGTGACAACCACTAATTTTTCTTACTGCCCCTTCTAGTTAAAGTCTACATTTATGAACTAAATTTGTGTTGAAAATTCCTCTACTAACTTGAGAGGGTATTTCTTTTAAGACTGAAAGATTTAAATTCTTCTAAATACTTCTAAACTTGGATTTCAGTGGTAAAATCCCACAAACCTTACCATAACATGATAGGCAGGAGGTGTTCCAGGCATGCAGAAGTTATGCCCTTCTGAAGCACAGGAATTCTTCCAGCAATAAGACTGGAAAGAATAATGTTTCCAGTATCCTTGACATATATATGTGCTCATAACAAACAGAAGTGCTTTAGGAGTTTAAACAAGTAGTAACTTCAACAGATCACATCACATGTGACTCCTGCAGACATGTTCCCTCCTGTTTCTCTTCCATGGAAATGTGTTCTATGTTTTTACTCATTGGTTTGGGTTTTTTTTAGACCTTCTTAAGGTGAAAACCAGCACCAATAATCATCAAACATTTACCTGGCTACTTTCACCATCTTTGGATTGTACTGTTTAAGTAGAGACAGCAACGTTTTCATTGTTTTACCAGTATCAATTATATCCTGAAAATAAAAACACTCATGTAAGACAGAATATTAAACATGTCAGAGTAGCACTTTCAAGATTCTACCACTGAAATTGCTCATTCACAGCAGCATGAAAATATGGCAAAGCCTGTAAAAATGTTCACTACCAAATCCAGGTGACATGAAACACAGCCCTGGGTTTATGCAACCACACTGGGTAAAGTGATCACACACATTAACAAGAGTGCTTAATTGTTGTGGATAACCACGACTTTGGAAGCAGTGGCTGAACAAGCAGTTACTGCAATAACCTTCTTGGCTCCTTCTGGGTATTTTATGGTTTGTGCTCCTTGCAGCAATGAGACAATCTTTAATTCAAGTAAGATAAGAGCAATCTTAGTCTCTCTGGTGAGCTCAGTTACAGAGTACTCAACAGGAAGGAAAGCAAGAAGGGAAAACAGGCAGAACAACCCATTAGTGCAATTAAAGGAAAAGGAGCACAATTTGCTTTACAGAGACAAGAAATACCTGAAGAAATTGCACTGGGAAGCCTGAGTGCAGTTCTGAAGTCTAAACATACTAAAATAATTTTTGACATGGCATTTTAATCCCATTCACTGCACATATAAACAGAAAATAAAAAGAGAATATATGGCTTGAAACTGAAGGATCAGAAATGGCCTCCTGATTTGGACTCAAACAATCACATCATCCTTAGAGGGACAGTCCTTGCCCTTGCCTAAAATCAAATCTATTTGAAGGAAGGAGGCAGACAGAAAAGAAGCAGCAATATCCTGGTTTCAGCTGATTTTCCCATGACTCCCAATTAAAATAAAAATCAAACAACAAACTCAAGAGAGCACCTCTCAGAATTACCATGAACACTCAGTGCTTTTAATCATTAAACCCCAGAGAAGTTAAAGATGTACAGGTGTATAGATAAAAATCAAAGTTGGTAAATAAACAGAAGTAGCTACTTCCATGCTCTTAGAGAAAAGCAGAACCTATTACTGATTTTGTGTTGTGTGATGAGCTGTTTATTTGAGATGAATCTCCATTTTGTACAGAATTTTGTGGGACATTAAAGGAATGCAATAAAGAAAAGCCTAGTGCTCAAGACATTAAACTTGCAATAGATGTGCATTTTATCACTTGACAGTTAAAATGGTGATCAGTAAGTGTTCATATCTGACAGTGTGTAAGACAAGTCACTGGACAGGTGATTCACTAACCAAATAAGAAACTAACCTAATCTGGGAGTTACATTCATCTGAAATGGAACATACACATAATTAAGCACATCTGTCTATCTGAAGCAAAATATACTTCAAAGGACACCCCTGATCACACAGTGACTGCTGTATACATACTATTTTGGTAGTAGTTTTGGAACTGGATGTGCTTCCTGTGGAATAATATAACCTTCTCAAATTAGGAAAATAATACATAGAAACCATTTTGTGAGAGCAAACATCCTCTCCTCTGGCTGATGAATCAGTTGCCATAGCTGTTTCTTTGTTTACAAACATGCCATTTCCATTACCTGGAGCCTTAACACACGATTAGATTGCACATCCACTTTTCCTGTCTACTGCTGCTGCTTCCCTATCCTGAAATTGTCAACTGTACTCAAGGAAAGTGACATTGGCTGCACATTAGCAAGGGTGTTCATCAAGACAGAGGTATAAAAGCAAGAATTAAGCAACAGCACCTAGCAGGCAATCAAACTGAGCTGTACTGAACCTGGTATCACCCAGAGAACCACAACAAGGCAGAGAAATGGGAATTCAGCAATTGCAAAAGGCCAATTAAGAATTAGCATTCTCTGTGTCACTATTTTCTAAACAAACTACACACAGGGAGCTGGGCTTGGATCTGTTTTTCACACATTTTAGGATACTCATACCAGGAATCTCTTTCTTCCTCTGCAGTTTAATTTCTTAGCTTGCTGTGATGAACCCAGAACAAAAACATGCTTAGTACCACTTTTTTCAGGCTACTTTTTCAAATTAAAAAAAAGGGGGAAAACAGACATTTCAGAGTTGACAAAATCTCAGAAAACTGAAAGAAAATACAATTTTAGATGGATGTTTTCCTGGTTAAATATAGCAATTGAATGCAATTTGAGAATTCAAAACACAGCTTAGTTCAAACTCAGAGACCACTTGCAAAATTCAGGCCTGAAATCAGAAGCTGGAAGCCTTGAAACCAGAATCTGTAGGTTTTCTGGCTTAAGAACAACTTATATTAGAACTCTTTTACCTGTCAAACATTAGAACTTCAAAGGGAAACACAGTACTTACTTCTACGATCAAAACATTCTGGTAGGAAGAAAAAGAAAAGCAAATCCATCAGTATCCAGACAACATACAATTTCTTATTCATCTTCATAACTCATTTTCAGTTCATTTTCTTCATAACTCAGTGCAGTTAAACATGTGTACCACCAGTTATGTATGTTTACATGTGTAATAGCAGCTGCTTTGTAGTTTAACATTTCTGATGCTTTAACAACAATTAGCTGAGATTCTTCTCAACAGCTCATGTTAAGTACAGTCTTTGAATTACTCAGACTTTGAAAATTCTAGACATATCCAAAAGAGATCAAAATGGAGTCTGTAAAATTCCTATTCTTCTAGAGAAGAGTGTCCTACTGCAGATATACAATTTTGTCATACCTACATCCTTTACACTGACACACATCTTAAAAATCTCTTCTGTGTGAGGAGAAGGGGAAAGTGATGTGTTCTGACAGAGCAGGAGCAGTGGTGCTTTAACCACTGACATCTGGCTCAATGATCTCCATAGAATCACTGGAGAAAAGCAGATTCCCAGCTTACATTCTCCTATTTCCTCCTCTTGTCACTGCCTATCATGGGAACCTCTGCTCCTGACGTGGGCTGCACCTCACACATCTCAACAGTCTGAACTCCCACCACTCCTTCAATGGAACACCAACATGGACACACAAAGAGCTGTACCTTTCCAGTCAAGGTTGAGAGGTCATCTCCCCCAATGACTTTGATATCTCCAGTTGACTGATCATTCTAAGAAAGAGGAGGGTGAACATTAGCATGACCAGAATTAAAGTAATTTTCTTCTTGCAGTAAATGTCAAAACTGTGAAGTACACAACTAGCAAATGTTAAAGGTTTCAAAAGTACATCAGCACCAGCATCTCTCTATGAACAAACAAATTACAAGTGAGCAACTTTAAAGATGGTATTTCAGATTAAAGACTGTTTGACAAGAGATTTGCATCAATGCAGACATCATCTCTCATCTGTGACCATTATATACACATATGTACCTAAAAACCAAGGACTTACTATGCATTCTCCAAAGACATAGAAACAGGACAAAAAGCACTTTTGGTTTCCAAGCTACAGGACATTATATAGCTGGTAATTTACATTTTAAACTTTATTGCCTTAGAAAGTCTTACTCTGAATAAGAATAAGCAATCACAACAAGAACAGTCAGCAAACAAGGCACTGATTACTATTTAGAACAATGAGCTATAAAAATAGCCAGAAAAGCTTATGCTTAGTTTACAGCCAATATTGGTAACAAATCAAATTTCTTCTTATACTTCTTATATACAGAACAGCAACAGAGGTACATCACTACACTGCATTTTGCTTCAATAAATCTAAACTGTGATAAAAACATAAATGCACTGTTACATAGGAAAGTTAAAAACAGCTACTACAGGTGCCTCCCAAATCTTTGCAGTTTATTAAACTTACTAAACCGACTTTAAACCTTGACAGTGCCTCACAGCTCATATTAGATGTCATATGGAGGTGCAGGGTTCCTGAGCAATGAAAGGGTGAAAAAACAGTTAAAGATTTCTGACGTTGGTTGTAACCAGATTTCCACTGCCAAGAACTTTGTTTAATCATTAAGCAATGTTTCAATTATCTTCAGGAGCCTTATTGTTGAGTTCAGTACTGCTAAGACTTTAATGCTTCATGGTTTAACACATAAGAGTTTTACTGTTTAGATCTGTTTTCACTGCCTCTCTGTTGTCACTGCTGGAAAACAGTAATATTTTACAAGACTGTAACTCCTGACTCAAGTGACTCCAAGATCACCTTTTAAAGTGGCATTTTAAGTTCCTTACTGTATCTGTGTAAGGTTTGTTTAGCAGAGACCTTTCAGAATGCTGCTGTGAGCAGCCTAAGCAGAGTTTACCACATACTCCACCGAAAATCCCTATATTCACCAGTGACAGTGCAACACATCCACTGTCTTTTGGCTGCCCTTCATGACTATACAAGCAACATTTGCTCATTTCCATGCTTAAATGCAGGAGACTGGTGAAAAGCCATTCTTCTTGTAACACAAACAGAATCAACTGTTTGTCAGGAATACTGAGAGCTGGATCTGATCACAAACACTATCTTTCCATTTCTTAACAGCCTGCCAGATCATTAAAATTCATCCATAAAGCCCTGGAAAACTGGAGTTACAAGCAAAGTTTAATCATAGCTTGATCATGTCAGTATTCTTAGAGAATTATTTTGGGTGCAGTACAGTATGAACTTTGCATTGCAACACAAAAAAAAACCCATATGCTTGTAAATATTAAATGATCAGTTTGAAACAAGAATAGAACTTCAATTACATCAACTACAGAACCATTACAAAAGTTCATCTGCTTCATTTATGCGACTGGGATATTTTTAACATCTTTTATCCAGTCTGTAAAGGCAGGCAGCATGATCCAGTAACCATATCCACAGAGAGAGACACAAGAGAGTTGAAAGCTCCACTTTCAACTGTCCATTACAGTTTGTGATGGTTTTCACACCACTGAACACAGATCCCCTCATGTAGCAAAGCACAGATCAAAACACAGAGCCGATTTAGCATTCTGACACTGAGGGAAGACCCAGCCAAGCTGTTACACACATGTCCATGATAAGATAATCTTATCCAGTCCATCAAGTTATGCAATCTAAAGGACCTAAATCTGGATATTAATAACCACCTAAGAGAGTCTACAGAAAAGAAATGCTCATGAATAGTGTAGTGGAGGCATCATGTAACAGCAGCTCCTCACTCATTCAGAACAAGAAAACATTCTTTTATAGAACCAGCTGACAAAATCAAAAACCCTCAAAGAAAACGTTTGGCTTCAACAGCTTTCTGTCTACATTTCTCTGCTTTCCTCCTCATCCACTTGTTTCTATAGTAAAAACAGGGTTTTAATTTCCATACAACTTACTTTGCTGCTCACCCCCCTATTAATATCAAGGCACTGTAGTTCTGAGGAGAGATAAACAAGCTGTAGTAAAGAAATGAACCAAAACACACCTGAGACACCAATAAAAAGGAAGCCTTTCTTTTTAAGGGGCTTTTTTCAGGTGTTTCAAATTATTTCTCCAGTATTTTTTTCTGAGTGAGAAAGTAGAGAGCATGAAGGGTGTTGTCTTTGTATTGATTTTTTAAACAAGCTAAGTAAGTTATTGGAAGTGTTCCTTAGCTGAGAAAGCAGAAGATACACAATTTCCTCTCCAAGAAAAAACAGGTGGAAGTCATCATTCCCTATTCTTTAACCTGCTATTCTGTAATAGAGACATTCAGTTTTCTGCAGCCTTTACAGGCAGAATATATGGGCATGTGGGGGCTTTGGGGTGAAGTGGACTGGAGGCACAGAAGAAAAGAGGCTCAGACTGCTGTCCCTCACTGATTTTAACGCAGTGCACAAGCACAAAGTGCCTTGTGAGATACAGCCAAAGGCTGGCACAAGCCCTGCTGCCCAGCCTTGCATTCTCATTAAAGCACAGAACTAAATTAGGGCCCTGTGCTCTGCAAACAGGAGTGTGGTCTCCAGGTGGCCCCTGGACAGGCAGCTGTGTGTGCCTCGGGCAGCCAGGGCTGCTTGTCCTGTAAAAGGACTGGACCAAAGCCCCACACAGCTCTTGGCTTTGTCATGACACATTAATGGAGGGCTTGACAGAAGTCATGGGTATTTATTAAGTTCTGCAACAGTCCAAAGTAAGTCTGAAAATAATTCCATCTCAGGTTTCACAGTTTAATGAAACAAAGGATGACAGTGATTTTTTCAATTCGGTCATCTCTGTATTTTTCTGCTGGAATAGGCAGTGGTCTACAACTGTGACAACCCTGACTTCAATGCAAACCTGCTGATACAGAACAAGCAGCATAACCTTGTGAAACAATGTATTCAAACACTCTAAAATGAAACAAAAAAAAGTCATTATTTCCATCTTATAGATGGTCTTAGGGAAAAAATAATAAATTTCTGAAATCCTAAAAGCATGAGACTTGGCTGTCAGTAAGCTGGAAATCATCCAGTGCTGATAAACACCTGCTTCTTCCCCTGAGCACCACAACATATATAAATGTGTGCTTCCTTGTATAAAACCTAAGTTACCTCGTGTTACAGAATGTTCCATTTCCCTACAAAGGTGAATACTTGTGGTCAAAATCAAAATTAATTCTTTCCCTAAAAATCTATACCAAGGCAACCTATGTCTTGTTTTGGAAAGGTAATGCCATATTCAGAAGCTATTAATCACAAATCTAGGTTTATGTATCTAATGTTTCCTCATGGCCAAATACAACTAATTTTGTTCATTGTTTGGTTCATCCAAACAAAAATGAGATAGGGAACCATTTCTGCAGCTCTCAAGTCATCCTGTCCAAGAATGATGTCTGGGCCATATAAAAACTCCTAGAATTAAATATTTGTAATAATAGTTGCAGGCGAATTCTCTGCACTAGTGCAGAGCCACAGCTCTAGAGATGGAGTAGAGGGCAGAAAGGAAATCGTTGAACGAGTAAAGAACATGTAAAGGGTCTCTCTCCTCAGCACAATTTTACTGGGGTGAGGAGACATCAAGGTCTAAAAGAAAACACATTATATAATAAGATAGAGAAAGAGTAAATTGGCTTGTGACTCCTAATTCCCTTAATTATTTGTTTAATATTAGCACATTAGGGCAGTAACAATATTAAACCACCTCTGTTAATAATTTTTAGTCAACTTAGCTAAAAATTGTACAGTACTGCATAGATACTTACACAATAACTCTTCAACCTAATGAAGTCGACTGTCATGGGGATTGATTTGTCACTGTTTCTGTTCAGGGCTTTGATGTAGTCTAATAAATCAGCAAAAAATTTATAGCCACCCTTGAGTACACAGAGTGCCACAATGTGGTGTCCTCCCATGCCCTTCATAATTTCTCGTGCCAGTCTCTCCGTCCTAAACAAAACCAAGGAAGAGTGAGCTGTCACAACACTTCATTTGTTCATCACAGCAGCAGTGTTTGATACTCCTAGCAGCAGCAAGCACATGCACCAAGCCTGGACCACATTTTCCTTGGAAATATCTGCCCACCACTTCAGTTGCTTTTACACGTTACTGGTCAACAAAGTTTTGCCTTTCAAGGTTAATCCAGCGGCAGCGCTGCCAAATGCGCTTGTTTCCCTATGTCACAGGCGGCCAAAGCAAACCTTAACACCCTGAAACTGTTTCACTGTCAGACAGGAGACAGGAAGGTGTTTTCTCCTTCCAGAGACAGGTTCAGCTCCCATGCAAAGAGCAATGTAAGCTAACACAACCCCAAAGGCAGTAGCCCTCACCAATTGACGAGCGAGAAAACTCTCAAATTGTAAACTGAAGAGTTTATATTTATTTGCCAAATCAGAATGCCAGAAATTTGTCCTGAAAGCAGAATACAATACCAGCAAGGCAGAGCAAGAGAACACTGCACCGTTTTTCTGCAATAATTGTTTCTAAATTTATCTTGCCATTTATTTTAGAAAGCATGGTCTGCGTTTATTGTGTGCCAGCTGAGAGCAGGTTTCTCAGAGAAAGCCAACCGTTACAAACTTTACATCAATTCCTTAATGACGTGTACTTTGTCCAATTTTTTCCTCTATATGGACTTCAGTGTAAAGTTCTAATATTTAAAAAGAAACTTTTTTAATAGGGATGTTCACTGTATCTAGTCAAACAGAACCATGCAAAATCTAGATGCATTCCTAGTCACCACATCCCTTGGAAGACCCATCCAGCACCACTCATAAAAGGCTTAAATTCACTGAATTTGTTGCTCATTCTCGTAACAGAAATTAGCAAGTTTCAAACACAAAGTAAAACAAAAATGTCTTGTAGGCTTATGAACACATTTCTGATTACACAAGATAACACTTGCACAGCACATCACGGATTTCAGCAACCACAGAAGTGACAGATTGATATTTGCAGAGGATAGTGCCTTTCTCAGAACACAGGAGAAAGTTGGATGTTATTTATCTACCACATGAATGTGAGAAAGTCTAAAATTATGTAATTAGCAGTTTACTTTTATTGATATCTTATGAAAGTTCAAGAGATTGTATTTTCAGACTGAACTGACAAAACGAAATGTCTTCCAGTTAGATTTTAAGAAGGTAAAACATCAAAGAAACACTGGAAAGAAAGTCCTAAGTTGCTATATACTACAAAATTTCACTTGAGAATTATGACCAATTTCCAAAGAATAGCATGACTGCAAATGTACCAACTCTTAAAAGCCAAAGAAAGATTGATTGTACATTCTAGTCTCTAATTAAATGTAATCTATCTAAACAGTCTCCAAGCAGCAAAATTATCACTGGAAGATGTTTATTCCAGTTTCATGCAATCAGTCTGCTGTCTGAAGTCAAACAAACCTGTCCATGATGAGCCCATGAGGAATATAGACTTTTTCCAAATCATCTGCATAATGTTTAGGTATGCAGAACAAATCCAGGTCGTAACCTTGTTCATCATCGCCAATCTGAAAAGGAAACAAGGTGAGATTTCTACAAAGCCTTAGAGAAAGTCTGTGCTGAGAAACTTCAAGTCCTTTGCTTTAGTCAGTGAAAACTATCAAACCCACGAGTAAAACCTATCAAACCCACAATGCTCATCAGAATCATCTTACTTTCCCCCTCTCTAAAAACACAGCCACACTGAACACAGAGTGAAGTGTAATCGAAGAGTTCACAAGTGTTACTTGAAATACATTGTGAGTTGTTATGCAGTGCAACGAGTGAAATGAACTCCTACAACATTCTTCTCCAGTGGAGAGCAGGAAAGTGAAGTTACTACACCTCAGTGAATCTCTATATTCCATTACAAAAATAATCAAGCTTTTTAACCCCTCTGATTTTCCTAGTGTAATGCAAAACCTGCATCTGAAATTAAGCAAGAAGAGGTTCTGACATGGACACCTTCCAAATCCCCACAATGCTTGATCACAATAAAACACACAAACCAGTCTGCAGGACAAGACAAGAGAGCTACATGAGCATGACAAGTTATGGTGCTACAAAGCAACTCTGCTCTGACCACTGTTTCCAAAATGGGGAGGTTCAAGATCATTCAGAATCTGAAATTAAAGCTTTCAGCAACCTGTTCCACACGGGCAAACTCCCTGTGTGAAACAGCCTGCAACACTGGCAAGTGCATATTAATTAGGACAAGGGATTAGCATACATACATAATGATACCAAACGTTGCTGAGGTTCAGAGCACACTGTCACATCAAAGAGAGTCTTCCTTGAACCCTAACCCTGCTGCAGCTTGAAAATGATGTGGTTTTTTTAATTACTTCCCTCATTGGTTATGTAGCTGAACACTGCTATGTGAAAAAGAATTTCAGAGGGAAAACAGAAGGTTAGTGCTGACGGTTCACCAGGGCAGGCATTTTAAGTATCCATTTTGACTACCAGTACTCTTGCAGGACTCAAATCTTATTTCAGTGCCTGTGGAAACACTTACCTGGCCAGCGATCAGCCAACTGTTTACATGGGGGTTTTGTTGATTAATCTTTAATGAGTATTTCATCTGGGGAATTTCATTATTATTTCACCCTCCCATCCAGAACTGACCCTGTGTGAGCTACAAACACACAGAACTCGAGCTCAGCCTGCAGTCCACAGCAGGATGCTATTTTAAGAAATAAGGCAGGTCCCTCCCAAAACTCATGAGGTTTTCCTTTGGTGAGACTCATCGTTATATCCAGCGTGTCTACTAAACCTTCCTTTCTGCATCTGGCAGGGAATAGGGCCCTTCCTATAGGGTTTTGTCACGTTTTTTATGGACTGCAGGGATTTACTGTCGCAACCTCGCGGCCGTCACAGCTCTCGGCCATCAGACACTGCACACACTTCATCAGCACTGGGACTTGCTTTAAAAAGATTAATTAAAATGAGCATTAAGCGCCTTAGCTGATGCGGCAATTACGCAAAAATATAAAGGATGCTGCTCCTGCAGAAGCAGACCCGGCTCACACACGTGGGGCTCTCCCGACCAGAGCCTCCCGCACGCCGCCAACAGCAACAGGAATAGGAAGTTGTGCCGCGCTGGGGGAAGTTCTTCCACCTTCGCTCCGGAGGCGCCAACGCCGGCTTTTCCCGCCGCCCTCAGGCTCCGATCTCCCCGGATCCCACCCCGAGGGATCCGCGGCCGCTCCGGGAAGGGGCGCGCCCAGCCGGGGGCAGGGGAGGCAGGGACGGGCAGCCCCGGGCCCGGCGCCGGGAGGCCGGGGCTGCCCTCCAGGTGACCCCGCGGGCGGCGGCTCCTGGCGCCCAGGGACGTGACACGCCACAACATGCGATACGCCACGCCACGCCACGCCATGCCATGCCACCCCCGCGTTCCCTCAAAGATCACGTATTCCGGGGGCCAGGCGGGGGACAGCGGCCCCGGCGTTCCCCGTCCCGCGGGCGGCAGCCCCCGCACTCACCACGATGCAGGGGCTGGGGGTCGCCATGGAGCGCGGCCCCGCCGGAGGCAGCTGCGGGCGGCTCGGAGCGGCGATAGCGGCAGGAGCGGCGGTGGCAGCGGGCNAGCACAAGTCTGATGAGGATCCCCTGGGGGAACTGGGGGTGTTTGGCCGGGAGAAAGGACGCTCAGGGGGCCCTCACTGCTCCGTACAACTCCCGGACAGGAGGAGTAGCCGGGTGGGAGTCGGGCTCTTCTCCCGGGGAACCAGCGACAGCACAAGGGGACAAAGTCTTGTGTGCGCCAGGGAAGGTTTAGGTTGGACATCAGGAGGAATTTCTTCACAGGAAGGGTGATTAGACATTGGAACGGGCTGCCCAGGAGGGTGGTGGAGTCACCGTCCCTGGAGGGGTTTAAGGAAAGACTGAACGTGGCACTCGGTGCCCTGGTCTGGTTGACAAGGCGGTGTTGGGCCGTAGGTTGGACTCGAAGATCTCGAAGGGTTTTTTTCCAACCTAATTGACTCTGTGACCCCTATGCCTGTGGGGAAAAGGCGGGTAACTGCTGTCATTCCAGAACAGGGGCAGGGATGCACATCCATCAGGTGTTCACGTCCATGGAGGGGCTCCACAGAGAGAGGTAAAATAATAAGAAAGCATGGATAGTTCCAGTGCTCTCAAATGGGAGAAAGAAAAACAAAAGTGTCAACTTTTCCTGTAGGTGTGGACAAGAAGGACAAGTAAGGACAATACAACACTGCAAATAGAAATTTGTTATTTCTTATATATGTAGGAGCTGAAGACTTTCTCCCTCTTTGTCTAAGTTTTATTTTATGGTGCATAAAATTTTGGTGTCAAGAAAAGGATAAAGATTCTTAAAAATTACTGATAAAGAACTGTAGCAATTGCCCTCTGATATGCATCTAACACTATTACTGTTGGCTCAGAAAACACAATGAAATCAAATTAAGTGTTCCTTTGTATGAAACAACCAATTTAAGCAAATGGGCACGATCCCTTGTGAGTGCTGTATTGTTACAGTCTGGGCGGGTTAACTGGAGTGGGTGGAAGGAGCCTTTATCGAGTTGCCTGGAGCAGCAGAATGAAACACGGCCTGCAGCAAAGGGATATCAGGAGTGTGTCACAGCTGGACTGTTTCCAGAAGGTGAGGAAGAACAGCTGCCCTGTCAGGTTCAGGGAGAGCCTGGCATTAGTGGGCAGTGGGCAGTGTCTTTGGAGAGACTCTGCAACCTCAGAAGAATTGCAGGGTCTGATTGTATTTTAGTTACTGAAGACGTTTCTCTGACTGACATCAGTCTGTGCCATTAAAAGTAGCATCCAACAGCACCTTTCTGATGGCATGCAGGAGTTATTGGCTTGACTTCCATGTGGTTTCTCCCCAGCAAACAAAACCATTAGTCCTGTTTTGCCCTTCTGGATGAGCAATTTCTTTGTTCCTCCTGCCAAACAGCACATTCCTGGATCCAAAGCATTTTGGGTCCTGCTGGCACCCTATAATGGAGGGGGAAACAGGTTTACAAAAGCAAAAGTATTTGCTGATATTACAGGAAGTTGGTTCGCTGAGATCAGCACCAGATTTAGTAGATGACCATTTTTGCTCTTGCAGGGCAGGGTGAGGGATCAGAGGCACCTGGGAGCTGCATGTTTTCTGTCTAGATGATGCATAAGGTGGGAAACCCAAAGTTTTGATTTCTCTGGTATGCACAGCTTTTTACAAGGCAAAATAATGTAAGACATGTGCAGAGTGTTTTGTCTCTGAGTAGACTCTTGATTTCATAATTATTTTGTCCTCTGTTGCCAGCCAGGCATATCTCAGTGCTCAGGTCCAATGAACCATGGCCTGTGTGAGCACCAGTTGTAAATAATTTTGTTAGCAGACTTTTAAAAACCTTTCTTGGTAGCCACATGTCCCCACTGGTGGGGTACCTGGAGGTAGCAACTGAGTATTCATCTTTTGGAAGCACCTGACATGGTGTGTGCTGGGTCAGATCTTCAGGTCAGTGCCCATTCACCAATCCCCCACTCTTCTCCCTGTTTTTCCCTCCCAGCTTTGCCATTGCTGCTGGGTGACTCACAGGGAATTAGCAGAATTTATCTGCTGGTTTTATTTCACAAAACAAGTCTCCTAAAAAAAAAGCAAAGAGTACATCCAATTTTCAGCAGATTAACTAGACCAGCAGGACTCCCTCGTGACCAGAAATTTGTCTGTGCAGACATAATGGGGGAAAATGGAGAATTCCAGGGATATTAACCCAGTCCTGAGAGGAGCACCACCATTTTTAATCAAGAGGAAAATTAAAAAGAAATACCTATTAAATTATATAGAGAGCATTCACTAGAATGTGAATTTAGTGTGCAAGCATTCCATCTTCTTCATGGCTGCAGAGAAATTCTTCCACTCTGACTAGTAGTTTAAATAGCATATAATTATTTTTCTAGCCAAATGTTTCAAATAGGAGAGGAAGCCAGATGTACCAAAACATCATTTAAAGAGACACACCCTTCCTAAGAAATAGGGAATAGATGTTGTTCGTTGCAGAATACCTTTAAAAATAATGTTCTTGTTCTCTGTCTTGTTGATACTTGTGAAAATTTATCGTCACAGTGATTCACAGTGGTGACAGTCTCCATGTATTTTGGAAAGTGGTGCCTATCTACTTATTGGTTTCAAGACTGGGATTTCCTGGATGGTGAGAGTTTATCAAGTTTTCTCTCCCTGCCCAGCTAATAAGTGACAGTTTACATACCAAAACTAAGATAAGCAAAACCTCCGAACTGATGTACTTCTCTGGAGCTGTAGATAACTTCCTTTTTCCATTAAAAAGGTTTTCACAGTCCAGGATGGAGGTTGGGGGAATTACAGACAATTTGCTCTTTATTCAGTAGTGCAATGACTTCTGGTCAGTGACACAAAAATTACAAAATTAGTACAAAACGCTCAGCAGTGACTGATCACAAAACTGAACCACCCCGAGTGGCGCAGCCTGGATTACTGCAGACCACGCCGCTCTTTCCGCTGGTATTTGTGGCATTTATCAGCTTTCGTTTGCAAACATCCGTTAAGAATTATCCCAGCGGCCCTGGCTCGGCAGCAGCGGACGCGCCACGGAGTCTGTCACAGCAGAGCGGCGGGGCCGGCGCTGGGCACTGCGCGCACCCAGCGACACCCGCGGGGAGCCCGGCCCGGCGGGACGGACCCGGGCACAGCCCTGCTGCCGGGCACAGCCCTGCTCGCTGGGGGACAGCCCTGCTGCTGGGGCACAG
>VZRX01010805.1:130831-162232 GCA_013398075.1 Notiomystis cincta
ACAGCCCTGCTCCCGGGGCACAGCCTTGCTGCCGGGGGACAGCCCTGCTCCCGGGGCACAGCCCTGCTCCCGGGGCACAGCCCTGCTCCCGGGGGACAGCCCTGCTCCCGGGGCACAGCCCTGCTCCCGGGGACAGCCGTGCTGCTGCCGGGGAACAGCCCTGCTCCCGGGGGCCAGCCCTGCTGCCGGCAGCCAGCTCGCCTGAGGGCCCGCAGGAGCTGGAACAAGGATTACTGAAAATGGCACAAAACAAGCAAAGGCAGATCCCGTCACTGAAGCGGGGCATGGGCTCAGCGCTGCCAGACCCGAAGTACCACCCTGTGCTCTGGGGCATTGTGCCCACGGAGGCACCCAAGACTTTGGTAGCCCAAGCCCCACGGTTGTGACCGAGCACACGTGTGGCGAACCTTCCCCCAGCAGCTCTGGGCTTGCTCCTCTCCCTGCTCTCCAGAGACCTTGTTCCTGGCACAGGAGAGCTGAGAGAAGTGGCTTGGATGGAGAGGAAGGCACACCTGAAATCCAGAGACCCGCCCAAAGGACACTGTGTTTGCTTGAACCTGTTCTGACACAAGGGTTGAACCCTGAGCAATGAAAGGTATTTTTCTTTTTTCTTGTTGGAAATGGCTGTTTTTCGAGCTCAGCTTGACTCACTGGATGGTGCATCCTGATGGAGTTGCTGACTGCGTAAGAAAATAATAAATTTCTTAAGTACAACCACAGCTCATCACCAGCTGCAGAGCCACTTTCAGAGCTGCAGCACCAACCCTTTGCTGTCTGAGCACCATCCCTGCTGCCACACGAGGGACACCAGTGTTTATCAGCCACTGTCACGTGGTGCTGCAAACACCATGCAAGGACACCCTAAAGCCCAGGCTGACCTTGCTCCACTCCTCCCACACCTCCATTGCCTGCAGCACGGCCCTTCCCACCCTCAAGGAGCCACCTGAGGCCCTCAGCAACCCCTTGCAACAGCAAAGCAGAACAAAGAGCAGGGCCACAGAAGTTACAACAATCAGGTTCCTTCCTTCACTGTACAGCCAGGAATACTGAGAGGTACATTTTCTGGTCCCCTCATTCAGCAGCACTTAAAACAAGATACCTGGGTGAACCAAAAGATTCTATGTAGCACATTTCAGTGTAAACTTTACCAAAATTAATGTGACTGACGGCAGCCACGTTACCCTGCTGGTTTTCTTAAAATTAAATGGTCTCTGGGAGCACAGGAGAGCACACAGATGTCCACATTGCAACGTGCACGTACAGCAAACTCCCAGGGCTACACAGGAGTAAAAGCACTTCTGGGAGATGGGCAGTGCATGGGAAGTGCTCTTGCTCTTAGTCCAGCAGCTCATTTTAGCCAACAACTTAGTTAACACAGCCTCAGTTTCTTCAGTCACTCCTTAGATGGAGGCATGAAGCAAGAAGCCAAGGGAACTCTGCAGCAGCACTGCAGCCTGGGGTATCTGCACAGGAAGCTCATGTGCACACACCTTCCACTGAAGCCTGAGGGAAGGCTGGGCTACTCCAAATGCAGGTGGTCGGTGCTAGCAGGTCCTCCCACTCGGGAAGGGTGATTGAGGGAGGAGAGTTGTGGGGTTCTCCCCCTTGCTCAGTTGTTTTCAGGAGTGAACAGGTTAATCTGATTCCACCAAGCACCAGAGTGCAGGAGCTGCCTGCAAGGTCCAGGAGCATTTCCAAAAAGCTGTAAAACACTTGCTGTGTTGCATGTCTGAGGTGTCTGTACAGCCACACACAGGTGAGCCAGGTGCAAGGATTGCTAAAAAAACCCAACAAACCTGGAGTCTGTTGACACCAGCATGGAGAAAGGGGCCAACAAGTGTGAGGACAGAAACCCGAGAGAAGGCAGGAGGCAGTGGCAAGGCTGTCAGAGTCACAGGGAGGAAGGAAGAGCAGCGCAGAGCACAGCCAGCAGCCCGATCAGGTGACTCGCTGACAAGACACAAGGGCTGCTCTCGCGGGGCTGGCGGATCCAGCTGGCACCGCCTCAATGCACACTGAGCATCAGGTGTCAGGGCTCACATGCCAAGGCCCCTGCCTCCCATGCAGGTCCTGGCAGCCGTTCAAGTATCTCAGAAATCTTCTCTGGGCGGATTACAAGGCAAGCGGAGATGAGACGCAAACACCAGGCCAGGAGGGAGCTGCACTTCAGGACTTCCCTCTCCTTTGCAAGTCTTGAGTTGTGTGGTACGAGCTGGCAAGATTCTAATTCAGATCCTCAAATATGAAATGCTGATCTAGGAGTAAAACCTGATCTGAATCTGGGTTTTTGTTAAGGGTGCAAGACTGGATGAGGTGCCTGGCAAGTACAGAGTCCAATAGTTCAGCTGAAGAGTGCTTTTAGAACTCAGTTTATATTTAGAAGGGAAAATAAATGAATTTTAAGAGTCCCAAGCTAAATGACCAGGGAGCAGGAGCTAAAATTCCTGCTGTCACCCACCCAGAACCTGCTTGACCCAGTGGAAAGCCCCTTCAGAAATCCATCCTCAAAAAGCCCCATGAAAAGGGGGAGAATTGCTCTCAAAGGACTACCAGACCCCAGAGCAAGGAGAGAAAACAAACATTTTTCAGTGACAGAGAAAACAGGACCTCACCTGAACCCTCCCTCCAGACAGCTAGAAAGCTGAAGGTCCCAGAAAAAGAATAATCTTGATGCTTTTTAAAGCTCTCTGGCTGCAGAGGCTGACCTGACTCAGTGAACAGTATCTTCACGTAATTGCAGAACCTGCAGGAGCACCTGTACCTGTGGCTGCACAAATACAGGATATAATAAAGTTCTCAAAAGAGATGACAATAGGAGAATTTTGTTCCAAATAACACTTTTTTTGCCAAACCTCTGTTACCTCTTAACTGATATCCATTCCTCAAATTGTAAGTCTGTGATATCTGATGGGCTAATACAAGTTTTACACAGTGATAGCATCAACAGTTTTTAAATTTACCAAGGCTTATCAAAGTCTCAGATTGCTTGGTTTCTTCAGAGCCTGGAAAAGTTTTCCAAAACTCAGTTCCCTGCTGATGTAAATACTGTTTGGCAACATCAGAAAGGCTTTCCAAGGGGAAGTGAGACAGACTGGAGCTCCTGTCTCTTTGAACCCCCGCCAAATGCATCTTAAATTACAAACTTGAACTAGTGTGGTCCTGCTCTTGATGAGAGTTTAAAGAGAATGTAAAAGACAATGACACTGATCTTCTGTTTAATTGCCACACAAACCAGATAATTGGATACAGAGGATTCAAATAAAAACTGAGTATTTGATAATATAAAATTGAGAGGGAAGAAACCAGCTATGCAAAATTACTGTTATCAGTGATTCTTGATCATGTTCATAGCTGAAAATGACCCAGAGATTTAACTGTCTTGGAAAATTTTCTTCCTAGAAAATCATGATAAAGGAAAATGCGAATCTTGTTATGTCTAAACTATTGAAATGAAGGAAACTTCCTACTGAAACTGAAACATCTGTCTTCATAGTCAAAATGTATGGAAGAATGTGATGTATTTCAGGGCAAAATGTTGGCACTAATAAACAGTAAAAATACCGGAAAATATGGCAAACTCAGAAAGTTCATAGGCTTCAATACCTGAATGAATCACTGCTGTCATTCAACCCAACTGCCCAGAGTCCTGTGTTTATTCTTTTTAAAGTAATCTTATTTAAGGATCCAGCTTTCCAATTTCCTATCACCACACTGGGATTTAAGGATGTTTAGTTAACAGCAATTTGGAGAATTTAAAAACCTTCTGCAGCCCAGCTACTGCACTTCTCACTCTGCAGGAAAGCACTTTTTCGACACATCACCTGAGCATCTCAGTTTTAGATTAAAGGCCTCCTCCTTGCTTTGAACTTTGCAGACTCCAGGGATTGACAGCACCAGTCTCAACCATGGTTTAGGTTAAAAAAACTCCTGACCTTAGATCCTGAATAAGCTACCTGCACAGCTGAAGAAGCTGAAATTGAGACAACACAGCAGGGAATAGTAAGATTAAAAGCATTGCTAACTGTGCTTAACTTCAGTGACTTTCTGTTTTGGAGAGGCATTTGAGCTTAAAACTCTCGGGCAGCTGCATGGCTGCCTGCCAGAAGGAAGTTCACAGCAAAGCTGTTTGCACAGCATCAGCCTATTTTTAGTGTATGGATCAGGAGGGAGTTTCTTCCTCCCCCTGCCCCAAGCCTCTGAAATGCTCTTCACTGGAAGGCAGAGCATGATCAGTCTTTGCACAGGAATATGGAATTTCTTTTGGCCAGCAGAGTAAAATTGGGTCTTGCATGTGTGCCAAGCAACCTTGCACGTCTACCCAGGGTATGAAAAGCTGGGCAGCACCAGCCCTGGTTGCTTTCTTCTCAGCTGGAATATTGTTTTAGGAAAAATAAAAGCAGAGAACCCAGTTTAAACAAAGTAAGATACAATCTCTGGCAAAAATTCAGATAAAGGTTTAAGATTCCTGCCACAGTAATTGGGTAAGAAAGCAGCCACTCCAAACTCTGTATCATCCCAGTGCACATACACACACAATTAAGTGGTTTGTGTGCTCTAATCCCACACATTCATATGAAGTACTGCTGTCACTTTGCTTGTTCTTGCACAACAAAAATGTACATTTAAGGTGTGGGATGCATTCACTGTGAAAGCTGAAGTACTCCCAGAAACTGCAATGGAAGCACAGAGAGTGCCTTGCACGGGGCGCTGTTGGAAAGTCTGTACTAACTCTGCACGCTGCCAGTGTGCCCACAGATGTTATTACCACAAGTGCTATTTTAAAAGAAGGGATGAAAAGGAAACACATGGCTGTGAGCCCCAGGGCTGTGCTCCAGAGCTTTGCCAGTGCAGTGTTCACTCCAGAGCAGCTCTGGCTCCTTGGCAGGCCTGGGTGCCAGAGGGTCACAGGGCAGTGTACAGACTGTGAGCTCTGCACTGCCCTTACCCCTGCGCCTCCAGCCCTCACCTGTGCCAGCCCTGTACCATGCCTGCTCTCCCTTTAAATCTCAAATTCCAGAGCTTTGCTGTTCCTGCTGTCAAGGCCAACCACCCATCTGGGTGCCTCAGCTCAGCATCTCCTGCTTTAATAGAATCTCTTTTCTTTGTCCTACCTGCAGCAGTGGGACAAAGTGTTTATTTCCTTCTTTGCACCTACCTCTAACCGATTTGAAAACACCTTTCCCATCACCTTGAAACCAGTCCAGTCATCCATCCTGTCACCCCTCTCATTGCTTTTCTTCAGTCACCTCCAGCTGATCCCCATTTTCCAGGAAATGCAGTGCCCACAGCTAGACTCCATGTTCCCAGGAAGGCTTTCTGCTACCACGTGAGGAAGAGGGGCCACGCCATGTATCTTACAGAGTACATTCCTGTTCATACATTCCAGGACAACATTTGGGGTATTTTTCAGAAACAGGATGCTGTTGAATCATGTTCAGCTGGTGACTGGCTGTAACCCCAGGAGAGCTCTTCTGCACAACTGCTACTGTAGCAGCCTGTCCTGTCCCATCCCATATTTGTTCAGCTCATCGTGGCTGCTGCTGAAGCGTACAAACACACATTTGTCAAATCCACTGCTGGACTTACTACATCACATGCTAACTCTTTTGAATTTGTCAAATTCACTTTCAATTGTATTTGTCTTCTGCTCACTCAGTAGTTAGCTCAAGTCCGAGCAGAAAAAGATGAACACAGTAATGGGGATGATAATGATAAAAAAATTAAAATACACAAAACAGGTGATGCACAACCCAGCTCTCTGCTGACAGATGCTTGGCCAGCCCCCGAGCAGCAGCTCCAGCCAGCCTTCCCCCCAGTTTCTGACCCCATATGGTAGGGAATATCACTTTGGGTCAGCTGTCCTGGCTCTGTGCCTTCCCAACTTTTTGTGTCCTTCAGCCATGAGAAGCTGAAAAGTCCTTGACTAAGTATAAACACTACTTAGCAACGACTAAACCATCAGTGTGTTATCAACTGTATTCTTACACCAAATCCAAAACACAGCACTGTGCCAGCTACCAGAAGAAAATGAACTCTATCCCAGCTGAAACCAAGACATACTCTGCATTCCCTTGGTGTCTTAGTCTAAATTAATTCACTCTTGGAAAAAAAAAAAACAAACTTGAAAGGTGAGGGTGAGAAAGGGAACCTCCAGCAAGTCTGTCACTTTGCATTAAGCAGTGGTAAATCCAAAGCAGCTTACCCAGTGCAGAATTAGGAACACACGCAGTAACCACCAAGTGCCACACTGTAAGCATGATGCCTTCTCACCTCTTTCCTGGCAATGTTTTCCTGGGCCTGTAACCTCAATAGGAAATACTACATTTATGCATTAAAATGACAGTTTCAAAAGTTATACTTTTGGAAAAAGGACAGATATGCAAACATGAAATTCATAACTCATTTATTGAATATATATATGCAAGGATACCAATAAAAAGAAACTAATACTGCAAACTACAACTTTGGAAGTAAAGCCAATATAACAGGAACAAAATATACATAACATTGTAGATAGGAATGCATTTACCCTCTTCCATACATTCCTTGTCTTTACACCTAAGGTAAATATATGCTAGAGCAAAAGCTGCAAACGTTGGCCTAACCTGAGTGCTTTCTGACAAGCAACAGCTCTCCAGGATTCGTTAAGGGCTGAGATGTCACTGCTGACTAATGGCTGTGCATACATATGCATGTACAGGAACTGCTTCACCAAGTATAGAAATCAAGGGCTATGTTCTGTTTTTTCACCTCCATCACTAATATAGTGGAATCTGACTCTGGTGACATGGAAGAAGAGTTACTAATTGCTATCATGTACTTTCAGTTCTCTTCAGATTAATTTCATCTAATGAGGATTAATTTTCTTGTCAATCTGATTCAGCGTATTAATATTTTTGGAATGCACTGATTATCACCTGCCAGATAAGTCTGATATTTCAAATAGATTATCACCTCTTCATTTTTCACTCCATTTTAGCATGAAGTTCTTTCTCCTATAGGCAGAGTAAGAGGCAAACTCTCTTCTGTTACACTACATTTTAGGGCCACATTTGGCAGACTCAAACCCTGTACCTGAAGCTGAGACTTTAGAGCCTTATCACAGAACCTCCTGTGGATGAGCCCCTGCTGAAGGAGTAGATCTGCTCACCTCAAGCTAGGGAGCTGCTCTGACACTGAACCAGCCTTTTCCCCCTGCCCTGGACAGCACAGCCCACTGCTATGGGGTTTGACCTTGGGGCTCTGGCACTGCTCCAGCTGTATCCTCAAGGAATCTGAACAGCATCCTGGTGATGCCTGTCCTTCCTTGGTCCTGTCCTGTCTGGGAACAGCACAACCACAGATCTGTGAGACCACAGAGACACACTGACTTGGGGAGATTTCCTAATGGAGAGGTGCAGGGAGCTGGGGAGAAACTTCCCTTCTCAGAGGGTTCCAGGCATCATAAACAGCACACAATCCTCTTGTGAGCAAAAGAAATGCCCAAAGGCAAAAAGTAACAATAAAAAAATAAAGTTAAAAAAAAATTAAAGTGAAACCAGTTTTTTAAGACAAGTTTTGTTGAATTCATGATGTTGAATTCTCTGATTGTGAGATGAAAGCAGAAGGTGCCTAGTAAAAAAAATCTCAGTAACGAATTGACTGTATTAATTTAACTAGCTAATTTAAACATACCTAGTTCACCTATAGAGCACTTTCATTACTTCTAACATTTCTGGGAAGGCAGTAGATGCTCCAGAATAATCTTCAATATATGCTTGCAAAGATTACATTGCTTTACCAAAAAAAAAAAAAAAAAAACCAAACCACCCTGCAAACCAAAACAAACCCCCAAAAATTCAGACTGTCTGAAATTCCAAGCTAAAATACACATAAAAAGACAGTAATGGCAGTATTTTGTCTTTTAAAAAAATGATGTAAATGTTGTATACTATGATACATTGTCATGCTTTTTAAAACTACAATTAAGGACGTAAGAGATGTACAGTAAATACACTGCTGAGGTACATTTCTTCTAAATATTAACACCACGACAGAATTACTCCCCAGCAGGTGATGCTACTTGGGAACATATAAATACAATTTTTACATTGTAAGGCACTTTTACTCAGCATACATGAGTTGAAGTCAGTTATGACAAATTTGAGGCTTGTAAGAAAAGGTTTTTGCTTTTGACTTTGCTTCCATGAATTCTGAATTGATGACAGTTTCACCAGGCCATTTCAGCACACAGGGGCACCAGGGAAACCAGCCACTCGCTTTTCTGCTACCCGAAGGTAAAGTGCTGTTCTGGTTCTTCGAGGCATGGAATGGGGTCATTTATCCATAACAGCTGAGTTACTGGACTGAATATTATAGTAAGCCACTGACACACAATGAATTAGAGCTCAGTCTCGAGTACAGTCAGTATGCTGGCAGATCTACCCCATGCAAACTTAGTTAAATACAGTAGCTGCAAACAAAGTGCCTTTTTTCCATGGGAGGGCCATGTCCTAGGCACAAACTGAAGTAATTTAAATATTGAAGGATGCTATTTTGCATTCTAAAACTGTTCTGAGTGGCTGAAAAATGTTCATATTCTAGGAGAAACAAAACACCTTGATAGACAATTTCAATAATCGATCTGTCATTGCAATTCAAGTCACGCTTTTAATTTTGAAAGTTACAAATACAAAATAAAAATGATCAATGGCATCATGTTTAGAGCAGTAACTGAATATTTTCTGTACACAGCAATATTTCTTTCCAAATGGGATTATTCTCCAGGAAAGCAAACAGAATTGATTGAATTCTAACAGGTAAAATGTTAGAAACTCCAATATACAGTAATTGAGTCCCTCAAGACATTAAGGGAATGCATAAGAAGACAAAATGACACACGTTAAATCTTTTAAAAATACAAGTAAAAAATGCTACAGAAACTCATGTTACAAATGAACCGTTTTTGCAATACCAATCACAGAAGAACTGTAGCAGTTTATAGTCAAATCAGTGTCTTTTGCTTGTTTCCTTCCTTCAAATCCAGAAGTTCTGTTGGGAGTTCAGAGTGAAACAAGTCAAAACCCTAAACAAACAATAAGGTGATGCGGTAACAACAGACAAACATGTGGACTAGGTTCAGCTTTTTGGTTTTATTTAAGTTAGTCTGAGGATGTGCTTTAACAGACCAATTGAAGAAGCCCATAGCCATTAGAAATGACAAGGTGTTTTGAAAGCAGTCAGAGGACTGTTCTGTTAGGTTTGGTATAGCCTAGATCTGATCATTCCCTAAAGGAACATCAAATTCTAGCAAGTAGAATTCCATGATGTGATTGTTGACTTGACAGAGAAAGGAAAAAAAAAATCACTAAAACAGTAAGGATGACATGCGAAGTTTCTCTTATAGTGGTCATGTGATTAAAAAATAAATACCAATCTAGCAAAAAAGGTTGTTTCCTCATTCTCCTTACAGAATATGGGACCTTTATGCACATTCTTGACAAAACATGAAGTGTTCCACACAACAGAGAACACCTGAGGTATGGACATCAGATATGGTGGCTAAATTCCATAGTGAGTTAAGAGTTGTAACTCTCTGAAGTAAAAGAGATTGGGCTGCAAAGTCCAAACATTTGTATTGTAAGGTTTTAATCACACTTTGTGAAGTGTTCTTTGTAAATCAGGACACAGAAAGAGGTGGGTTGTTGGGGAAAGAATGAACTACAGCCCTTTGGCATGAGTTCTAAAGCTCACAGCTCAGAACCAACAGCTGCTCAAGTAAATCTCCCGCAAACAATGCCGGGCGGAATGAGCAATCACAACAGGAACAACCTGAAATGTTCAAGTGTGCTTCGTGTACACCGAGTCCTTTCCTAGCGGGTGCTTCCCAAGCACACACAGCGCAGCTTGCCCATGTACAGCCTCCGGAACTTGTGCAGGAAGAAAATGCAAAATTCACAAAGTACCAGCTCGTTGCCACCACGGACTTGTCCATGTTGTTAATTAAACTAGCTAAGACCTTCCCTCATTGCGTGAATCCACTAAACAACTTACACATTCCAAATCTTAAGGTTTTTATTCAGTCCAGAAATATAGATCTTACTTCATTTCAATGTCTGCCTTAACTTTTGACACTGTACATATTACATATCATTTATATAGTGTTTCATTTTTTTCCAGACACTGCAGACTACAAACTACATAATATTGACATGTAAAACTCTGCCACTTACTGAAGGCTCACACATATGAACGTTTCAGGCAGTTCAATGAAATTTCTAACAGAGTTGGGTAGTAAAAAGTTACTAACCCTTTTCTGATTTTTAGAAAACAATTTAAAAGAATTAGTAGTTATGATGTCTTAGCCATTCCCAGTTCTATAACTCTGTCCCTTGAACCTGTTTAAAAAATGATGAAAACAATAGTAAATTTAAAATCATACAGAAAAGCATTTCACAGCTCTGACATTACATCTACATTTAGCAATAGAAATGAGGGCCTCCCTTCTTACACTGTTACAAAGTCAGCTGGATTTAAAAAAACAACAAATCCTCCCCATTCTTCTACAGTATGCCAATAAAAAGTACTCTGCATACACTAGATTTAAATACTTCACTGCAATAAACTACATTAATTGTATATTGCGTTTCAGTCTTGGGAACAGATCTGTCAGGAGTAACTTCCATACCTAGTTTCCATTGAGCTGCTGCTGAGGAATGTCATTATGGTCAGTGCCTGATTTGCCACGGCTTTTGCTTTCTCTTTCTTCATCCTCTTCATCTCTTTCATCATTTCCACTATGGTTTTTACAATAGAGTCTGGCACAATAAAAGAAACAGTGAGGATTTACACTGAAAATATCCATCAAAACCTGACTTATCTCTGTTAGTTTTGAGATGTGCTAAAAGTCAGCTGCAAATTCTTAAGTCATTCAGAGCTTTCAGTCAAGCATCAGTTAAACTGAGAAGGAAAACAGGGCTCAAGAGCAGGCAGCAGCACTGTGACCAATCCCAGTTTTGCAGAACTGCCACGGCACTGCCTGGCGAATGCCCTCTCGTGGGCACAGCGCGGCAGCTCAGCTGCAGCAGCTCAGCGCAGCCGAGCCTCAGGCCTCCAGGAAGGATGGAAAGTTACAGGCTCCAAAAAGCCCCGGAAGGAAGATATAAACACACCAACATGGAGGAATCACGACATCGATTTTCTTGATCTAAATTATAGATTACTGGAGAGGGAAAATGTAACACAAGTCAAAGAATTTTCTCATTTCTTCTATTTACAACACTACAGGAAATTTAAATTAGCAGAGTAACTGAAATGTTTTGTAAAGTCAACAGCTACTTTAGAATATCATTTTAAATTAAATAATATCCTTTTTTTAAGAACATATTGACTAGCCAAGTTAGGCAGAAAAAGTGTCATAAAATATCTTTACTTCCGTAATACATTCAACAGGTCCTTACTTATAAATTCCTCGTGACATATTCTCAATGTATTTAGCTTTGTCTTCTACTCCACAGTGGTAATGGTATGTTTTTATGCAGGCTTTGATTTCACACCCAATAGTAGCACCAGGCTGGCTGCAGAGTGTGCATTTCTGTGCAGGGGAAAGAAGAGAACAGCAATGTTCAGCCTCTCAGTCTTTTGTCTCTTGTGTTCCTAACATTTTGGAACAGAGTAACTCCTCTGGCAGATCATCCTTCCAATGAAAAGTTAATCAAAGACATGGTAAACCACAAACTGTAAGATACCAACCCACTAAAATACGAACACTAGGATTTACCTGTCTGTTGCACAGAAAATTGCTACATGATTGAAAAATATGTTACTGCCAAGGCTGTTTTATTGCTGCTGAAGTTAGTATGCTAATATATAAAGAGTCTTAAATTATTTTTTGAAGGAACAATACTGCTTGTTTTTTATTCTCTTTGGTCCCCCATAAATTTCTTAGCACTTAAAAAACATCTTGAGTTTTATTAAAATACAGTGTGATGTTTTACTAGCATTCCCATTTCTGAGAACTTAGTATGTTTTCCTACTAAAACACCAAAACAGTTGGAACACTTGTTTGTTTCCAGTGTTAGAGAATATATTCACTGCAAGAACTGCATATTCTCTAATTTTATGTGCAGCTTCACATAGTGTGTTTTTAGTAACACAGGTCCAAAGCTGTTACTCTCTTACAGTTACAGCATGGCTAATGTGAATCATATGATTCCACGATAATAGTAATTATGTACATTGTCATAAAGAATCTCAAATACCACATGCCCAAACACCACTAATATTAAGGTGATTGCTATCTGGCTGCCTTCCCACAAGTAACAATGTATTTTAATTTTGTGTTTAGAAACAGATGGAAAAGACTGCTCCATAAAAGGAAGGAGGCAGAGCTATTTAGACCTTAGCAGAATCACTAAGACATTCACCACATTCTGCAGGTACATACCATTCTTTTTCCTCTCTTGATTTCTTGAAGTACAGTTTTGATATCAAAATCACCAAATTCTGCCCTTGAAGTTGTTGTTAGCTGGACAGTGCCAGAAGAAAACAACTGTAAAACAAGCAAGTGAAAATAATGTCAGGTCACCAGCATGACTGGAATTTTTTTCTGTGCAGGAGTAACTGAGCATTGGACACCCTGTTTTATGATCTCAGACAGCATGTGCTTTACCCACAAACTAGCATAAACCCTATGCTGAGCAATTAAGAGTATTCCTTCTGATCCCCACCTGACTGCTTTAATTAGAGTTGTTGTTGCCTTGGAGAAATATATTTTAAAAGACAGAGGAGTAGACGAGAAATAATGTTAGGATGAAAACAAAGTAGCAAATGGGCAATATTATCAATTACACTACTCAACTTTTTAGGAATATTCCACTTCCTTCCCTGTGGCATATATGTAATTCAGGTTCAACCCTGATGTCAATATAGCTGTGAAATCCTGAGGGATGACAATGGAGGACAGAAGTACCATCCCTTCCATCATCATCCTGGTATATTCAGCTTTAACTGCCTTAAAACTGAAGTTCAGGTACACAAAATAACAAAGAGAGTAAGACTCAAAGCTGCTGGCACATACCAGCTCTGTGTTTAGTGAGGCTGGGTACAGAAAGGCAATGAGTACTCCACAGATTGCTTGCACTACTTATTCATTTTGAGGTACAACCAGTGAGCCAGTGAGGTTTGTTACCCAAAGCCCTACCTCATTCACAGAACGAGTGATATGAAATATGGCACTGTCTGCTCATGTTCATTGCAGTTAGATCCTGTTCAGGCTGACAGTTCTGTAAACAGGATCATCTAAAGGCAGAGCTTTCTAGAACTTCCCTATCCCACACTCTACTTGAGTCACACAGCCTGAATCCACAGGTCAGGAAATTAATGAAGTTCATGGATTCTGCTCAGATTGTGCCTGAATGCCTGTGAAGCTGTTTTATTCTTGGAAAGGAATCTTTTAGTTAAAGCTGTTTTCTGTTTTCCTTTTTAAATACTTCATATGCATTTAGACACTAAGGGAGCATTTTTAATAAGCTAAAGAGTCTCCCTGAGCTAATTCCATCTCTTAGCATGAAGCCAACTTTTATTCATATTGCCTGCAGTGAAAATAAATGAATTGCTCACTTTGCAACACTTCAGTGCTTAAGGAGATCATCAGCATACAGACAATACTCAGCATAATTACATGTGAGGGCACTGTATTAAAATCCAAAATAGCAATTCAGACAAAATTCACAGAATAGAATGGTTAACAACAATACTGTTACTCACCATGCACTTATAGTGTGCTGCAGCCTTTTTGGCATTAAATATATGAAGCTTTCCTCTAGCTTCATTTTCTTCTTCACCTGCATGACAGAATCCACATTTAGGTTTTGTATCACTGGGGCTGCTTCTGTGGGGAGACCTGTCTCTCTGAAAGAAAAACATTTTACTAAAATATACTGCTGGGATACAAATAAGGTTGCAATTTTAAAAGCCTGTGGCCACCAGCTGGAGGCTCAGACAAATGCAAATTTTAATAAAACTTATATTTCAGAGAAGAAATATGCAATTCTGTCTTCTAAGAAGTTTAGCATATTTACTGCTTACATAGGAACTGCTTTCTATTTCATCTGTGCCATGTGAGGACGTGGATCTAGTGTCTTCTGATTGCCCTTTTAAATTTGTTTTTCTTGGCTTTCCCTTACGACCCCTCCTTTTTCCTTTGGGAGGTGAAGGCTCCAATTCATGTTCATTGATATTTTCTTCTAAATCTGCTTTAGAAGTCAGAAAACATCATTAAATAAGATTCTCCATAATTTTATAAAAAACAAACTAAGAAAAAAAACCCAAACCAAACAAAAAACCCCCACAACCCACCAAAACCAGACAAGAAAAAGCACAACTTGTATTTTCTGAATTTTGGTCAGAAATAAAAATAGCACCTTTTCCCCATTTATTACAAACATGCAACTGCAGATCCTGAAAACATTACTTTTTCTATGTCACAAAGCTTTGCATCTTTACAATGTATGAAGGGTTAGTGTTTCTCACAACTTCTACTTTCAGACCTAAAATGTGTCCTCAGATACACATCTTCACCTTCACTGAAAATAACATTCATTTAAACTACACTGAAACTGGAAAGTGTTTTCACCCATGAAATATGCTAATAATTTATTTTTTAAGATGCATAACTCCAATGTAAATTGCCCTTGATAGCATGTCAGTGTACTCAAATAACATCTCTCTCCTTGCTTTATTAATTGATCCTGCTGACTTAAGAAAAAAATTCACCCATTGGGTTATAACATTAATATCAAGCTTTAAAACTGAAAAGTGTTTTGCCTTCATGAAACAAATCTACAATTTTCTGTCATTACAGAATATTTTTACATCTGCAGCAGCCTCCAGTTCAGAGGAAATCATCCACACTGACAACATCCCATATCAAGTATTTACAGACCATTAGGAATGTAAGAACACATATTTTTAATACAAACACACTACAGAGGCCTGACAAGTTCCTTTGCAAAGGTCAGCTGAGTTGTGAATGCTACACAGAGCTGAGTCCAGCATTTGGGCACACTGTCCTTTGCACAACTCACAGCTCTACAGAGGACACAGATTAAGACTGCAGATTTAATTCTGCAAATGAAGATTGCTTCCAATATGATCCAAGTAAATTGTATCTGATAACTACATCTAACAACCAGCTCTATTCAGTTACTAACAACTTTCCTACTGGAAGGAGCAGCCTCCTTTTTTTCCTTTTAATATGTAGCACTCACCCCTGCTTGAAGCACAAACCTATTTCAGCAGACTTGTTTAAACAAAAAATGCACAGACCCTGTTGAAGGACTTTTCTTCTCAAAATCCAAACCACAAACATCAGCATGAGCCCCAAACAGAAGGAAACAGTAATCACAAGACTTGGAACATTCACTTGATGGATATTACCATATTGTTTTAGTATCCAGACAGGACATCTATTTGGAGCCTAAATGCTGCTTTGCCAGCACTCATCTTTCTTACCTATTTTCACAGAACTGTCAGCTCACATTTCTATCTCATGATAAGTGACTCAACTGCACAAAACTTGAAGTCAAAGTGCTGAACATATTCCACAGCTACCAAGTGGGAGCAGAAGACAACTGAAGCCCTGGCCAGCCCGGCACACAAGTACATCCTGTTCAGTTCCATCCACTGTCTGTCACTAATCCCCAAGAAAGCACAGCTTCTGCTCAGTCATTAAGGAAGGACAGAAAACACATCCAAATTCATCACAACAGGTTACAGTGAAATTTATATAGATCTGCAAATCATTTTGGTTTAAATTTACAGATTATTCAGCTATACACAGATATGCCCAAGTTGCTCCTAAAACACATCAGTCTGTCTACAAGATTCCTATACTTTAATATATAAACTACTCTTTTCGAATTACATGTCAAAAGCACCATTTATTTTACTCTAAAAAACTAAATACATGATGACACAGATCATGTAATGAAACAGTACATTTTACATTTTCTTCTCAGAGTTTCCTATCTAACATTATTTTCCATTTATCACCACTTGCTAAATTCCCCAAGCAAGATTATGCAATTTTAATACTGACCATTTAAATTGCATATAGCAAATTTTATTACAATCTGAAAACTTCTTTCAAAAAGAATTCTCTTTTATCTTGTTCATCATATGAACTCTCCACCAATTATTCAAAGAAATTTGTGAATAATTGTCTCTATTTTTACATTTACAGAAATCATAGATGGTTATTCTAGAAAAATAATCTTACAAAAATGTGACTATGGAATTCATGACCCTTAAAATTACATCCATTAGAAGTTAAAAATATTCCTTCCAAAATAATCCAATAGACTTCCCTACTGTATCTGATGAAGCAAAACATCGTCCATTCACTGCCATTCCTTATTTTTTCCAAAACTTTGTCAGTTTTGTCAGCCAAAATGATTTCCACCTCTCAGTCCACCCTTGTTTTCTACAATAACATTAAACCATGTCCTGAATTCTTTACAGTCCCACTTACAAAACTAGAAGTGAGTCAAAATCGCTAAAAACCAAGCACACCTTATGAAAACCAACTTCTTGTAAGAAATGTCAGTCTCCTGGTAGAGTAAGTTCTTAAGTGCTGTTTTTTAGTCTATTAGTGTATTTAAGTATGTCGAAAAGTAAAATTGCTGTATTTTAAAAGACAGTTTCAATGTAAGATAAAAAACCATGAAGAATGCAGAGCTTTCCTTGAAGGAGAACCCCTCTCCTGTGCTCAAAACTACGACTTTCAGGGAAGTTCAGACATCATTAAAATCCAGATGCCACATGACACCCCTTCACTAAAATACAATTCCTTGAAGATTTACATCTCCTGCTTCAAGTGATGTGGACCTATAGTCACACCAGCAAGATGTGAGGATCTGCTCTACCACATCTATCCCTCAAGACTGATACCTCAAAGCATTAAAGCTCCTCTGGGTTTTACAGCACCTTGAACAGAATAGGATAGGGAGAAACTGTAACCAGCTGTCAAACACATCTGCCCTGGTTGGTCTTCATGTTTAATTTCCAATTTGCTGGGTGCCCTGTCCCTCCCCTCAAGCCCACTGCCAGCTTACCCTGTGTCCCTGGCATCTGATGGTTGGGTGTTTCCAACTTCTCATGTCAGCTTGAACTAAGGAAAACACAAAAAGTTGTTCAACTCCTCCCTTACCAGGTGATGTTTTATCATGGATATCACCCATCCTCTGAGTCCCCTGAGATTCCCTAGAATACCTAGCAGACTCTCTTCAACTACCCTCCATCCCATACCCCATTACTGCACTGATTTTTAAAATCATGACAATTTTCTCTATATAACTTCATCTAAAGTGTTCCAAGGAGGTTTCTATGAGCTTCCCTCAGAAGTCCCTAAATGCTAGATCTGAAAAGAGCCCAATACACAACATGGCCTGAGAAGGGTAGAAATCAAGAGGAAACAATCCACATTTTAAAAAGCACCTAGGAATATGAAGTTGTAAATTCAGATGAGTTGCAACAAGCCCCTAATTTACATTTGAGAAATCCATGAGCAGTACAAAGTACCACAGAAGGAAGCCTGGCAAAATGCTGTATATTACATCACCTGTTAACAGGCAGATTCTGCTTCAGAGAGAAATCTAAAAATTCTCCTTTGATCATGAGTAGAAGGAAAAAACGATCAAGATGTTTTGCTGTTTAAAATAAGGCTTGGCAGAGAAGAGGTTGAGATATCACTGATCCATATTGCATCAGCCTGAAATACACATGGAATCATCTCTTTCCAAAAGCCAGGTTAAAGCAAAGTAATAAAGAATTATGTGATTTAAAGGTTGTGGAAGAACAAATAAAAAGAGGATGTGTACAATAAATATTGCTCTATTGACATCCTACATAACCTTAAACAACAGAGTAGGAGAGCCAGAAACAAAGGAGACTGAGTTTGTATGAGGAAGATAAAAACAAAACTATTGGCAAAATATATTTGCAAGTAGGACTGGACATAAAAAGAAGCCAAAGCATAGAATGTTGAGGTGGCTGAGACATGCTGCTATATAAATCTGAAATTACACATATGGAGATAAAGTTTTACAGTGCATTTGGGATAAAAGAGAAACTAAAAATTCAAGGAACAAAATCAATCTTATTGGATTTTTAGAAGAGAAATGGAATATAACAGAGAAAGAGTACTTCAGCATGGTAGAGTAAAATCTCCTTAAACTATGGCTGAAACCCAATAAATTACATGAGCCAACATAATTATTTTAAATTGGAAAGAAACATTAAAAAAACCCCAACCACCCCCCCCCCAACAAAACCAAAAACCCCCAAAAGAGCTTTATTGGCCCAGTAGTTAATACTAAAAATATGGATGCATCTATAAGCAGTAGTAGGAACCAGGGATTTACATAAACCTCCTTGCAAGCAAATACAAAATCAGGTAAACTAATCATGAAATAATAGTAGTTTTTATCAGAAGATGATATGAAATTAACGACCAAAATGCTGAATATACATTTTTGGGTTATCTTTTTCAAAGGAAAAAGAGTAAGTTACATGAAACATATCTAAACTAAAGTAAGAGTGGAGAGGAAAAAGTTAAATTACCCCTTAGGTCCTGCTACTAATATGTTTTCCAAAAGCCCCACATATTTCAAGGAACTGATGACTCTCGTCCAAAGTTATTTATTATGAGGTACTTGAGATTATTTAAATACATTTAACATAGAAAAATAATAAGATAGTCCTTACTAACCACACAATTTAAATGCATTTTCAAGCAAAGAACACTAGCAAAGACTGAAGACAGATGATGCACTTGGCTTTTTTGCACAACCACAAAGCCTATGACCACTGATGAATTTGCTGAGCAGCTGACCAAGCCTCTCTGTGTAACACCTTGCCTAGACAGCAGGGAGAATCAGCACACCACGGGGCAGCTCCTCAGACAGGACAAACCATCCACCACATGACTTTTACATTTTTCCTTTGGTTTTCCGTAAGAAAACTTCGGTGTGATGCTTCTGCACAAACCCTCACTGGCCTGTAGTGGCACATTGCTAATTCACTGCCTGGACCAACTGTTTCTGTGGGAACACCAAGTACACACTTGATGCCACCCCCAGAGCATTCTCCAGGACACAGACACCAAGCAGGCCGAGTTAGCAGAGCCCAGCAAGACCTTCCCACCGTCAAAATCAAACCCACCCAAACTGCAACATCAGAAACATTTACACCCGGATATGTCACTGCAAACAACCTGTGCTGGGACCAGTGCTACAGAAAATGCAACAAGGAATGAACACTGCTTGAATCCCAAGATGAATCAGAATGTTAGCTAACCAGAATGCCAAAAAGCTGCAGATGTTTTTCCTGCCACCTCTGGTTTTCACAGCACTTTGGAAAAGTACTCCATGCTCTATAGACTGCAGTGTCTCTAAATAGGTCTCAGAGAAACATCATCCTGACTCAACTTCTGAGCAGTGTGAGAAGCACAGATTCCATGGCTGATCTTCAGAATAACGTGAAAAGGATGCTAAGACAGGGCATGTCCTTATTTCCACTCTGGAAACAGAACTCCCTGAGGCTTTGAGCACAGCTACAACAGAAATTATAGACATTTTATTATCTGACCCCACAGTTCTCAAGCATCTGCTCTAAACATTAACAAGAGAAGTCACACGGCTGTTTTTGTCAGTCTTTGTCTTACCACTATGTAACAGAAGAATGAAATTACATTCTTATCTTAGTTTATATTAAACTATTCCTCATCAGCTGAATTTGTTTTAAATTCAACACATGAGCCAGGGTAGCTCCACCTGCAGGGAACTGAGAGAGGCCAGTTTTTTCATTTTCAACAATTATTTCCAGTACATTGGAATAAATTCCAACAAACAGTTCCAAAACATTAGTTCAACAATACTCCATTCTTCAAAAAGAATAAATGCAATTGTACCAAACTGAACAGTAATTCAACTAATAGTTAGCTGTGATCATTTGAAAGCACTGGCACCAACTCCTATAACTTATTAGGTACTGAAAACTTAGATAGCTTGCCTAAAATTATGAATTAAGCTGCTATCTGAAGTTCAGTTATTTTGTTAAATTTGTAACCAGCAAGGCAAAAATCTAGATGTCCCTCTTCCAGTTAATGGGAACACAGCACAGAAAAATCACTCTGAATTACACAAAGGAAATATAGGAGCAATACAATTTTCCTATTCTATGTCACCTAAAGGCCAGGCCATATAGATAAATTAGATAAACCCAACAATCTGTTGAAAAAGACAATGAATTGAAGAGCACAGTACTCTGCTGCCATGTTTCACATTTTTATATGTAAGGGAAGCAGAAGGTAGTTCAACAATTCCTGTCAAGTAAAGAAAAATTAATTCCCATCAATCATTAATTTTGTCTTGATGATACCAAGTCTGATGAATCCTCACACACTTGAATTTCATAACAACAATGAAAAACATCTATGAGGTCCTTTTTATTAAGTCTTAGCAAGTAACTTAATTCCAACATAGGTCCTTCAACAACAGGAGATTTTATTTAAGTGTTATTAAGTGTTTAATAGATAGTCTTTCTAAATTAGAATTTCTAACAAAAGTGCATGAGCCAGATCTCAGACTTGGGGCAAGAATGCCCCCAGAAGCATCCATTTTCTAGGGAAGGGAAGGAAAAATCTCACTGTTATGCAGCAGTGCTGCCTACAGAAAATAAACTGTTCTGGACAAACCAAACATTTGAACATCTTTGAACATTCACTAACGTAAGTGACAGAATAAAAATACTTGGACTGGAACAATTAAATCTGGATACAAAGAACCAAGCATAAAAAGCCACAGATGTTCTAAACTGACCAAGGGGAAAAAAAAACCAATAAAATAATAATAATAAAAAATCCCCAACCAAAAAGCAGAGCAGAGCAGTTAAGTTTCCATCAAAAAGGACTGGATGGTTCCAGTGCCTCTGTGCACCCACACTGGGTGACAGAACCACAGATAAGCTTTAACTGTTCTGCTAGGAAAACACTGCTAAGCAAAGATTAATGAAAATGAAACTAAAACAAGATTAAAAAAAAAGCCACTATGTTGACATCTAGTTTCCCTGCCTGGTATAGTCACTCTTCTCTGCCAAGTGCTTTATCTGGTTTCACACACCACCATTCTTTCACATTTAAATGCCTCCTTGACATTCACATTTTCATCAAGAAACAAACAAAAGACATATATAAAGCTTAATCTCACCATCCAACACCTTCCAGTTGTCATTTCACTGAGCAAACTTCAGCATTTAAAGGAAAAAGCCTCCCAAGTCCCTTCTGAAACTCTGAAAACCACCCTGTAATTTCTGTCTGCTGAAGTTAATTAGTGTTCAATGCAGCAAAATACCCTTACTATGGAAATTACTTATAGGATTGTATCAGGCATATGCAGTATGCATTTCTACTTTCTTTGATTTAAAGGAGGTCTATCACAAAAGAGCCCCAGCTTCTGACATTATCAAATCCACAACTGTAAATAATAATTATTTCATGGGTAAAGCTTCCAAAGCTATATGGACTAAAAAGAAAATGTATTCTTTGGGAAAGAGCACTGTGTGGAATTTCAGTGAAATATTAGATAAAAAACCTGAAAACAGAAATGTGAAGCATAGTTACACAAAGTTCTAGAAGTGCAAAGTTGTTTCTAGAAGTGTAAAGCATGACAGAAGTAAATATTTTAAACAAAAAAAATGTGTGCAAAGTGTAAAATAATATATTGCTGGGTTCTTTGGCCTCAGCTGTTCTGAGTGACATTGTTTATTTCTTCTCTCCTACCCTCAATCTAAGAGTCTCTTTATATGTGTCTAGATTAATGTTTTAATAAACTACCATAATCAACATTTAATTAAAAACCCACTAATTTTTCCCAATATATCTATATAAAATTTAAAAGCCTTTGCTGTTAGAAAATGACACTGTAAAATTGAAGATAATGGTTTCTAAAAACTCTTACAGAAAAGCACAAGTTCAGACCCTGCAAGGAATCCCAAGCAGAAAAAGTAATCCATTGGTTTTGAGCTCCATGCAGAATCAGAGGCATTTTTAAATACATGTCAAACACTGAGACATTTTGAGTAAGTATAAAAGATTATTTTTAAATATCAGTTAAAGAGATTAATCTCTCTGGATTCAAAATGTCTTTCATATTCTGTCTGCTAACACACAGAGCAATCCCCAAAACAAAGAAACAAAGTGCAAAACTACAAGGTAATGTGGCCCCTTCTCTATGGAGAACTAACTATAACACATATATATTGCTTTTCTTGTTTAAACCCAGTAACAGTAAAATTAGAGTTTTATATATAGGCACACAACAATAATTATGTAATAGATTAAAAAGTAGTAATTATATAAATAGACTAAAAAAAAGAAAACCATTTTCTTTGATACTTTCTGCTACCTTCAAAATCTTTCTGAACACTGAAATAACATCCAAATCTTACCATCAATAAGTCTACTACCTGTAGCATGAAAAGCAATATATTACCTTAAAAATACATCTGGTAGAGAGACTGAGTAATTTAAGAAGTTTCATCTTCATTAAACAGTTGCACACTCCTCATTAGTTACATCTGATCACATTTCAGTTTCAAGCAATGCAAGAAATAAATTTGCTTACCCAAATTCAGATACAGTAGAAAAAAAAAATGCCTTAAAAAATACACAACAGCACAACTAGTTTGGAATTTTAACACACCACACAATATATCTACATTTGTGGCATTTCACTATTCTTTCCTGCAAATCTACACAGCTTTCATGAATGGATCCATAACACTTTTTTTTTTAAATCAATATGATTCAGATACTTATCTGTAGGTGAACTCATCACAGCCCTTTTCATCTACTATTGGGTGCTGCTTTTTTCATGAGCTAAACTCTACTTCCTAGTCCAAAAAATAATGAATATTTAGGAACATTAGCAGTAATAAAAATCAGCTGTTACCTGACCAAATATTTCAGATGTTAATATTGTGAATACTTAACTACAAATATAAGCCAGCTTCTTCCAAGAAGGGAATGTACAACTTCTACCCAAACTTTGGTTTTATGGAGCATCATATCTTTTGAACATCCTAAAATTTATGGTTGGGGTTTTTCTCAACCTCTATCAATAATTTTTAGAGAAAATACAGAAATCAGATGGGCTTCCAAACTCATTGTTTCTCAAAAAAAATGTAATTCTAATTTTTACTGAAAACATTCTCCAGAAAAATGAAATTTAACCAAGTATCTTTCTACAATGGGAAAAATTTATATTGAATAATTTTACCTTCAGAGTTATGCGTAGTTTTCTTGTGTTTTCGACATAAAATCCTATAAACAAAGTAGTTGAAAACTGTCAAGTCAGTCACGATTCACAGATTATTTACTCATCTTTTAAATTTAAATGCCAGTACATTTTTCTCCCACTTGTAAGACTCACTGGTACACAAATCTTGCAGTGAAAATATGCTTTTCTAGCACATCACTATTTTGAATGCCACATTCATAATTAGAATTTTTTGCAACAGTTTTGTTTAGATTCCAAAGTGGGGGTTTGTTTTGCTTTGTTGTTTGTTTTTTTTTTTTAAACAAAGAATGCAAAATACAAATTAAAAAATAAACAGAACAAGTAAATAATAGTTACATGTAAATGCCTTGTGAAGGTTTCTCTCTTATCTGGGCTTTATCATGCAAAGCACAGTAGTAGTGATATGTCTTGTGACACGTTTTCACATCACAGCCAATGGTCGCTCCAGGACAGTGGCATAAAGAGCACATCTGCAAAGGAAAACACAGCACAACTCATGCTACTTTTTGTTTAGTACTTCTGGGCTCAAAAATAATATATTTATCACTCCTGGTGACAAAATAAATGGGTTTATGGAGTTGGTATTACTCTTCCTGTTCTCAGGTGTTTTTCATAATTTATTTTAAGATTAAGAGATTTGTTACAAGTGCAATAACCATCAGATGCATTATCAACTCAACCACCATTACCAACTCAATGAAGAAAATAAGTAATTTATTTTTGTGGAATGTATCTGATGAAAGTGACACAGCTATTCACCTGAATATTCCTCTCACAAGGAGTCTGTTTGTACTAACCATTTCAGAAAAGTTAAATCATAATTGTACCTGTTTAATTCTGAATTATATTATGAAGGCAGAAAGGAAAAAAAAATGACACCCATTTGGGAATGAGTGCTGCAGTCAAAAATACTCATGATCTGCAAATTTACAGCAGCCAACTTTACCCTTTTTTTTCTACAGTTATGTCCTTAAATCCTTTCCAAAACACTGAATTTAGTGAACTATTTGGTAAACACAATTAATTTATTTCAATTAAACTAAATTTTGCTCTTTATACCTTTTTTGCAAAAACACTTGAAAGTGAGGCTGTTGCTTCACTCTTCTTTCCCATTAATTAATCTTCTTGTATCAGGCACATAGATAACAGCAGCTGCTCTCTAAACTGCTCATGGTCCTTCTTTTACCGTGGTAGGAAAGGAATAATTGACAGTATCACAAGATTTTTCTCTGTATTGCTCTCTACTGACTTAATATTCACCAAAACCCCATTAAACTCATTTCCCAACAAAACTGGAGCTTTCTCTTTGTATCCTGCATATTGCCCACACCCCCAAAAGGTTACAGTCAATTCCAAGTCTGAGTATGCATTGTAGGATATTCCCTATATATCTATATATCTATATATTTGTGGATACATTTTTTGTACACTGCACTCATTTAGTCAGGTTCTCCTTGCTACTCTCAAATATGCCCAAAAAATACTCCACCAAAGTTACCAAATATACCACCAGCCTGTTTTTCAATTTTAACGAAGTCAACTGAACAGTAAAAATGTCAAAGCCTTGGATCATCTCCATTTACTCCTCTGCAAGCTCTGAAATGGTACAGTTATATACTGTTCCCTAGTTGTTAACTAATTTGTATGGGCATTTTCTCTCTTAAATCTGTTATACATTATGGTTTTATATATAATAATTGCTGATCAAAGTCCTTTAGAAAAGCCTAGGCTTATATATCCAGCCAATCAAGTTTAGTCAGAACCTCAGCTTTTTGAAAGGCAGAACTGACTAAAAGAAAACTTTCTTTTTATGATCACCATGAAGTGTCTGTAAAACAGAGTACCATACATTTTTATGCACGTTTCCAGTAAGTAATAAAATACTTATTCCATTGGCACGTGTCTGCTCTCCAACTCTGAAGTTATATTGGGTATATATGAAGTTTGATAAGCTGCAAATTAGCTATGTTCTTAAAAAAAACACCTTCCCATTCACAGATACTAGAAATAATACAGATAATTAAAGTAATTAAGATATCAGTGACTTGTACTTCCAAATATTTAGACTTTATAAGCTTTTGTTACTGGCCTACCAAGGTTTGAACCTACAGCCTTTTCTCAGACAGCTCTGTTACCATCAGAAGGTGTCACCATGTCAGTCACAGTCACTGGCAATGAGGCCCCACTGTCAGTGCCCACCTGGGCAGCAGAACATTAAATTCAGTGTTTTGGAAAGGACTTAAGGACAAACTGAGCCCAAGCCACCAAAATATTCACTTAACCCAGGGCACTGAGGCTTTCTGCTGAATGTGCTCCCCACTACAGACCAGCCTAGACCAGCAAGCAGACCTGAGAGAAGGGGTTTGGGCTAATCATAAACATTTACCTTTAAACTTCCTACACACCAAGGAGAAAGACAAGTTCCTCCAGAGAGTGATTCAGAGCTGCAGCTTCCTGACAGCTACAGAGACACTGCACCTAAGTTAAGATCTAAAATTATCTAGCACATTTTCTCCAAAGAGGAAACAACTCAGGACCATGAATCCATTAGACTGACCAGATCCAGGTTTTCTACAAAAACCTGAACAAAAGTGCTTGGGACACACAGATGGTGAGCTACAAGAATGGAGCCATTGCTATAGAAGAAACATAAAGGGATTCAGAAGCAAAAACAGAGAAACCACCAAAAACATAAAAAGAAAAAACCTTTAAAACCCTTTAAGAGACATGAGAACCATGAAGTTTCTTTATGATCAGTAGTTCCATTTACTACCATGTTCATTGCAAAGTCCTAATCACAACATGAATGACTTGTGACCAGTTATTTCTTTATGCCTCAGCTAATTAGAGCAAATGAAGTTCCCTGGATTGGAAAATATTCAAATGAAACAGTGGATGAAATATTAAGACTAGCACTATAAAACTGTAGTTCTACAATAATACTTTGGACTTTAGTGGTCCAAGAACTGGTAAATACATAGAGTACTTTACATAACTAAGCTGAAAGGTTTTAATGTGTGGAGTAAACTGATCATCTGTTAAAATTATTTTAAAAAGAGCCTCACTCATTTCCCCAAATAGAAAACAACTAGTTCTAAATAAATAATAAAAAAACTCCTCATGAGTTCTCAGGAATTGTAAAAGTCATTGCAGCTTAATCTCTTTAATTTGGTGGGCTGCAATGCAATGACTACTGTACCCACATACCTCAAAGGCCATCTATATTCACAGCATTATTTTTAAAATCAGTATAAAAGGAGCAAAAAGTGTATTTGGTAGTCAAACCCAGATTTTGGCAGCAAAGCCAAATACTGGTAAAGGCACAAAAACATTCTTCCCAGGACCCCAGAATGTGGGTTTCTTTCAAAAATCTATCAGAAAATATTAAATAGATTAAATACATTGAACAACTTCCTTGCAAACTTTATGGAAGGTGTGAAAATCCATTTTCAAAAGCCAAAATAAGGACTTACCAGTTTTGTGCCCCTCTTTATTTCTTTCTGAATATCTTCAATAGAGAATCCACCAAGACTCTCATTATCAGTGTGTGAAGAAACCAGTGCAGATGAGAACAGCTAAAATTGCAAAGACAACACTTGTATTTTAATTCTTAAGGGTAGATGTGATAGAGAACTTTACAGCTATGAAACCCACCACACTAGAGCGGTTAATCACGTGTGCCAGTTCCAATCTGGTTGGCTTTTGGCGCTGTTTGCAGCGTTTCCCCGGCTCCCTCCCACTGCCGGGCACTCACCATGCACTTGTGATGTGCCGCCACCTTCTGGTTCTCCGACATCAGCAACTGCCCACATTCGTTATCTTTATTCGACCGACAGAACCCACACTTCCTTTGTCTGGAGGAGACTTTCTTCTGTCCGACTGAGCTTGTCATGATTTTAAATGACCTTAGAATGCCACTGCAATCCTCTCAATGCTACAAGGAAAAACACCCTGCGATCAGCATGTTAACATCAACAAAAGGCAAACTGACACAGTTTTATAAATACAGCACTGCATGCTTGCAAGTGATTTGTCCCTTTTCTTTATGCTGCTTCAATATACCCAAATAAACAAGAGACTGGCAGAAGCAGTATTTTGCCAAATTTTTATGAATTTTTTCAGCAAGAAAGAACAGTTTATTTATGCAAGAAAAGTTTGAGAATTAAAATAAAACTCTGGCTGCTAATACAAAAGCAAAAAAGGGAAAAGAAGTGGAAAATACAACAAGAGAATCATCAGGGAAAAAAGTTACTGCAGCTCACTTTTACAGTCATTTATTAAAGGAGAGGAATTTATAGAAAATATATATATGTATGTGCAATGAAATTCACGCTACTGAACTTCTTCAAAAACAGAAGCAGAGAAAAACCCTGAGTACAGCACAGGTTTAGGCTGTAAAGGCTCACAAAGTCTCAGGGCAGATGAGTGAAGAGCAGAGATGAGATGATAAAATGTCACATCTTTGGTATCAGGGGTATCTTCTGGCTACTCAAACAGCATCTCTGTGACCCACAGTTAGTTTGGCACCACCACTCCAAGTTTCAGTAAGCACATGAGAACTCTGTTCTCAGCTCAGAAAAATAACTAAAAATTGAACTCAGTAGGAATCACAAACTTTTCATGGGCTACCAGCAACACATTTTAAAATGTAACACTGAGGTCACAGTGCCCAACTCAGGCAGACACATCCTGTGCAAAAGTGAAAATACCCAAAGAGTGTGTGGATTCTTGGCCCAGTGTTAAGAGGTTTGTGATCATTTGCTTCTACATCTGTCAATAAACACAAAAATCATCCTCTTCAAAAATACTTTCTTAGAGCTTTTTACTTTGGAGATTTGAACCTTACTATCAGAATTTGCCACAACTGCAGTAAAATCCTCCTCAGCCTTTCTCTTCATTTGACTCAGCTAAGGAAGAAAAGCCACCGGAGAGTTTGATATTTGTGTTGGAAAAAAGTGTAAAATCCAGCCATAAATAAGAAGAGCAGAGTTGCAAAACATCTGGACTGGGCTACAATGGCACAGATCTGCATGAAAATGCACGATGGGTCGCCAGAATTTGCATGGGCAGAGCCGGTGCTCCCCCGAGCTGTCAGGAGCTCATAATGCTGGTATCACTCACTCCGTCTGCTTTCAGCTCTGCCCGGAGCTGCTCTCGCTGCTGACGCACACTCAGAACAAGAACGCAAAGATTTCGGGTCTTGCTGATTTGCACAAAAAATGTGCCGATCTGGATAAACCAGTCACACCCTCTTGCAGCGGCGATAGGGAGTCCTTAAGTGTTAAACACAAAAGAATTATTATACTGTATTCTTCTGAAGAAAAAATAAAACAAGACTATTCTGTAATCCCTTCTGAGGAGAAAGAATGGTTCCTCAAGAGACAGACAGATATATATATATATATAGATAGATATAGATATAGATATGTATGTGTGCATATTAAAAAATTAAAATCTGGGCAATTTTATAAACTTAAATAATATTTGGGAGCAGAAAAAGACCTACAAAAGGCAAGCAGGAAATATCATCACAAAGATCTCTTGTTTACATCTCACTTTCAACAGATCAACATACATCACACAGAAATGTTTAGAAATATACTAACAAAGTAATGTAAAATGCAAGAAGTTCTGGTTTTGCACACACAATCACTTGGGTCTACCTGTTTCATTTTGTATTCAGATTATATTATTAAAATATTGACACCAATGATACCAGTTATTTAAAGGAAGATGAGGAATTTCCTTGTACATGTGCACAGGTCCTACTGACTCTCAGGAACAAGAATTACTATCAAAACAGAGCTACCCTTCAATTTAAGCAGCAAGTTTGTATTTTAGAAAGTAATTTATAGCACACATAAAAAATTTTTAAGTGGCTCTCATCAGATTTCATTGATAGGAAAAACAATTTTCCAAGACACAAGATTAAAAAGAACCTTCTCACAGCTTGCTGCTTTCCACCTCCCAGTGCACTCCAGGCACGTCACTGCAGCAGCACCAGAACCTGGCACAGCCTGACTTCCTCAAGTACTTCTGCATAATTAGATTTTTTAAGGTTCCCAGTCAAGTTAAAAATAATGCTGATCTTGACTCGATACATGGATGTTGATTTTTTAAAAAAAATAAATACATGTTTTGAAATACTTTAGAATTACAAATAATTTAACACTTGAAAAATTATTCCAAACTCAAACAGGCCTAAAAGGAAATTCACGTTCTTTTCACCATCAGATTAAGTTACTCTGAAAGCCTTTTACAAGAATATCTAGAAGTTTTCTTTCCAACCCCTCATTCTTTGCATTTGTTTTTTTCTGTATCACTGGGCATTTATGCTATTTATACATTTTTAAAGACTGCAGAAAAAAACCTGAGCATGAGAAACATCTAAAGACCTCTCCATAAATTATATTTGCTTTCTCATAAATGTGATAAAACACTAACCAAGGATCACTTTTCTTTGTGTCAAAATGCACTTATCCTGTCCATTAAAAAAAAACCAAAACCAAAATATGATTTCTGAAAAAGATGAGCCAAGTTATGCAGCTACAGCCCCACAATTCTGACTGCTAGTACTCAAAATTCTGTTTTCATCTCTCAAGTTAAATCACCCAGAGCAACTAACCTAGTTTGCCAAAGTAACAAGCTACATTTCATTGCAATGAGAAAAAATGCAACTTAAAAACAGCTCGGTATTGTGGTTTTCCATGCTTAAAAGGCTAACAAATGAGTAAGAATTTAAAAAAATGGTGATTAAATCTACTGCTGACAGATTCTTGCTTGTCAGCTTTGTCAAAGTCCCAGAGACTGGATCACAAGGAGTGACGTCCTGCAGAATCACTGGCTGGGAGATTCTCACTGTCTCCACCAAAATGGAACACACACACTACAAACACAAAGATTATTCCACACAGATCGTTTTCTAGGGGCTTGATCTAACAAATGAAAGGTTACATGTACCCTACAATCACAAAAGGAGAGATTCACTCAACCATCCTTCAGTGAAAAATCTGGGTTCATTTGCATTCACATTTCTTATGCACACTAAAGTATTAAAGGTGGTGCTTCCCCTCACAGCACCTTTATTTTATCTTTAAAGCAGCAGGTTTCACACCCTCCTGTAGCTCCTCTGCTGCTTTACTGTGCTCTGGACAGCAGATTTCCCAATATAAAAGTGCAAGTTCAATGACTCTCGGGCCCAGGATGCCCTTGGTGCATGAGACACTGTTCAGCACCAAAGAACGGAAAGTAACCTGCTCTCTAATTTCTATTTACTGCCCAAACATGTGTCAGGAGCCTGACTGTAGGAGTTAAAAGCTCACCTGTATTTCCTGCAAAGGACAGTGACCTACATGCTGCACTTGTAAAGTTTGTTTTGCTGGGTGACCTGTACAATTCCCAATTGTATTTCAAAAAATCAGAATTTATATTTGTGAAGCAAATTTCGGACACCTAAGGAAAACCTGTGAGAAGTAAAACAAGCTTCAGAAAATGCCACTGGAGATGCTGAAGTGGTTTGGTGTCTCGGGAGAAGCTACGGAAAATATTTGTGCTGGTTTTTCCAAGATGCTCACTGGAGATACCAGAGTCACAAGCTTCGCAGTTTCCCGGGCCGATCACCCATTGTTCGGAGGTTTCTTTGGGAGAAGGGGGCCGTGAAGAAGGGGAAAAGGAAAGTATCCCGCAGGGTTCTGTGGCTGAGAACCCAAATCACAGGTCCAACAGAAATTTTTATCCAAGAGTTACATTCACGCAGCATCTACAGCCACTATAAAAAGTAGGACGGGAATTTATCCATGCAACTTCCTTAAAAAAACCCCAGAAAGACCCCGAAGAGGGGGCAGATGCGAGGGGAGAAGGGCAAACCCTCGAAAGCCTGAACAATGAGAGCAGGGCAGGCGACTGAAAACGACGCGGAGAGAGCCCGCGGTCAGGGAGATCTGGCAGACGGCGCTCCGGGATCTCCAGGAAAGTTTCCGTCCTCCCACGGGGCGCGGGAGCTGGGCCGAGAGCGGCACCTCGGCCGCCGCCTCCCGGCACCGCCGAGCTGGGGCGGCATCGCCCG